>CM073445.1:16015000-16460000 GCA_037074515.1 Mimosa bimucronata
AATATTATTATCTGACAATTATGATGTTATATGGAGATGAGATTTTGAATCACAGTTGAGATATGATTATCAATTGATGATTGATGAGATATGGAAATGAGATCTTGGAATATTAATATTTTTATAATAAATGTCCTGTGGAGTATTATTTTGGAATGGCATAAATTTGTGATTTGAAATATTTTGAACTGAAATATATATGATTTTGGAAACTATTTCATATATATGTATATTCTGAAAATACTGGAAGGCCTGGTGCCTGATTGTGGTGTTGCATATCTATGTGTTGTTTGTGGGAAATTATTTGTGTATGTGACACCGGTGAATTGGAAATTGTGCCATCACGTGATGAGGTACCCTGTTGCGCCACAGGGACTAATTGATATATTATGGGAAATAAAGGAGAGAAAGACGAAAGAGAGGAGATCGCCCCTCACGGATTCAGAAAGGACGGAGATCCTTCTAATCCGTGGTACGGTTTATGGAGGGTAGAAAGTCCCTCGTGAATTGTACCGTGGTGATCAGGGGCGGGTGGAAGGTCCCGACTGGTCCCACATGTTTTCCCAACGCTTCTATTAAGATTCGTTTGGGTTGATTGTGATTATCAATGATATATATAATTCTTGGAGATGATTTGGGATGAAATATTTTGCACTTATAAACTGTGAAAAGATATTTGGGACCAAGTTATGCATTATATGTGAATACCTGAGCATGCTGTTTGAACTAATATATATATATATGTATTCCACTGGACACCTTGCTAGCACACACCGCACTTAGATGAGTAGTCAGTGGTTACGTTTGGGGCTACCCCCGTTGATCTCACTTTTGCAGGTCCTAGGAGCGAAGTAGGAGGTCAAGGGAAGGATCCAGGAACTTCTCACTGATATCGTGAGATACTCTGGACCAGAAGGACAGGAGGTATTGCCACATTTAGGATCATATTTTGTATGATGCTTCCGCTGAACCTTGTTCTTATTCTGGGAGAAAATTATTGTATAATACCTATTATGGTATGGTATTTTAAGAAAGATGTGTGAAGTTTAATCATGCATAATGAAACTCTCTGTTATTGTACTGGGAAGGAAGTTATATTGTGATGACAGAGATTGGAATTGAGGTTTGAAATATATATAAATATTATGGAAAGATCTTTTTCTAACTATGTTAGTTATTTTATTAATTTAATTCCTTTTTCTAACATAGTTAGCTATATAAACGTTTTAATGTTTAATTGTGAGTGGTTAATAGTGGGATTAGGGAGTGAATGTTACAAAAAACACCCTCACTAAAAAGATATATCCTTCATGAGCGTTTTATGAACACATGGTAGGCATGCTTAAAAAAAATGCATGACAGAAATTTTCTCATTTTTCCTCTTCCATAAAGACCTAGCAGCAGTTTAAGACAATATTCAACCTCAAATGACAAGTCACAAGTGCCATGCATATTGAACATAACCACCCTTTGCAACTTATCGAATGCAAACAATGACCATTTTGACTTTTAATTAATTAATAAATTTAAAAGAAGGAAAGTATGAAATTGTTACTGATATGAACATTGTGGTTCTTACAATCAACTCTCTCCAATTGCTTTTGTCCTCTTTTTTCTTCATCTATCACCATCTAGACACATTTCTCTAACTCCCCTTTTTTGGCCCTCCCTACCTACTCTTTTAATTTTTGATGCTCTCTCCACTCGAAGCTGTAGTCTCAATACCAATCATCAAATAAACCCAAATTAAACCACCATTTCAAGGTTGAAGAAAATAAAAAATTCAAGCACATACCAAAGTTAAAATTTAACTAAAACTGTGGGGAAAAAACCATACAAATGTGTTTTCAAAAATCATTTGATTGAAAAGGAGAATATTTTTCCACCACAAAGGAAATAAGTAATAGCATCAAAAGGAGAAAAACCTTATCGACTTCATACCCCCCACCATAACTTTGTTTCAATCTTGTTTTGAAGCAATTGCTCCAATCAATGCCTTCTTTCCATCTGCCTCTCGTAATTCGCCTGGCTTTGACAGCTACTTGGCTATGACAGCGAATTGCTCAATCTTTATCCCACACAGATAAATCAAAACCCTAAATCCAAGCACAACCGAATTTTGAAGGCCAACTTCACAAACAGCAACCATAATAGCCGATGAAAAACAAAAAATACAAGCAGAAAAGGAAAAGGACAATCGCTTACAGATGACTCGAAAAAAATCAGGGATCGAAGCAAAAAATACGAATCTACAAATTGAGTGAATGAAGTCTTCCCAAATAAATTTGGAAAAATGAATTTCTTCCTCTTCCTCACCTCTGATGCACCATCGAACGATGGCATTAGGTTGTAAGAAACGAGTGTAAAAGTTTGGAGGAGCACTGTGGGAAAAGGGTGAAGGAACATAGGAAGAATAAAAAGCGCTGTGGTAAAAAGTTTGCTGGAATTCAAAAAAAGAAGAGGGCATCTTTTTCAGGTGTTTGAGTGAAGTGGGGATGGTGGGGTAACATTAGGGTTCAAAAATATTGATTTCTTTTTCTTTTTTCTTGAAAACAAGTAATACGAGTAACTTGCTATTGTAGTTATTTAAAAGATTTTTTTAAAAAAAAAATCAATTAACTTACTGTTACACTTACTTAAGAGAGTGTTCCAATACATAAATTGTTTATTTGAAATTAATTTAAAGGGGTATTATGTTGCGCTTTCTTGTGCCAATGCTACAATATTTGCCTTTTTGTAAAAAAAATAATGAACCTACTGTAGCACTAATTTAACTAAGTGCCACAAAATGTATGCTCACTAAAAGTTGTAGCACTACTCAGAACAAGTGCTACAAAAACCCATTTTTGTAGTAGTGAATATTTCTTATATTTAGGATGGGAGGCAATATATATAGGGTTAAACCCACTTTTGATCATTATATTTTACTCCAATTTGGGTTTTGGTTCCTGGAGTTTAAAAAGAGGTGGTTTTGGTCCTTCAAATTTGCTCCAGTTAGAAGCCATTAGTCCCTTAGGTGTTAACGGTGTTAAATTGTGCTGATGTGGCATTAAACTCTGTTAATTTTGATGACTAGGCTTGGTGACGGGACATTGTGACATGGAAATAATGTTATAGGTATATTATTTCAAAAAAAAAATAAACATTACGTTTTTTTAACAACATGATCCCTAGTTCATTCTATCTCTTTTTCCAGTAGGTTCATTTAGTCATTATCCGTTAGAATGTTTATTTTGGTTTTAAAATAATAAACTCATAACATTATTCTGTCATTATGCATTCCAGACTTCTACAAAATAAAAATCATGCTTTCCAGACGATTTGTGTCTTGCTTCACAAAATTGAAAATTGTCCGATCCTCCCAACCGTCGATCCTTCCTTTTCTTTTCCCAAATTAGCTACTCTTGCTCCTAGGCTGCTAATTACTATAACTTTGAATCTTCATTCCTATCATTCGCCACCGCAATTAAATTATTAGAGTCAATAATTCAAAACTATAGATTCGTCTCTTGTGACTGGCCATCTGAATGAAGGTTCTTATATGCAGCTTTTAATATCCCAAAAACTCGAGAGTAGAATCAAAATTAAATTGGAGTTCACTGTTCAACAGCAGCGGATGTGATAGGTTCTGTTAGCTGGGAAACATATACGCCCATGGGAAATGGTGTAACGTTTACTCCTTATTGTAACTTTTACTCCTGAATTATACTTTCAAATACATTTTAAATTACCTTTGACCAACCACAACCATTTACCGACTAACTATGTTTGGAAAAGAATTTAACTTAGCAAAACCACTAACATATTTAGAAAATGATTTTTTTTTCATAATTTTAATAAAATACAAATTGATAGCCTAACCATGATAGAAAAAGATTTCAACTACTAAAGTAACATATCATGGTTAGAAAAGAATCAACATGATTTAAAGAGATATCCATGTTAGAAAAAGAATTTACCCTAACACAAGCTTATGGCTAATATGGATAATTAAAATTTTACCTACAGTATGATAATAAATTCATCCATAAGATTCACCTATACCATGATAGAAAGGAACAACCCTATCATGGTAATTAAAGAACCCACATATACCTTATAGACTAACGTCAGAAATAACCACACAAACAAATCATTGAATCATTCATTCATAAGTGTTCAACCTTAAAATACTCAATACTAGCTGTTAAAGAAAATATCCATAAGTATTAATATTTTAAGTCTGAATCCCATATAACGTCCTTATCAATACTGACAGTCCAATGGCTTATGATAAATAGTAAAACGACAAAAGTCCGTCGGACAAGGACCAGTCCCAAAAGGATTAAACATCAAATTAATAAACCAAAGCGCTAAAACAAATACTTAGTTTAAAATGAAAGGCAAAACTTGAAACAGAGCGAAAGCACATAAAATGCATAAATTCCTAATTGTGGCAATATCTTCAGTACAAATGGCCCACAACTCAATAGCTTCGTGAGAAGTTTCCAGATCCTTCCCTTGGTTCCCTAACTCATTGCTAGGACCTGCAAAAAGTGAGATAAACAAGGGATAGACCCACGTAACCACTAACTACTCGCTTAAGTGCGGTGTGTGCTCGCAAGGTGTTCAGTGGAGCATTACTAAGTATACATTGAATTGAAAATGCATGACAAGTACCAAATAGATGCATAGTGATAAGCCCCATATATGTATATATCTTTCAACACTTCCTCAAACCATTAATCGGTATACAACAATTTCTCAAACATAATTCACATAACTGATATCAACACCTTAAGTCACAGTGTAACAAACAAACACCGATATCATACGGCCCAGTAGGGACTCACAACCCTCACCTGAAATCGGGGGAGTTCTCCCCCATTTCGTCTTTTCATTTTATTTTATTTAGTCATTGTGGTCCAACAAATAACCTATCGCACGATGGCATTTTATTTACTTATTCGGTGTTCACACACAATCACCACAATAAGATCACAAATATGCAACCATCATCAAATATGTGGCATAAGGCCCATTCCAGAAATCCTCAAAATTTAATCATGCAATAACCTTCAATATACCATAATTTTCCAAACATACAATACGCATCTTCATGCTAGTTCAAAATACATACTCCACAAAATAGTTATATTATAAAATAAACTTTCAAACTCATGTCCGTCCAGACTTAGGCAATCACAAATTTCAAGTTCCAAATACTTACTAACCCACACACACATGCAAACGAGTATAAGTAGTTACCTGGTAGCCTACACTGATCTCACAACAGCACAGCTCCCCCTTGTGCTATCTTAGCACGACTCAAACTCTACAAATCAAACACAAACAATTACTATCTACCAAAATAAAACTCAAGTCATAATTAAATTCCTAACTACCCATTCTCACTCTCATTAATTCATTTTCTAACTTCAACCTTTCCTTCTTCACCCACCATGATTCACCATTAATCGCCATTACCATTCAAGCCTAACCACAATTTTCCTAAGATCAACCGTTCATTCCCAAACTTCCTCACTCAATAATCATTCTCAAATTCATATCTCAAGCCTTCGTAGATTGATTCAACCAATTTCAAATCTATACGATAATACCAACTTTCCCAAATCCAGGCCTACATTAAATCTAACTAAATCAACACCATTGGTAGTTCCGTTGAAGCTAAACAAGCCCTTAGATTCCATAAATCCATCTCAATTGCTCAAAATCAAGGAATTCCCAAATTAAAATAAAGCTTAAACTCAATTTGAATAAGAGAAATCACCAATAATGATCAAATTTATCTCACTTAATCTTTTAACATCTTTAATCGACTTAGATAACCCAAATGGTAAACAAAAATTAAGGACCCAATCATTCAAATTCGGGCTCCAAGCCAACTACCACAATTTCAAGCCTAAAACACCACCACAACATGCTCTAATTAGTATTCAAGCTTCTAATCCAATGGGTATACCAAAAAGAAGTCTCAATTAAGTTAGAAATCACCCCAAGATCATAAACATCAAGGATAAATTCGGATCCAAAGCTACCCAACAAAAACAACAAGAGGAAACTAAGGAAAGATGGAAGGAAGAGAGCTTAGAGAGAGTCTCTTACCAATTGGAAGCAATAAGAAGCCTTAGAACCACCCTCCTAACTTGCCCTAACAGAGGAAATTCACCCTTCTCATGTCTATGGCCGAACTCTAACTTATAAACCCTAATTTTTATGTTTAAAATGCTATTTATAAGTGCAGAATTTGCGCCCTCGTTATGGGCCTCGCCGTGGCTAGCCCACGGCGAGATCTAGAATCCAAAAATTATCAGGGCCTCGATGAGGTGCCTCTCGTAGCAATCTGGGCAAACTTCAAAAATCCATAACTAATTCTATAGACCTCCAAAAATCGTGATATAGGACTCTATAGAAAGCTTAGGATGTATACTTTCAAATAAAAATTTAATAACTCAAAAATTCTATTATTTTCCCATTAAAAATGAAAAAGTCCTAAGACTACTCCAAAACTCAGGTTTGAAAGGAGGGGTTCAACTTCAAAATCGTGTAACTTACTCCACAATTCTCCAAAAGTCATAAACTAAGACTTTTTGGAAAGCTGAGGATGTTAGCTTTCTAATACAAAAATAGTCATTTAAAAATAATATCATTTACTACCTCGAAACTCTTTATTTCTCAATACTTCTTTAGAAAATCCCAAAACATTACCTCCCGTCATTTCATATAGCTAATTTTTCCTTTATTCCTCAATTTAATATATCAACCAACATGAGTGAATTACAAATCACCTAACTCAATCACTATATTTATATCCAATCAATTTCCCTCAACTAAATCATTTATAACCCAATCATTTATTTCCTAATTCTTATGACTAACATTTTTCATTATTTTCATAATTATGATATGAATTCACTATCATAAATAATCATTAGTCCATTTCCTCAAGAAATCATCATAAATCTCGAACTAATCCTTAGATTAAAAATCTAGGATGTTACAAATGACAGTCAGATTTTGGAGAAATTTGGTTAAACCCTAACCGTGGTGGGTCAGGTTTTCTTCTACAGCCGATGTTAGGCATTGAAATTACTGACTCCATCAAGCCTTTCTTCTCGGCGGCGAGCCGGAGATGAATTCTTCTTCCATGTTCAGTTTCAGAATTACTCACTAGATTTGGTTTCGCAAACTAGTAGTAGCACCTGTCAAAATCAAGATCTATGTGTCTCGTTTCAGGAATTTTGCTTCAACATCAACAGAACAAGCATTGAATCCCCGTGCGTTGCGCGAAGCATCTAAAATTTGCAAGTTACCAATGAACACTATACTATCTTGGAGACTAAAAACCTGAGACAATTATCTAATCTTGCTTATTAGACCATCTCAACAAAATGCATTAAAAAATGTGCATTGACACTTAAATTGTTTTTGTCTGCACTCAAAACAAATTAATGTTTCTTATAACATTTCTAATTTGTCCCTACAATGGCCAATGAAGCCTCTAATTCAGACTCGCATTATACAAAAGAGCGAGCCATTATCCAAAAATGTCCTCCATTATATAAACTACCGTTACAAATAAAAAAGCCTTCATAAATAAATGGGCCACTATATGAGTTGCATTTGCATGTGCTTCACATTTTGAGAACCTAATGGCCCATTTTGCCCATTTTGAAAATATCTACCAACTTGGGGAATGGAATACCGGCATATCATTTTAAAGTAAGCATCTTGTTCCTGTATCTCTACTAATGTACATAATTCTTTGAATTTTTTACCATAGAATTGTCGATAAGTGTTTGAGTGTTGCATGATGATCTGCCATGAAAGTTATATATACACATGAAATGCTCTATGATGATATGAATCAATTTGAATCATTGTTAAAATTAGTAAAGCAAACTTCTTTTGTCTGACTCCATACAAAATGAAGATAATGACCAAAACAAAAATGCTTTTTCATCTGCTGACCTAGCCAACCTCTGATGCTAAGAATGAACACACTGGTAAGAAACATTTTTCCCAGACCTACAATAAACTGCAAATTATGGTTAAAAAACATTAGGGATCTAAATAAGATGTGACAGATAAAATCGGTGTTCAATCAAATATTAGTGCAAAACATAAAAAAACACCTAAATAAATCTGACATAAGATCAGTAAGCTTGTTGTGTAGTACAGCTACAAAGCAAACGCTTGATGAAAAATCATTTTTCTTCAATTGCAACTCAATCAAAGACAGTCTCAATCAATGACACATTTGATGAAGATATTTTTCTTCAATTGCAGCTCTTGAACTTGAACACTAAGAAAATGCTTTGAATGTCATTACATACCAGTCAAAAATTATAGAGGTTGATGACTTGGCAATGAGTGCTACCCTTGCCTCAGTGTGCCCCATACCATCTTGCCAATCTATTTGGCCATACCCTAAAAAGTAGGATTTTGTCTATAAGCAAAGATTACAAACACATAAAACAATAGATGAGACCAACAATCAATGCCTTTAATCTCAGTGTATGAATAATAACCATTCTTTAAAAAATAAACACCATAACCATATTACCCGGACAGAGTCCATGGGTGTTCCTAGAACAATTGGCATGGCCACTACTTCTATTCCAACGTGATTGAACAATTGGCCGCCACTAAATCACTGTCAAGAATATGAAACAAAATCTTCCATGAAACTTGACGCAGCCAGACAACAGAAATCATGGCAGCTCAATGATGGTAGCTTTCCCTATAGCAAGACCCTTCACAACTTCCACCATCTAAATCATACAGTGCGTCACTCAAGTTGAAGATGGGCAAACGGATATAAAGAGATATCCCTAAAAAAACAGGGGATGGAAAACATATAACAATAGTAGTACTAATAGCCAGCAACCTATACATCCTATGATGCGGACTATTCTAAAAAGGCCAAAAGCAGAACACCCAAAAAGCATTATCCATGGGTCACACGAAATCATCAACAGCAAATCTTAATAAGATACACATACCATCCTCGAGCAACCAACTTCTCTTATTCAGAATAAATAAATAGTGTAATAAAAAATCAATAAATGCTTAACATCTACATGAGCCACACAAATACGATTATTTGTTAAACATCTTGTCCAGCTATCCAGCCTTCTAAAATTAATAAAAACAATATAGTACAGGCAGACCTTATTAACAAATAGTTCCACTAATTGGTTCAACTCTTACCAAAGTATTGTCTAATTATTGAATACATTTGAACAAATACATCCACTAATTTTCATCAGAATTATTATTTTTAATAAATTGTACTTACTTTTCTTAAACCATGAATAATTTAAAAAATTGACCCCTAACAATAAGGACAATAGGATGTACCTTTGTATGGCAATAACATTATCAACACACTTAGGTTTGCCACATTTTTAACTCTATTACAACCCCGGAATTTGCTTTGTATTTCAACCTCTTTTCCAAGAATGCCCAACATCTACTATCTTTAATTTAGAGCATTCATGCAAACGTTTTTTGGTTATCCAAAAACTTCATTAATATTTAATCACTGTTCCATTGATTGATTTTAACAAAGCTTCGATATCTGAAAGAAGCATCAAAATAAAAACTTACATAAAACCTTAAGGTAACTTCCCAAAATCCTCTAACTATAAGAACTTTAAGAAGATCCATTACAAAATAACTTACTTAGAAACCTAATATAACTTCTTAGACCCAAAAACAACCAAAAGAACCCATAATGTTCTCCCCTTGCAATCACCACTCCCTGATGTGCTTTTCTTCAACAGGTCCCTCTTAACTGCCAGCAACTCAAAGATGGTTGGATTACATGTAACCCTCGTGGTAGAACAATATATTTTGAGAGATGACACCCTTGTGATACCAAAAAATAGACATGCAATAACTATAAACTTGTAATGACAAAAAAAATAACTTAAATCCTTTTTATGACAGCAAATTGAACAGCAACCACCAACCTTTCAATTCTACAAAAATGCTGAAAATCTGCCTAAGCCAACAAAGCAGATTCTCCCTTGAGGCGGATCTTAATATCATTACCACTGTAACCGAAATAAAAAGATCAAAGCTCTTTTTGTATGATGCGAAATAAACTAAAGTGAATCAAACTAATGAGGAACTGTAAATAATGACAGCTAAATCCAACTCTGTCTTTAATGAGAAAAGTCAAGCAACGGGTGTATACACCTTCCTCCACACCCCAATCCAAATTACCTATCCTTTTCAACAGACTACAAATATCTGCAAAAATATTGACACATGAATTGTGCATAGATACAAAGAAACACAACAAAATTTACCACCAAATACCTTTGACTTTGTTTCCACGATACAGACATCAAGTTGAAGCTAAAACATGGCGTAAAGGCATTACTGTGACGCACTATGCTCTTGGGTAGCAAGCTGATATGATAATTCTTGTGAAATCCCTCACCATTATTCACAACAGTAAAGAACTTAATACTATAACTACATATGCTATCCAGGCAGCCAAAGAAGCATCCTCATACGTTGGACATCACAAACATAAAAAGTTAACTGTAGACATCTACTTCTAAACAATGAAAAAGAAAAAAACAAAGGCTGAAGAAGACATTGTTACAGAATGAAGAAGGCCACCCACTGATAGGTAAAGAGGATGTATAAATATGAAAACAATCGAAGGAAGCATATGTATTTATAAAGAGAAAAGTAAGAACCACTGTCTAAAAGACAATGCATTAATAACCATTACAACAAACCTTAAATTATGTCTCCTCATGATGCCAAAGCAACGGTTGAAGCAGAGCATTCCAAATGACACCATGAAGCTAAAAGTAAAAGATAAAGAGAGAGTGTGGATTAGGGGTTAAACATTCAATATAAATACCCGGGGGGACGGGGAGAACAGAAAAGAAAGGATGTAATAACAACCTGAGATTCTTCAGTCGTCTCTTATTCCCTTATTCTCTAAACTAAGCTCAAGATTGTAGCATTAAAGGTAAAATCAACAATATGAGCAAAGAATAAATCATAAAAACTGAAAGGGGAGCAGGAAAATGACTAGAAAAGAGGAATGCTTTGTCTGAACTTGAAGGTAGGAGGAAGCAAATAATGACTTTGAGAATTGGAGAATCGATGGATTTCTTTGAGCCTTATCGACAGAAAAGGCCATGATTTCTCCGGGGTCGTTGAAGTCGGAGAATAGATCGGAGGTTCAGACAATTGATCGATTTGTTTGATCCTTATCGACGGAAGGAGGAAGCAGTAAAAGGCCTTGATTTCTCCGGCGCTGTTGAAGCCTCTCCTTGACCCATTCACTTCTCTACTCACCGCCCTTCTCTCAGCACAAGAGTGGGAGAATCAGCTTCCACTTTTTAGGGTTTGTTTGAAGAAATGAATGAGGAGGAGGGAGAAAATTGTGTGGAAGTGAAACAAAAAGAAGTGCCTTGGTAAAGGAAAGAAGACGAGCAAAGAAGAAAATAATGCCAAATTGTAGCAGTGAAAAAGAAAGAAAACAGAAACAAAATGGGAAAAAAATTTAAGCTTATGCACCAAGCGCAATAAATAAATAAAATAAAGCAGAGGGAATTAAAATTTAACCTCTTCGCTCCAAGCACAATGAAGTCGGCACTGTTCATCAGCTCAGTGAATAGTAACAATGTGAGAGGAGCCTATTAGAATCTTAAGTTTTGATGAAAACTGACTCCATAAATAACATAAGTAAATAAGCGTAAGTTACCTTTGAATTAAACAAGTAAAATCTGATAGGTAACAGATCTCTATCACTAGAGCTAAAGACTATCACTATTGAAAGGTTCAACTATAGCAGATGGAAACTTAGCAGAACACTAAGATAAAATATCTCTATCGCTAAGTGTATCCCTATCGCTAATGAATAAGAAGGAATAGCAAATGAAGACTTAAAAATGAGAAGTTAATATCTATCACTAAGTCATTCATTATTGCTAGGAAATATCCTATCGCTAGAAGTTCATTGATATCATGGATAAATGAAAGGAAGAACATCTAGCAGAAACAATGAACCAAGTCTTTGAGCTAATGAAATCAGCTAGCGATAACAGGCTAAGCTATCGATAACAGAGTACTTTAAATAATAGACATTTAGATAGCTAGTGCCTGAGAGCAAATGAGTTATCTAGCGATAATGAGATTAGCTATCGATAGAAGAATGCTTATTAAGATGACATAGCTAGTACGCTGAACATTGAACTAAAAGAATATGCTAGCGATAATACTCATGTCTATTGATAGAAAATGCTTTGAAATTCCTTGGATATTGTCTCTATCTCATTGAGCTAATAGACTAAGCTTGCGATAGCATCTGCTGTGCATTACATGATTATTTGTTTAGCTAACAGCTTAAGTGCAGGAATTATACTATGCAGTTAGCGATAACAAAGCATGCTAGCGCTACTGAAAAAGCTGCTATGCAAGTACAGTTCGTACAGATGCTCAGAACGCTCAGTTTACATCTCTCTTAGCTCACTCTACGCAAGAGCAGTTGAAGCTAGAGTAGAAAGTTAACCTCGATGAAGAAACTGCATTAATTGCCAATGGCTATGAGCTCTCAACGACCATATTCAAACGGCCTCATTAATTTGAACGTAATGGCAATCTGAGAACAAGATATAAATACAGAACTTGAGCATTTATGAAGAACTGACGAAAAACGAGAATATTCACGAACACATTCATTGCTCTCTGATCTTTGTATTTATTGTTCTTAGTGATTTTACTTGTACTTAAGTGATTATCATAATTTGTTCATTAAGTGAACTTTATTGTTGAAATCCTCTACTGTTTGAGGTTATTCTAAAGCTTGGTGCTTTGAGAACAAGGTAGTGACCTTACAGGTAGTAAGGGGGAGTGTTTAGAGAGATTCTAAAACTCTGTAAAGGTTGACAGGTGAACCTGTGTTGTAAAACCTGTGATTAGTGGAACCCAACAAGGAGTTGGAGAACTGGACGTAGGCAGTGTTGGCCGAACTAGTATAAAGATTGTGTGTTGCATTTATTCGTTATTATTTTAATTTTCGGAAGCACAATTCACCCCCCTCTTGTGCGATTGCCACCTTCAGAGCCATTACTGCAATGGCTCAGTGAACAGTACCAAGCACAACTTTTTAAAGATATATAGATGAGCAAATGTTTTGTGCAACGATTTCGATGGGTTTTAAAGGTTTTTCTTTCCAAGAAGAACATGGTCGATGATTACGGAGAATGATAGAATGAACTAGGGGTATGCTGTTAAAAAAAGGCATAATCTTTATTTTGTTTTTAAAATAATATATTCATAACATTATTTCCATATCATAATGTCCAGTCACCAAGCCTAGTAATCAAAATTAATAGAGTTTAATGCCACATCAGCACAATTAACACCGTTAACACCTCAGGAACTAACGGTTTCCATTTAGTCAACTAACTTGAATAACCAAAACCACCTCTTTTAAATTTTAGGACCAAAACCCAAATTAGAGTAAAGTATAAGGACCAAAAGTGGGTTAAACCTTATACACACACGTACACACACATATATGAATGGGAAAATTTCAGTTTACCCCCCTAATAGTGAGTTAATGTCATATTCCCCCCCCCCCAAACTTTCTGAAACTTCACTAACCCCCCAAGGGGGCAAAGTGAAGTTAATTTTGTTAAAGCAAAAGACCATTATATCCCCAATAAATCTTGTAAGCAGAGAACTGAACAAAAGGGGACAGATTCAAGCAAACCTAAGTTCTCTTCTCTCATTCTCCTTCTTCACGCCATCACCCACCATCACTGCGCCGTCGGCTGCTGTCACCATCACGACGCCATCTCTCCATAGCTCTCTCATCCGGGTCAGTGAAGTCACCATTGCTAGTACCGTCGACACGACGTCACTATCGGCATTCATTACCGTGGTGACATAGCTCTCTTGTTCTCCTCGTCACGCCGTGGCCAGTCTCCCCTGCATCTGGAAACGTCTTGCCTCGTGACTGTGATCTTTGTCTTCGGTCCGTTGGGCATTAGCTTCAGGGACTCTTACTGATTCTCCCTGCTTCTCTGCTCTATTTCATGATCAGGTTTGACGTTTTGTCTTTTTTTTAATACATAAAATGGAAACACGAAATTGAAGAGATTATTTTTGGTCTTTTGTTCTGCGTGTGCTTGAAATTTCAGAGATTATTCTGGTGAAGTTTGATTTTTCTGCCTGTTCTTTTGTTAGCAAATTTCAAAGATTGTTCTGCCTGTTCTTTTGTTAGCAATAGTCTGATTTTAGAAAAGACTAAAGACACATCACATTATTATTATTATTATTATTAATTAATTGACTACTTTCCAGTTTAAGAGAGAATTTTGAATTAGCATTAGTCAATAAAGTGTAACTTAGATTAGTTTGCTTTAGTTAGAAAACTTAGGTGCGGGAATCACATTTAAAAATGATAGCTCAGTTTTTAACTGATACTGAAAAAAGTTCATTCATTTTGTATGAAAAAAGCAATTTGAATCCAACACTTTTCAATCATATATCCTATATATCCATGATATGTATTGTAGTCTTGTAAGTATGAGAAAAAGGATGATGTGTTTGGAATGAATTGACCACCGTATATATATATTAACTTTATTCTCTATTCACACCTGAAACAAACTACAATTAATTAAACAATTGTTAAAGGTAAATTTGACCGTGTAATATAATGACAGTCTTCATAAGAACACAACTCATGAATTGGTCATCATGATCACCCGCCAAAGTTAGATCATTAAATCAGTTCAAATATAATTCACATGTGGGAAGAGCTGAAACTTTTTTTTTTGGGTCTATAGTGGATTGCTAGTAGTTGAAGATGAACTAAACCCAGAAAGATCAGTCCAAGCAGAAGTAGAAGAACCACCACCAACATTAGTGGTAGTATTACCCCAATACTGATGCTGATGATCACTTCCCAGAAACTGGCTTGACAAATTCATCTCGTCATTGTTTGTGTTGTTGTTATTATTATTGTTGTTGTTATCTTCCATTTGTAGAGATAATTTTTGTTCTTTTGTTCTACCTGTGCTTGAAAGTTCAGAGATTATTCTGCTGAAGTTTGATTTTTCTGCCTGTTCTTTTGTGGGAAAATTTCAGAGATTGTTCTGCCTATTCTTTTGTTAGCAATAGTCTGATTTTTTGTTAGCAATAGTCTGATCTTTGGTGCTGAAGTTTGATTTTTCTACCTTAACAAATTTCAGAAATTGTTTTGCCTGTTCTTTTGTTAGTAATAGTCTGATTTTTTTTAATATTGCTCTTCAAACTGCACTCTGGCTTGGCCTTGCTAGGCAGATGTAGTATGTAATATATTTTATTTTTAGTGTCATTAAACATTTTCTTCATTGTAACTTTAATCAGCATGTTATACTATTGTTTCATTTCTTCACTAGGAAATCAAAATTGTTCAATTGGATTGATAGATTAACCACTTAGATATAAATTGCACTATTTCTTATTATTTTATGTGTTGAATTGATATGAATCTCTGAAAAGTTGATGTGCTTGTGTGTTAATTGTTTAGGGTGTATGAAGATGGAGCATAAAGATAAAGAAAGGAAACAACAGGTTCTTGTAAGTTGAACGTGTAAGATGTTATTGTTTCCATTCATTACGCATATCAGTTTTTTCACAACTAACTTTTTGACATTTGCAATTTTTTTGTAGGTATGATTGCGGGATTCATGTCATAACTTATTTGAGAGAGTGGCCCCACATGGAACACAAAAATTGGCCTGAGATGACTATGCCAGATTATACAGCAGTAAGAAGCATGCCATATGTTTGTAATTCTGCAGTATTTGTAATCAATGTTCACAATGTCCTAAACAAAGTTTGGCATATATTTTTTATGTAGGAACAATTTGGTAGCTTGAGGAAAGACTACTTGTGGTGGCTTATCAACCATCCAACAAATTCAATCCAGGAGGCTGCAACAAAGTTACTGAAAGTAGGAAAAACTAATGGGAAAAGGAAGAGATAACTTATCATTGTTAATATTTCTTTTGAACCTGTAATCCATTTTGGCATCCAAGTGTTGTGGCGCTTGGGTTTTGTGTTGATGTTGGTGAACTTGTCTTTTGCCAATTTAGATGTATGTAGTCTAAGTAGGGTATGTGAAAGTCCCTTTTTGAGGCTTAGAATCAACATATGTGCAGCCTTGTTGTAATGACGAAATTGTAGTGACATTTTGGAAATTGTTGTCACTTGCATGGCAATAAGGTTGTTTTTTAAAAAAGTATGGTTACTCATTGTAGTGATGAATTTCCAACACTTATGTGTGCATTTCAAACATAAGTGTGTCGATTTCAAAGTCTCTAGAATTGTCCAATTTAACATGTAAAATATCATGCATTTGGAAGACACGTACAACAATATCCAACATGACTCTTGTAATTTCACAAGTCCAACCAATTCATGTTCCATTTCGCATATGACATATCTAAGAGAGTCTGACACATTTTCAAGACATATATGACGAATTTCCAACATAGATATCATGATTTTCCAAGTCTCAGAAATTGTGTAATCTAAATTCATGCTTGCATTTCGCATATGGATTTCCAAGACACATATGATATATTTCCAAGACATATATGAACAATTTCCAACATACTTGTGTAATATTCCGAGTCTGAGATCTTGCATTGCATTTCCCATGAGTATGGATTTCCAAGACACATATGATATATTTCCAAGACATATATGACGAATTTCCAACATACTTGTGTAATTTTCTGAGTCTCAGATCTTGCATTGCATTTCCCATGCGTATGGATTTTCAAGACACATATGACGTATTTTCAAGACACATATCATATATTTTCAAGACATATATGAACAATTTCCAACATACTTGTGTAATTTTCTGAGTCTGAGATGTTGCATTTCCCATGCGTATGGATTTCCAAGACACATATTGTAACACCTGGACTTTTACTACTATATTATAGTAATTTAATTGAATTATAACCACTTTTATGAATATTCGAAGCCCAAAAATACGGAAAATTTAAAAGTTTTTCTTAAAAACATTAGACCAACCTTCGGTCAGTTGGAATGGGCTTTTCGTACGACTTAAAATTTAAATCTTTTTATAAAACCAAGTGGTGCATAAAACAATTAAACTACCTAGGTTCCCTTATAATTTTCCTCCCCTTGATGATAGTGTGTGGGGAGCGAAAACCCACTCATGGGTTCTCTACATCTATTGATGGATTTCTACCTTTCCAACATTAAAACGCTGGGGTCATCTCAGTTGATAACCCTTCTATCAGAATACGCAGCGACATTAGGGTAATACATACATTTTCTTTTTAAAGTATCTATTCATAAATCATAACCCTTAGGAAATTTAAATCCTTTAATAAATTTATTGTAATTCTATTTCCTATGCTCTCTATTATCAATTTAATAATTTACTTTTACAACATATACCAATAATCTTATTAAAATATTTACTACCTCTGGCTTTTAAATTTCTAATCCTAATTTTCTTCGTCTACTCTTCTCCCCAGCTAGCTTCCTTCGACCTGCCAAACTGAAAATGTTTGGGGAAGGGGGTGAGATTGGAAATCCCAATAGCAGTTTCTTTCATTAACATACTTTATCATGCTAGCATTGTCATGTATATATTTCATAAAGCTGTACAAATGATGATAGTCTTACTCCTATTAATCTGTGTGCTAAAAGCACCTGCCAACCACTTATAACAATATATTCGTTATAGTGGAGGCTTTACCTGCAGGGTTTCTCGTTAAAGCACGTAAGGCTAAAACGTAACTAATCTCGCAAAGGTGTAGCTAAGCACCTAAGCCTGGAGTACTCCATCTGAGGAATAACAACATACCAACTAAATGCAACAGTTATTACAAAACAATACATGCAATTTAATTGTTACTGAAATAAACTGCTACCTGAACCGCAAGCTTCCAACCTTAACTGGTCCTTTTCCATTTCAATGCCTCATTACGTCTATATCACTATCAGAACCTATACTTAAATATAATAAATAGTAAATCAATATCTATATTTTCATGTAGTTACTAAGCGTCTCTCACATTCCTATGATATTATATACTTCTACCCTTCCCTTTTTAATATATTTTTTTTAAATCAATATTTCTAACTTTAATCAGCAAATAATACATACACAAGCATAGAAATATCCTAATTACTTTAAATTATATATATATATAAAAACAACTTACTTTAATTAATTAGATTCAAGGGATTTATAATAAATCTCTAATGATCATATTTTTTATCCACATTAATAATTATTACCTATAACTTAATCTATTATAATTAATTTGACCCTTTAAGATCAAGAAGTCTTTCAATTGTTTTATTCCAATTAATTCTTTAGACAACAACATCATATGACTATCTAGTTTTAAATATCTTTTCGATAAGTTCCTGTAAAAACATTTCTTTAAAAGACCATGCACTATCTAACACTTGGAAAGACTTCAACATAATTCAAATACACTAGAACACCATAATTGGCTTCACATTCACTCTATAACTTAAACATGCATAATTCCTTATTAAAACTTTTATTATATATGTTTTCATAGTTCATATTCATTACATACATAAACACAGGAATTTGAACATGATTAAACATGAAATTTATTTTCAGAATAGCATCATCAGGCAATCTTCAATCATAAATAATCCTCTACTATCCCATTATCTACCGTATAAGTCACCTTTTTCCTTGCTTAATTATAATCAGTCCAAGAACTATCAATTCCTCATTCATTTAATATGCTAATCCATTCATATTCTTCTCAAAACAGGACTTTAACTTTTATAATTCATTGATATCTTATTATCACCTTAAAATCAACACATCAAACATCTAATTGAAGTCTTTCTAGAACTTACAGCCCTTGCCTAAATAATCCTAGAATTTGTGGCCAAAGTGTACCATTATTACCTGCACATATAGCACTCCCAACCCTATACTCCATAATCACTTTGGAACCAATCTTTCCTTAAGAATCCGAATTTTAGCTTTATTCAACACCTCAGACACATCTTACCACCATATACATATATCCTAACTTAGAAATTTTAACTAGGTAACTATTCTTTCCATTTTAATTCCAATAAGTCAAGCTCTTAAAATTCACACAGTTTCACAATACAAATCTCCACCATTTCTCTAGTTTTAGGGTTATTACAATTTAATCCAGACGTGCCTACCCATTAACTAGCTAAAATCTCATTTCTGCTTAATTCAAATACCCAACCTGATTCACCCTTAATCTTAAAGGCTCAATCATGATGTGAACAAGTTCTATAAAGCAATTTAACTTCCCTATTTGAAGCACTTACAAAAATCAAAGAATACTAAAAAAATCCTACATACGGTGGCTTTAATGTCTTTAAGATCTCATTCCTTCAAAAGACTATAGGATTGATCTTGAATCAGACTCACATATTAAACTTCAACTAACACAACAATTATTTTTCTGATTCTCAAGGACAACAGCAACCCTCAATATTTCAGCTAGACCTTAGATAACAAGAAGCAGAATAAAGCTCCCCTATTTCAGACCATCAGAAATCTAGCCAGAATTAATTAACATTCATTCTAATCAGACTTATTCAAGAGGCAGCCACCAAAACAGATTTGTGAACATGAATCAACTAAGCAGGGCACTAATTTGAATCATAGGCCACTAAAACTGAGTTCAAGCTAAAGCAGATTGAAATACTCACAACATAATCATCAGTGAGGAACAGATGGAAAGGAACAGAAATTTCGGTCAGAACAAAGGGGAAGAAATATTACAATTTAACATTACAATTACTCTTTCTTCTATCATCACCGAACATAGCTAGAAACAAGAAGGAATTGGACAGAACAAAGGCAAGAGTCGGTCACTTCAACAATGACCACAACTTAATTTGCAAAATCATGGACAAGCAACATCACTTCATCAATTTCAGTCCCTTAAACCGGCGGCTTCCAACGAACAGGGAAAGAGAGAAAGTTCCAAAACTACAAAAAACCCAACATGCAAGACACTATGGGCTTAGACTACTCCTAATCATATTTGATTAAGCTTTAAAGCAACAAAACTCCATAAATCAAGAACAAGGGCGTCGGATGAACAGTGCACGAAGGGAAAAATTTGGGAAATCTTGATTAATCCGACTCTGTTGCTCAGATTCGTTCTTGGGGTTTGTTAATCGAACCCTAAGCTTCATTTTAATGGATTTAAGGACTCTAAAAACCCTAAAATCTGAATCAATCCCCACCCCCAAAACTCACTTGATTCGCACCAGAAAGAGAAGAAAATGAAGGGAAAGAAGCTCACCAGCTACCCACTCGAGCTTTCCGACTACTTTCCTTGCTTCTCGCCGCCTCTTGGAGCCGAAATCGCCGTCGTTCGCCTGGAGAACGAAGACGAACAGAGGGAGCCCGAGAGAAGAGAGAAAACGAGGGTGAGAGTGTTTTAATGTGTGTGTGTGTGTGTTGGCAGAGACGGAGAGAGGGAGTATATACTCTCTTTTTTTTAAATAGGTGTGTGTATACGTGTATGGCTAGAAATTAAGAGAAGAGTGATATTTTTTTATTTAACTGGTATTTTACTATCCTGCTCTTCCCTTTTAATTGAGGATATTTTCCAACTAGGGGCAGATATTGTCTTTTTAATTTTCCCAATTCTATTTTTCTCTTAAATCATAATTTTATTTATCATTATCATTTAGAAAATAGATCTGAATTTGTCCCAAAATAATTTTTCTAGATATGCTTAAATTTCCAAATTTATTTATAGGACTGTTTAAATATCAAACAATACCTCAGGGTTCTAAATATTCCCTTATTTAAATTAATCTTCTAACTATTTTTCCTTAGTTAATAGAGAAATTAAACTTTAAAAATTATTAAAAATACTTCTGGCCTCATAAATTTATTTATAAGGCTGTTTAATTTATAAATGCCGTCCTAAGACTTTAAATAAATCCTTATTGTTTCTTTTCTCCAATTTAAGTTTTATTTCCTAATTATTTCTCTTTATTTCTTGAAGAAAATGGGACTTAAAATTATTAAAAATACCTAAATATCATAAATTTATTTTTCTTTATTTTCTAAAGAAAATAATCCTTAAAATTTATTAAAAATGTCTAAAACATCATAATTTCATTTTTAATGCTTTTAAATATTTTAATAATATTTCCTAAATCTTAATTAATTCCTTATTTTCTCTTTTCTAAAATTTGGGGTGTTACACATATGACATATTTCCTAGACATATATGATATATTTCTAAGACATATATGACGAATTTCCAACTTGCTTGTGTGATTTTCTGAGTCTCTGAAATCTTCTTAGATAAATTCATGCTTACATTTCACCTGTATTTCCAAGACACATTTGACATCTACGTTTCTAAGACACATATGATGTATTTTCAAGACATATAAGAGGAATTTCCAAGACTTTCTTGCGTTTTTACAACATGATCGTCAGGATTTTGTAAGTAAAAAAAATGAAAGAATTTAGGCTACTTTAATGATACATACTCATCATGGTTGTCATGATCAACATTTTCAGATCTTAACACTAAAGGTACCAGCAACACAAATGATGTCATCTAATATAATATAACTTATCATATTCATATAAGTCATGTACATTTACATAGTTATAAGCAAATTTCATCTTGGTACTTAGGTCCAAAAGCCACAAAGTACCATCCTGAAATTCAAAAGGGCATTTACATTTGATTACAGAAAGCCAAAATATATTGTGTTTATGCACACAATAGCTGCTTTCCCAACCACCAAAAATATATAAGTTGGAATACATTCATAACTATGTATGGAGCAGCTATGTTCAACACCAAAATAAAAGCACTATATCTACTACACATTTCAGTTAGGATTAGTGTGCATCTTTTCTTGTGGGGGACGACAAGGTTATCTTGGGCAAAGTGTATGTGCTCATTCATGAATCTTCTTACAACAAGGAATGTATTTTTCTTATCCACACCATATGCTGAAACTTTCCATGGACAAGTATCTACCTTGCACTTGACAATAATTTTATCCTTATTATTCTTCACATAATCATATGCGAAATTGTGTGCAATGCTGTATTTGTATAATGCACTTTTGAATGCTGCAGCATGTGGAAATCTTTGACCAACTGACATCAACTCATCCTTCCACTTTAAAGAACTCATAACTGGTATTGTACTTGGCAAACTCTCAACAATTAAACTACCTGCATTCAATGCTCTTTGCCCACTTTATATACATATTGGAGGTGGCACACATTGTATGGGAGATGGTGTGCTTGAGTTGTCTGCCTCAAGTTCCCATATACTTGGAGATACTGATCTTCCAAATGAAGGTACTGCCAAATCATGTATCCTGCAAATATAAGTTAATCGTCATAAATTACAATTGACTTAGTTGAATATACAATCCCACCCTCATATATCATCTTTCCATCCAAGTTCTTAACATATTTTCCTCTCACATGGAAGATGCAAAATAGTTGTTTTGCACAACTGCTACTCATTCTCCTTGTGTGTTGCTGCACATAATTAATTCCCACATTTCAATGACATGCCAAATTAAAATCAATTACAAGTTTAGAACTGAAATAGACAATTTAACAACATAACAATTGCATTATATCAACTCATAGTTTTATAATTTATGGACAAGATAGCTTAACATCAATTAGACTTGCCAGTGATTATACTCAAACTTTCATTTGGACTACCAATTACATGTGTTCATAATATATACTGAACCAACACATTCTACTTTAACCTTAGGACACATAATGGCATTCACAAGAACATATGCTCCATTTGCAACGCACATATAACAACTTACTACACAAATAACCATATTTACAACTCAGACATTATGAATACATATACATTAGTGCCATTTGAACAACAATTTTGTCACCAATACATATTATTTATAGTAGACATGGGAATTCTTACACACAAATTTCTAAGACACATATAGCAAATTTTCTACACATATTTCACCAACTTATAAGATATAGTACAAGTCTTCATATGCTATACTTTTTCACAATTTCAGCAAATTCCAAAACACTTATGACAAATTTCCAAGACATTTATGATAAATTTTCTAGACACATTTGACGATTTTCTAAGACATACAAGTAGTCTTCAAAGGCTATGCTTGGTTCCTACTCTATATTTTTAGCGAATTCCTAGACATGAATGACAAATTTTCAACACACGTATTACATATTTCCGAGACACATTTGACAAATTTCTAAGAAATAGTACAAATCTTCAAAGCCTATACTTGGTATCTACTTCATATTTTCAGAGCATTCTAACACACATATGACAAATTTCCAAGACACATTTGATAAATTTCTAAGAAATAGTACAAGTCTTCAAAGCCTATACTAGGCTTCATATTTTCAGAGCATTCCAACACACTTATGACAAATTTCCAAGACACATTTGAAGAATTTCTAAGAAATAGTACAAGTCTTCACAGCCTATACTTGGTACCTACTTCATATTTTCAGAGCATTCCAACACACGTATGACAAATTTCCCAGACACATTTGACGAATTTCTATGACATAGTACAAGACTTCAAAGGTTTAGAATCAAGAGATGAGAATTTTCTACTTGGAGATAAGCATTTACCTATACCTGGAAGTGATTCCAACAGCTTGCTTACCACAACACTTATCTCCTTGCCTTCTAAAAATCTTCAAAACACATCGCATGAAAACATTGATAACTCAAGTGATTTCTATAAATCATGATCTAGGGAGAGTTGGTGCGAGTGAAGTCAAGTGATTTCAGAAATCATGGAATTATAAGGGAGTGGGCCGATTGCATTGCGTAGATGTAGATGGAGGGAGAGAACGTGAGGCTGATGAGTGTGCTTGAGTGAGTCTATGAGTGTGTTGAGCCATATATTAGCTTACTTTCCTCTTTCTTTTCCAAGGGCAGAATGGTCTTTGAGGCTCCCACAATTATTTTCACTTTGCCCCCTTGGGGGTTAGTGAAGTTTCAGGAAGTTTGGGGGGGGGGGGAATATGACATTAACTCACTATTAAGGGGCTAAACTGAAATTTTCCCTATATGAATAAGCGATGTTTCTTGCTGGTCAATATAATTCCACATAGTACTAACAAACCAGCTAATAGCTAATTTTACCCAACATCATCATCAACTCATCTTTTCATCAACAGCTAACGCCGTTCCACCACCGCACCGACTCCGGCGCCGGTGGAGACATTGCCAGTGTTTATTTCTTCTCTTCGAAGCTTGCGGCAAATTGAGCTGTTAGTAAATAAATCATGGCTTCTAACTCTGTTGTCTCCACCATTTCTTCTTCTGTTCCCAGAAATTCAATGGCTAAGTCTATCTTCTTCTCCTCCTATGCGCCAACCAAATTGACGCCTAATTTTCTTCATCTCGCAAAAGGGTTACCCTCTTTGTCATTTTCTGCCGCCAGAAAACCACTCCGAAAAACATTCCGAGGTTTTTAGTTTCTTATTCTTAAATTGATTTTTGTTGAAGGATATATAGTCGGGTAGTATGCCGTGGTTTTCTTTATTCAGTTATCATGAGTAAAATTTGTGGATTTGATTAGGAATTTCCTCCCTTTGGTATACGGAACATGTGCTTCATTAATGGTTTTATATAAAAGCCTAAATTTAACAGTGGTTTTCTTTTTTGGCCACATTAGATTCGAAATTATTTAAATTTGATTATTTTTATAACCGTGTTATTCTGCTTTTCATTTTTTAGTGACATGAAGTGCTTGTGATTATTTAACTACGTGATTGTCTGCAAGAACATAACTATTCTCAGGCAATTCATACTCTGTCTATGATACTAGTTATTCAAATGGGATACCTATTTGAACTATTAAAACAATTTGATTTTTGTGCCTTGCTTGCTTATTTTTTTTCTTTTTTGTGGGGTTAGTGTGTTCTGTAGCTGCTCCTGAAGAAGCTGTATCAGGGTTTGATGAAATGATTTCCAGTACTCGAAGGAGGTATTACATGCTAGGAGGAAAAGGAGGTGTAGGAAAGACAAGCTGTGCTGCTTCACTTGCTGTTAAATTTGCTAATAATGGGCATCCCACTCTTGTAGTTTCTACAGATCCGGCACATTCCCTGAGTGATTCTTTTGCCCAGGTGATTTCTTGTCTTTTAGTGATTCTTATGCGTTTTGAGCTAGCTGCCTGTAGTTTGAATCAGTTAAGTGAATGTTTCTCTGTGTAACTCTTGTTTTCTTGATCCTACTCTAGGATTTGACAGGGGGGACCCTGGTTCCAGTGGAAGGACCTGAATATCCACTTTTTGCTCTTGAAGTAAGCTGACTAGAGTGTTGAATATGTTTTCTGATTTTTTTTTTCCTCAGATAAGTTCCATTATCTTGTTTACTTGCTTGACGACATGATTGTTATCTTCATATGGACATGCCTGTTTACCCCTAGACCTCTATGTGCTTACTTAGACATGTAGTTTCATAACAGATAAACCCTGAGAAGGCTAGGGAAGAATTCCGGAGTGCAGCTCAAAAAAATGGCGGAAGTGGTGTTAAAGACTTCATGGATGGCATGGGTCTTGGAATGATTGTAGAACAGGTAGTTTATCACATGCTTTGAATCAGTTCAAAATATAGTGAAAGCTTCTTATTTAGGTAGATGTTTGGCACAGTTTCATACTTAGGGCACATTTTTATGTAGCACGCAACCAGAGAAAATTCATTTATTAAATGTATCATATATAGACTCAAGGTTATAATTGTTTCCCTGAAAATTATCTATAAGTCTTATGAAGTTTCTTTTTTTTTTTTTTTTTGTTATCGATAGAGCAACTTGCATCAAACTCTTAATCATTATAGTTCCGCTTCTCTTAGAGTTGCTTCTCACAAGAACCATTTTAATTTGAAAGTTTATGCTATTAGGGCACCTGGCCAATCTTATTACAATATCTGACATGTCCCCTCATGTAAAATTGCTCCGAACAGTCTTATGAAGTTTTATTTTATTTTGAAGAATAGGACAACTGGCATCGAACTATTGATCATTTAGCTATAGGACCCTCAAATATAATGTCAAGAACTACTTCAAATTCAAAAAGTTTATCTTTGACGGTTATGGTTAATCTTGTTATAATGTCTAATTGTTTCTAAATCTTTTGATTGCAAAAGTTGGGAGAACTTAAACTGGGAGAGTTATTGGATACACCTCCTCCTGGACTCGATGAAGCTATTGCTATCTCCAAGGCCTGTAATTCTTTGAACTTTTATTATTTCATTCTTGTAATTTCTAATTATTTAATATGTCTTTTCTTGATAGACACCTAACAAGTAAGGGTTTATTGCCAGGTGATTCAATTTCTCGAATCACAAGAGTATAACATGTTTACTCGAATAGTATTTGATACTGCACCTACGGTGAGCAAAATTCTCAGTTTCTTTAATTATTTTATTTATTTTTTAACTTTTTGGTGATCATCTTATAGAATGTAATTTCCTCAACAGGGTCATACATTACGGCTTTTGTCCTTGCCTGATTTCTTGGATGCCTCCATAGGGAAGATATTGAAGGTATGAATGATTATTGCGATACATGTGGCTGACCTGTAATTGAATGGATAATCTTATTAAGGAGTCCATTCATAAACTACTTTACTATATGTGATGTCTGAATTCTCGTCTCAAATAAAATATCATATGTAAAAGTAATTGGATGTAAATTTCACATCCATTCTTATCATATAAACCTGTTAGTGTCAATATGAGTTGCAACATAGGTTAGCTCCATTAATGGCAGATTACACTCATGAGAGTGGGTGAATGGTATGATATATAGATAAAGCGATTAAAACTTAAACAATAAAGAGCTTAAGCAAGGTTGTAGGAAGAGATATCACCGATAAACTTGAACAATGTAAATATTAGAGTATAGAGAAGCTTGCCCTATCGATATTATTCTGGTCCACATGTCCAGTTCCTGGAATTCTTCTCGGCTTTTTAACCTGTTGTTGCCCAAGATTCAATTGGCTTTTGGCGCCACAATACAGTCCAACAAGTTTACTGTTGGTACTATAAAGCCAAACTCTCAAGTTTCTCACACAGGCCTTAACCCCTCAGGTTTTCACTCAGGAGTTCTTGATATGAGATTAAGTGATTGTGAAAAATTTATATCTTTATAACCACATTAAGTCGGGTGAATTATTTGAGCAACTTAATCTTTTAGACTTAATCAAGTTTATAACTTTCAACAATGATTTGAGTGAGAGCACATAAGTTGATTAGCAATGCTTAGAGTGTATGACTTGAGTTGCTACACATGATACAAAATCAGCTTAACCTTAAAAGTTCGTTCTAAAGGAATGTAACTCAAATGAATGGCTCAAATTGTTTGGAACATTAAGCATGTATAACTTGACTTTTCTTGCGAATAACATCTTACAATGAAAGGACTCAAATGGATTGCTTGAGTTACATGCTCTTGTCAGGATTAGCCAATTTAATTATTATTACCAGTTACGCTTATTTAATCCTGCAAAATAATTATTCTCTTTATGGTTTTGGAATCATCAAAACTTGCAATCTATCAAGTCATTTCGTATTTTGTTAATTTCCTCTAATTTCTGAGTTGTTTCTCCTTGTTGACCTTAAAGAAAGCTTCAATCGTTAGGAGAGGTGGTCTAAGACTACATTTCATAATCTCTTTAAACTCCTTTCCCCTCCTGGCTTTGGGGTAGGGAAAATCTATACACCTTTTTTACCTGTGCGGAAATATTTAGGCTACAAAACAACTGTGGTAATGAAGATCAAACTCTTGCCGGCCACTTGGTCATAGAAGCTTTTTTTGCTGGCTCATAAATTTATTATCCCAAAAACTGAAGTTTATGGGATAAAGCCCATATATGTCCTAGGCAAGGAAATGAATTACTAAGATGTCCTTAATATAAATCAATTTCTCGTTTTCTCTCTTTCTCCCCGCACACTATATTTGCATTCCCAAATTGGATCTTAGTCTTTCAAACATCATTCTTATTTCCGCTGCAGCTTAGACAAAAGATAGCTTCTGCTACCTCAGCAATCAAATCTGTGTTTGGGCAAGAAACAACTCAACAAGACGCTGTAAGTCTAATCCTGTGGGACTGGTGCTGCATTTAGTTCCAGCACAACATGCTGACATTTTATTATATCTTGGTTGTGCAGTCTGACAAACTGGAGAAGCTTAGAGAGAGGATGATAAAAGTGCGTGAGCTATTTCGTGACACTGATTCAACTGAGTTTGTCATCGTAACAATCCCCACGGTATGAATGCTAAAAGTGTGCCTCATAATTGACTAATTCTTGACAATTGTTGCATATAATAGTCAATGACCTTATATTTGGTGTCACCATCTTACCATTTGAGGCACAAAACAGAGGTCATTTTAATTTATTCACTTAGAGGTTGTTTTATAAAAAATATGGAAAAGGATTCATTTTTCAACATTGCAGAAAAGAAACTAGTGCTGATAGAGCACAACGGGGCTGTGTGGTCCATTTGGCCAACCCCACCCAATTGAATATCACTTTGCTATTGTTGTTGGAAAAACAAGATATGTTATGTTTATATCCTCAAGAGAAACAACAACAAGAAGCTTCATCCCATTAGGTGGGTTCAATCACACGACGCTGTTGTGTTCTATCAACAACTAAATCTTCGGATAAATTGTTTATCAAGAGGTCCCGCTCAATAACTTCGCCATGCATTCTTATTTCATTAGGTGGTGTCTGCTACATGTATCACACGATTTATTATGTTCTATGAACTTACCAAATATTCTGATAAATTGTTGATTAAGAGGTCCCACTCATTAACCTTGTTGAGTGTTCTTTTTTATTTTCCTTTGCCCTGTTTTTAAGACATCCATTCTGTTGATCTATCCTCCTCACCGGCGCATCCTATGGCTCTTTGTATGAGACCAAACCACCATACCTTGCTATTGAAATTACTTGTTATTCATGCAAAATAGTTCTTTTACTTTTCATCCATTGCATTACATTATTGACATGTTCAAGGCGAAAAACTGAAGCAGAGAATATTCCATCAGTTACAGAGAAGATTTAGATTAGGATATCTTAGATTGAGTCAGTCATAATTTCGTTGCTGATTTATTTAAAATTTTATGATTTAGTTAATGTAATAGTGTAGATTTAATTGGTATGTTAGTCAATAATCGTTTATCTTTTGTTCTAATTAAAAGTTTATTGTATTTAGGAGACTCCTTGGGCTATTATTTCATGCTCATGTTTCCTAATAGATTTTTACTCTTAGTAAAAGTCCCTTTTTATTCTCAGTTCTTAATGCGCATGACTAATACTTATTTGTATGTTCGTGCTTTTTCTCCCAAAGGTGATGGCGGTCAGCGAGTCATCTAGATTGAGTTCCTCCTTGAAGAAGGAAAGTGTTCCTGTGAAGAGACTTATTGTCAATCAGATGCTACCACCATCAGCATCTGATTGCAAATTTTGTGCTATGAAAAGAAAGGTACTTTAGTATTTTCTCCTGTATGTTGGAATTGGTGAAATACTCTCTGCAGGGGGCTTAATGGGGGAAAAGTGATGTTTCACTGAAACCTCTGCTACTTGAGAAACTTACCTTTGAAAATCCTTCGGAACTCTGCCTTTTGAATTTAAATTTCTCCTAAGTTTGGCAAATTTAGAGGAGGAATCAGCCATTGAGTAATCTTTTGTTCTCTTTCTTTTTCTTCAAATTTCTTACAAATAAGCTAACTTATTGTAATTAATCATTTTGGTTAAAGATTTTAGTAAAATATAACGTTTTTTTTTTATTTTATTTTATGTATTGAAGCATGTACACAAACAAACATGTCAACACCAGGCTCATGCCTGGGGCCTTATCCAAGCATGATAGGTTGTGCTACATTGGGGCAACTTGCCCTTGACAATTATATTAATTTTGATGAATCTTTTAAGATCTTAATATCAAACATTCAAACTAGGAAAAGGAAATTATCATTTAACTATTCCGTTTCTCTCTTCTTTTGAGGATTTCTTCCTTTTTCCTTCTTTTTGAACTGCCAGCCATATCTTATTGTCATTCAAAGTTTCTGACTGTTTTGAATGTGCCTCAACCTGAAATATAGTTCATGCAATCCAATAACTTATGGAGAAATAAAAACTCTTGTTTTCAGAGTTCTAAAGCTTTCAAAATTGGTTGAATTCGCTGGGTTGCTTTGCTTTACCTTAAATGGGTTAGGTTGATCTATCACTAGAAAAACTTTTGCTATAATCCTTTTTAACTCAGCTACCTTGAGTCACTGTATCAACAAGCTAATGCATCTAACTCATGGTTCGATCATTTATAGATATTATGTATTTTTTATTATTAGCTATATATAAGTTAAAGCTTAGAACTAGTTAAACTAGAATGAAAAGAGGAAATATATAATAAGCAAAGCAACCAAAGAAAAAGGGAAAAGGCTAAATTTTAGAAAGTAACCTTATCATTATTCATTCTCTCTTGAATTCCATTAAATATTAAATGTTGGTTGTTCAATACTAAATTGAAAGTTCTTTTATTTTCTTATTGATAGAATTGGTTGTTCAGTTTGATTCTCATAGTTGAATTCATGGATTTTATCAATTCAATTAAGTGGGTCAAAACAAATTAGCCCATATTGTAAGCTTAGTGTTGTATTGGCCTCCTTTAAATGCATTGGATTGTTTGAGAATTCTACACACTTCATTGTTAGCTTTAAAGGTAACCACTTTATATGTTGACCTTTTTTAGGATCAAATGCGTGCTCTTGATATGATCCAGAATGATCTGGAACTTTCCAGTTTGGTTATGATCCAGGCCCCACTAGTTGATGTAGAAATACGAGGGGTTCCTGCTCTTAAATTTCTGGGAGATATTATTTGGAAATGAAGGCGACGGTTATACAAGTAATGTTTTGGCAAGTTATTTACCTATTTCAAGCACTTCCTACTACCTTTAAGCTTCCATCAGGAACGATTAATTTTGGACTGTACCTAGTTTCCTAGTTCAGCTTTTAGACCCCTAATTAAACTGGTTACTTTTGTACGGCAAGTAAATAATATTATCAAACAAAATAAAATGTAATATAGTATGATGTGTTGATAATTGATTGTGTGTGCATGTGAGCACTTCATGAGAAATATGTATACAACAACAAAACCTTATCCCACTAGGTGGGGACGAAAAATATGTATATGCTGCTCAAATCAGATTGATGGCTGGTTCACTTTCAAAGAAAATCACTGAAACTATCAAATCAAATTTGTGATAGTAAAATACCTACTAAACTCAAAAGGGTAGTTTTTATTGAAGTGCTATAGGACCAGAGATGTTACTTGACAATGAATGTTGGGCGTTGAAGGAATAAAAGCAAAAAATTATAATGATAGAAATGAGAATGTTAAAATAGATGTGTTGTCGGATAAGAAAATGTAAATTCAATTTATGAGAGAAAAAGCTGACATGGCATCTACTTAGAAGAAAATGATAAAAAAATAATTTAAGGTGTTCTGAATATATGTCATGTAAGTTGATGAAAATGCCAATGAGGGTTGAACTATGGATTATAGCCTTATGAAGAGGGATAAAAGAAGGCCAAGACGAGCAGTCAAGGGGGTAATTAAATGAGATATTGGTGAATGATAAATCTAAAGAGAGAGTTATTGTTGGAGATCACGCTTAGTGTTATATGTTGATTGTTGGTTTACTTTCACTAGGTCACATGACTGAAATGCTGGTATTTTATTTATGCAGTTTCAGTGGTGAATTATGAACGAAGCATATGATATCAAGCTTTGCCAGGTTTGTATGATGCAAATGCACGAGTTATTCGAAATTATATGCTGGCGGTCCAAAGGAGGCAGTAAGCCTTACAATTCATGAGGATTCCACAAAGTCGAAAATCTCTATAGCAACCTTCATGACGAAGTAATGAGTAGATGTTAATTCACCTTGACATTTGAGCTTGAATTGTTTCCTTCCCTAGTTCTCCTTTTGCTCAAGTGTAAGCTGACTGTATAGGTGTCGTGTGTAGAAATTTAATGTTTGCAGCATCCATCTATTCCATGCTGATTGTACACAGAGACTAATCAGAAGAATAAAATAGATGAAATCAAACTAAATCAAATTGTTTACAATTTGAATCAAAGGAGTATGGCAGAGTCCTATTTTTTGGCAAGGAAGGCTTTAACAGCAGTACAAGGGTTCCACAGGGTTGTTATCTCCCAGCTTCTGCTGGTTAGTTTTCTTCGAGCGGTTTTCTCTCCAATGTAATTAAAAAAGAAAAAAAGAAAAAAAAGCCATTTCCCTTTTATTCCCCCGTTATTCAGTTGGGAGTTGCAGAGCTTCTCTCAAGAGAGAAGGGAAAGCTTTGTTTCTCTCTTGGGCGCTACTCTTAGCACTTTTCAGGATTCTTAAACACTACTTTGTTCGGCGTTCCCATTGTTCTTGTCCTCACCTGCTTGTTTCTGATGTAAAAATGATATTCTGAAATATGTACAGTTAGTTAGTTAGTGGGTAGAGTTAGACTTAGTTTTCTAATTACCTAACTATCACTAACAAACTTGCAAAATGAATCTGTTTATCATAAAGGAATTCGTTGTTCATGACTCTGCACCACCTTAATTGTTATTTGAACATAGTTTTCTAATTACCTAACTAGCACTGACTAATAGTAAGGGGGGAACGGTATTAATGACTTACCTAAGTAAATACCCCTATGGTATTGAGACAGATTTGCACACTTGATTGAATAACAGATTTCTTTTCCTCTCTGCTTCTATCTTTCTCAGACTTCTTTAACTCCCCTGTTCCTATCTTCTTAACCCTTTGCTTCTTTTATTCGACCAAATCTTGCCAAAATCTCTATCCTCTCATCATGAAGTGTGTAAATTACTGGAGGTCTCTGGTGATTTGAGGAATTTTATGTAACAGATTCAAATTAAGAAGGGTTATGTCTATTTTAGTCTATAATCAAACACAAAATTCCATTATTACTCTTTCCGAAGCTTTTTATAAGAATGGATTAATTGAATTACGTTGTTAGAACAGGTATTAAAATTGGTTCAAGTAAATATGTAAATGCCCTCATTTGTGAAAGGGAGCAAATGTGGTGGAGAAAGGCTGGAATTATGAGTAATTTTTGTAATTAAGTGATAGTAATATGGGAAGTTTACAAACAAAAAAAAACTTTTCAAACATCTCATAATCCTATCTTACAAAAAAGAATGACATCCAAAAATCCTATCTTGTAAAAAGGAATAGAGGGAGCGTATAATAAAACTTTGTAACAAACAATGCTACTTCTTGGGATTATATTAAATATGTTAGTTAAATTAGTTAAAAATTTTTTAAAACACACTAATCATATTCCTTGACTCATCCCTCTTCATTTTTGTTGAAGGAGCATCAATGATGACCATTTGGAAAAAAAATGGACAAAAACTGTAAATAAGTCTTATATTTGAGATTAAATTTAATTATCCAAATATATCTTATATTTAGGATCGAGAGAAGTTTGTCATTATTTAGCAGTGCTGTTTGTTTGGCATTGAATGGTGAATAGCAACAAGGTTGATGCTTTCTTTCATTTGAATGAGGGAAACTTTAATCCCATTGATGAAATGAGACAACTTCGGGGAGATTAAAAACAAGGAAAAATCCCACAAAATATCTTTGAAAATGGAAAATGACAAATCATTCCATTCAATTTGAGAAATCCCATATTAAATCCTAGGGAGAAATTTGGAATTTTTATATATTACCAAAAAATACAAACACCCTCAACAATTGGAGTTGTTAATTGTTAATATAAACCTGAAAGAAAATTTCTACGTCAATTGTTAATATGAACTTAAAAAATGCCGTCAACTATAAGAGAATTCCCCAACATATATTGTCCATTGCTAATCAAAAAGTTGGAGTTGTGAATTGTTAACATGAATTCGAAAATTGTTATGATCAGGTTGAAAATTCCTATGTTGAACTTGTGAACATTAGTGTAAGAGATTTCCAACCATATGCCTTCTTGTCAATTCCTAATGAAAAAAGTTAGAGTTATAAATTATTAACATGAACTCGAAAATTGTTATGATCAAATTGAAAATCCATATATTGAATTTATGAATACGTATTATGTACTCCCTCCGGTCCTAATTATAAGAGCCATTTGACTTTTTTGGAAAAATTAAGAATGCAAAATACACCACTATGAATTATTTATATTTGTCTTTTTTCCTCAAAACTAATTTATTTTACTTATAAACTATCATATAATCTAATTACATTTTGCATATATTAAAATTTAAGGTCTAATTTGCTTCTTTAATCTCCCCAAAAAGGTCAACTGGCTCTTATAATTAGGACCGGAGGTAGTATTTGACAATTATTAGAGCATTTTTGTGTCTTTTTATAAGATATATAAATCATAGGTTCTTCCCCGGAGTCTTATATATATGAGACTTCGCAAATTTAAGGGTATGATTTGCCCAATTCCATTTTCAAAGGAATTTTTGTAACATTATCCCTAAAACCAATTCCGAACAATAATTCCTAATAGCGGATTTTAATAAAAAAATAATGCGCAATTGCTTCTTTAATCCTCCTTTTTTTTTGATGGAATTCTTTAATCCTCTAACTCCACAGAAAGTTTCATTTTTGTGCTATAATAAAAAAATATTGGCATAAATTTTAAATGTTAACACTTTCAAATGCTTAATGGTATCTATTGGTGGAAAAAGTCATCCTTTGATACTAATTATATGAAAAAAAAAAATTTTGGTCAAAATTATATCAAAATTACAAACCCCAAAAAAAAATAATTGTTTAGCTTAAGGGACCAATCTATAACTTTCTATAAAATTAGAGGATCACTTTATTAAAAAAATCATTATAATCACAAATAATTACTTTAACAAAATAACTAAATTCATTCGATAAAACTAATGACAATTTTTCTTGCCGTTTCAACTGTTTCCAATAATGCCCCACATAACTACTTAAGGCTCTAATATAATAAGCATTTGTCTTTTAACTTTACGCTTTCCGTTTCTTCATTTTCATCATACCAAACGAAAATGTGGAAAAGCAATCTTATTCAGTTCAATACCACACCACACAATCAATTGCATATTCCCATCTTTTCATCACTCGTTTTTCATTTTTTATAAACTTCTATCCTGCATGCAAACAAGTCCTAATCCAATTGCAATTCGCTTTATCTACAACTGGCACGCTACAAGATCAGTGTTGTCAATAGCGACTAGAACTAATTATTTCTCTTATCCTCACAACTATGGTTTCCTTTACAAGAGGGAGCTAGCTTTGAAACTAAAGGGTCTCTATTGCAAGAATGAGCCAGAAAAAAAAAAAAAAACATATTCTAGTTCTTAACAACAGCAGTGAAATAATCAGCACCTAACTAGCTGCTATCTTAGCATCAAGATGGTCATATTTTTACAAACCGAACATCACTCTGACCGAAAGCAGTCCCACAGGCAGGACACTTGCGATGACGGAGCTCCAAGTTCCTTTGAATACAAGGATTGCAGAACAGATGATAACACTTCACAATCACGACCTGCCCAAAACCAAAAAAATAAAAAATAAAATAAACAAACAAAAATCAAACTCAATAAATTCTACGTGGCAAAAAATTAAAAGTCGACAATAAAAGCAGTAAGACCATAACATTCTCTGAATTATTTCTTCAGTTTTAACAGCTCACACGGTAAAAGAAAATTATTAGCTTTAAAATTTGCTTATATTACATAAACCCTGTCTTTTATTTTGAAAAAACTTGCACAAACCTTTGTTTATAAAAGGAATTAATCAAGCACATAATTTTACTGGACTTGCACAGATCCCATAATATAAGGGCAGGTTTGTATATATAAAATTAATCATGCACATAGTTTTACTGGACTTGCACAAATCCCATAATATAAGGGGAGGTTTGTTTATATAATAAAAAGACCGAAATAAAAAAAGAAGTTATGAGAAATTTAATTCATTCTTCATTTCATGTGTGGTTTACACTAGTTTTAAAAATAGACGAAAAGCATGCAGTTGTAACGAAGCTCAGAAAAATTGCATCCGTTGAGAAAGAGGACACTCGCTTCAAGAAACTTTTAGGTACCCAGATATTATTAAATTGATCTTTCCATATTTAAGTGCATTACCGCTTTTCATCTTAGAATTAGTTTCATGAGAAAATGGCCCAACTACCCTTGCATTTACAAAGTCTTAAAGTGAATGAATAAAATGCCTTTTCATCTTAACACCCTCGTTAAGGTTGCCAACCCCCACATCCATTGTCAGGTTAACATTTCCAGCACATACCAACACATAACAGTTTCATGGTGTTACCTCCTTGGGACGATCAGAACAGACAGTGCACTTGATCATATTCTTGCAAACCCTAATTTCATCTTGTAGTTTTTCTATTGCTGTCTCTCCCGTTTCGGAACTCAGCTCCCCAATTTTGTTGTTCAATTCCCTGAGTTCTTCCTCAAGCTTATTTTTGGAACTCCTGTTTGACATGGTTGATTCAACTAACATATATTCAGGAAACTAATACTGTATTTCACAAAAGAATAATTTTCCCAATGTAAGCCCGTCAATCAATTGCACAAAACTTGACATTTACTTCACAGATTATGTCATGTGTACATCATAAACTTGATAAACCTAAAAATAAATAAATCAAAAGTAGAAATGACTACATATTTCTTTTATAGCACAACATTTCAACAAGGGAAAGGATACCAGAAGATAGGCACTTGGGCCATGGGCTCATAAATCCAATGTATCAATGGATCATGAAATTTGCAAGTTGATGACCATTTAGGCATCAAGCCCATCATCATTGGAAGGAGATTCCCATACTATTGCATAAAAAATGAGATGAACAAAGTCTACAATGCGCTTATCAGATAATTATGTCACAATAACTGCCATTTTTTATCACTTTATTTACTCGGGTGTACGGAAGAGATTTCGGATTTACAAAATCAGTTTTCATTTTCATTCCATTCTATTTTGCATACTTAATCTGAAGAGAAAGCAGTGGGCAGGGGTTAAATGATGTGCCCTAATGCTTTGTCCCCTGCGGCTCTGCCTTCCCAAATGTTTTTTTTTTTTGTTTCTTTTTATTATTAGATTCTATGTAAAATGAATGACATTTTGTTATCTTAAGAGCCAAAAATGGTGCAGCTTTCAATTTATTATTTTTAAAAGATTTAGTACTCTAAAATTATTGTGGTAATTATGTAAATAATTATAAATATTAATTGTGGGGATTGGGTAGCTGATTTAGAGGGATATATACGTGTCCTTTAGTCAACTTCTTATTTCCTATTATTGTTTTATTTCCTTTTCTTCTCCTGTATCAGCTCTTAGCATCCCGATAGTATTGGGATTGATTGAGAAGCTATTGTATTATATACTTGGGTTCCTATCATCAGAAATACAATGAATTATTCAATAAACCTACATGGTATCAGAGCACAGCGGCGCGGAACGAGATTCTGAGTCTGAATCCGAACCCGACTTGTCCTCCCTGTTCGAATCCGACACCCACCCACCAGAGTTTGCTCCCCTGTCCGAGTCGACCCCTCTGTCTCCGTTGGTCGAGTCGCTGTCCGAGTCAAACCCTTTGTCTCAGCTGGGTGGTTCGTCTTCTCCGTCAATCACAGTCACAGAATCTTTGATGGAACACACTAGTCCACTGGTACCCGAGTTCTCTAAACCTGGAGCCACGCAAATTGATGGCACTATTGTATCAGAAAAACTTACAGCCCATAATTATAGGGACTGGGCTCAAGCTATTCGACTTGCAGTGGCTGGCCGAGGGAAGCTTGAGATTCTCACTGGTGTTACAAAGGAGCCCACTGACCCGAAATCCCCAGAGATGAAGCAGTGGGTTATGGACAATGCTATTGTCTCCTCATGGCTCATTAATGCCATGTCTCCTCAATTAAAAAGGAGCTTTATGTACCTTCCTATAGCACATGAAATTTGGATTGCAGTTAGAGATTCTTACACTGACTCTAAGGATCTCTCCCTAATCTATGACATCAAGAGGCAGATTTGGAAGTCTTCTCAAGGAACTAGGTCTGTTACTGAGTTTTGGCTTGAGCTTGGTGGGCTATGGCAGGAACTGGACCTCTTGACATCAGAAGAATGGAATTCGGCAACTGATGCAGCTCGTAGCAAGCGGAATGTCGAAACTGAACGTGTCCTTCTGTTTCTGGCCAGCCTGAATCCTGAGTTTAAAGATGTTCGAAGTAGAATTCTCAACCAAGTGTCCTTACCTCCAATCAGGGAAGTGTTCGCCGAAGTTCGTAAAGAAGAATCATGCCACCAAGTAATGACAAAGGATCTTGTGAAATCTGCTACTAGTGCAGAATTATCTGTTTTTGTAAGCAAACCTGCAGAAATCAGCAAGAATGTAGACAAAGGAAGACCCACTTGTGACCACTGTAAAAAGGTTGGACATACTCGTGAGAAATGCTGGGATATTCATGGGAAACCAGCTGATTGGAAACCTCGCAAAGGGAAACCTCGAGCAAATCAGGCATCTCAGGATCAGAGCAATAATCCATCTTCTCCTATGGCAGTTTCTATTAATTCAGAGCAGGTAAATCAACTCCTTGAACTTTTGAAGGGCGTGCAAGTCCAACAAAAACCTACTGCATCAGCTTCTTTTGCACACAAAGGTACAGTTTCAGTTGCCTTAAATACGTCGCCCCTGTCCTCTAAATGGATTGTTGATACTGGTGCTTCAGATCATATGACATCAGATTCCCGGATGTTTGTAACTTATCTCCCATTGTCAGGGAAAGAAAAAATTAAAACAGCAAATGGTACAGTGTCAGCTATCGCTGGAAAAGGCACAGTAAACTTGTCAGACTCACTTAATATAGAGTCGGTCTTACATGTTCCACATTTAGCTTGTAACCTTTTGTCTATTAGTAAGTTGACCAAACAAGCTAATTGCTCTGCTCACTTTTTTTCCACTCATTGTTATTTTCAGGATCTCTCATCGGGGAAGACGATTGGCACAGCTGAGGAATGTGATGGACTTTATTATCTTGATGTTTCAACAGTGAGTGCTTTGTGTTCCAGAATCAACGCCTTGGTCTCATCTCCTGAAAATTCTGATCTTATCTTATGGCATCAACGAATGGGTCACCCAAATTTTTCCTATATGCAGAAATTGTTCCCTCATCTATTCCTTAATAAAAATGCTCAATTTCATTGTGATGTTTGTGAGTTAGCAAAACACCATCGTACACCATTCTCTCCGTCCATTATTAAACCGTCTTATCCATTCTCCGTTATTCATAGTGATGTCTGGGGTCCTTCTCGTATTCCTAATCGAACCCAATCAAAATATTTTGTCACTTTCATTGATGATCACACTCGCATGTGTTGGGTGTATCTTTTAAAAGAAAAATCAGCTGTATCCCATGTTTTTGAGGAATTCTATAACTATGTGCACACCCAGTTTAATAGTACTATTCAAGTTTTCCACTCAGATAATGGCACGGAATTTTTTAACCATTCTCTTGATAAGTTCTTCAAAGACAAAGGTATTGTGCATAAGAGTAGTTGTCCCCACACACCACAACAAAATGGTATTGCTGAGCGTAAAAATAAGCACCTTCTTGAAGTCACTAGAGCCTTGCTTTACACCTGTAATGTTCCTAAATATTTCTGGGGAGAGGCTCTTCTTACAGCTACTCACTTAATCAATAGGATGCCATCTCGTGTTCTTTCGTTCTTGTCTCCCCTTGCTAAACTTCGTGAAACTCATAATGTCTCTCATCTTGACCAGTCCCTTCCCCTCCGCTTGTTTGGATGTTCTGTCTTTGTTCACATCCATCATCCATCCTCAAAATTTGATCCCCGAGCCGTTAAGTGTATTTTCCTTGGATACTCTAACTCACAAAAAGGTTACAAATGCTTTGATCCTATCTCAAAGCATCTCTTTGTCAGTCGTGATGTCTCTTTTGTTGAGTCTGAGCCTTATTATTCCTCACCTTCGATTCAGGGGGAGCATAGTAGGAGTGAATCTCAGTTTGAGGAGCATATCCCTGAGCCCATACCACCTGTAACACCCCCTCAACATAATCCATCTACATTGGCACCTACACCAGGGGGAGGTGAGACCTGTGGTAACCGGTTCAAGGAACATGGAGTTTATTCACGTAGAAACAAAAAGGTTGGTAAGTCTTCTATTCCTTCAGCTGTGCTGATTACTGACCCGGTGGAGACTCCTGTTATGGACATGAATGAGGAAGGTACTCAGGAGATAGATGAAGAAGTTGAATTAGATTTGCCTATTGCAAAAAGGAAGAAGGCCCGTTCATGCACCATGCATCCAATACAAAAGTATGTATCGTACTCTGCCCTTTCACCAAACCACTATGCCTTTGCTACTAATGTTGAGGAGATAAAGATTCCCAACAATGTCTATGAAGCACTTGAAGTTCCTGAATGGAAAAGTGCTGTACTTGAAGAGATGAAAGCTCTTGAGAAAAATGATACATGGGAGGTTGTTGAGTGTGTCCTAAAGGGAAGAAACCAGTTGGATGTAAATGGGTATTCTCACCCAAGTTTAATGCAGATGGGACCCTTAACAAGTACAAGGCTCGTCTAGTTGCCAAAGGCTTCTCTCAAACATATGGAATCGACTACAATGAGACATTTGCTCCTGTGGCTAAATTAAATACAATTCGAGTACTCCTCTCGATTGCTGCAAATCTTGATTGGCCATTACAACAACTTGATGTCAAGAATGCATTCTTAAATGGAGAACTACAAGAAGAAGTGTACATGAGTCTCCCACCTGGATTTGACAGGAACAGAGGTCATCAAGTGTGTAAGCTAAAGAAGTCTATCTATGGCTTGAAACAATCTCCTCGAGCCTGGTTTGATCGGTTCTCTAAGGTACTCAAGCATGAGGGGTATTTGCAGAGCTTATCAGATCATACTATGTTTGTTCTTAAGAAGGAGACATCAATTACTATACTGATTGTATATGTGGATGATATAATCCTTACTGGTAATGATACTGAGGAGATCACTCAGATCAAAGTGGCTCTCAATAAAGAATTTGAAGTCAAGGACCTAGGGAACTTAAAATATTTCTTAGGAATGGAAGTAGCAAGATCCCACAAGGGTATATATGTCTCACAGCGAAAGTATATTCTTGATTTACTCAAGGAAACTGGTATGCTTGGGTGCAGACCTAGTGTAGTACCTATCAGTACTACGAAGAGAGTGAAAAAGAATTGTAAGCCTACTAAGACAGAGAAGGAGGCAGCACGAAGAAAGAAACAAGAGAAGGATGAAGCTCCAACAGATAAGGGTCAATACCAGAGGCTTGTTGGTATGCTCATTTATCTTTCTCACACTCGTCCTGACATTGCCTTTGCAGTAAGTGTTGCAAGTCAGCACATGCACTCTCCAAAGAAAAAGCATCTGGATGCTGCCTATAAGATCCTTAGGTATTTGAAAGGTTCTCCTGGTCAAGGACTCTTCTTCAAAAAGAATGAGTCACGATCAATTGAGATTTATACTGATGCGGATTGGGCTGGAGATCAGGAAGATAGTAGATCAACCTCAGGATATTGTGCCTTTGTATGGGGGAACCTAGTCACCTGGCAGAGTCAAAAACAGAGAGTTGTATCTAAAAGTAGTGCAGAATCAGAACTGAGAGCACTAGCTCAAGGAATTATGGAGGGTCTATGGCTTAAAAGAGTAATTCAGGAAGCACAGGTGAAAGCTAGTGGTCCTCTAAAGCTGTATTGTGATAACAAAGCAGCTCTAAGTATGGCCTTAAACCCAGTTCAACATAGTAGAACAAAGCATGTAGAGGTTGATCGCCATTTTATCAGAGAAAGTGGAAGAAGGAATTATCTGCTTATCCTATGTGCCAACAAAGCTACAACTTGCAGATATTCTTACCAAGGGCCTACCAGAAGATATCTTCAAGAGATTTGTGAGCAAGTTGGATATGATAAATATCTATAGTCCAACTTGAGGGGGAGTGTGGTAATTATGTAAATAATTATAAATATTAATTGTGGGGATTGGGTAGCTGATTTAGAGGGATATATACGTGTCCTTTAGTCAACTTCTTATTTCCTATTATTGTTTTATTTCCTTTTCTTCTCCTGTATCAGCTCTTAGCATCCCGATAGTATTGGGATTGATTGAGAAGCTATTGTATTATATACTCGGGTTCCTATCATCAAAAATACAATGAATTATTCAATAAACCTACAATTATGCAATTTCTTTTCCATTTACAATATTAAATCTTTGAAAAATTGAAAACTGCACCATGTTTAGCCCATAAGATATCAAAACATCACTCATTTTATGCAGAATCTAATGATCGAAAGGAAAAAAAAACACAAACATTGGAAAGGGAAAGTTTTTTAGGGGTGCATCGGCGGCCCCCCCCCCCCAAAAAAAAAACAAGGAGGACAAGTTAAAACTTTGTTATGAGATTTTCGATGAAAGATACAAATAAATTTTTCATAGTTCAACAAAGTAAACTGTGTCTTTCAAAAAGAATGTTACAGAGGTTATCATTTTATACTTGGGAACATGATAGTGAAACCAAAACGGCCACTTGCATCTTTTCTCCCAAAAAATAAAAGAAATGCCACCAAAATCTTGTCTGAACTACAATAATTCAAAAAAATTATCATGGTTCAACAGATGTTATAATGCCAGACTTAATTCCTCTTAGAATTTGCTTAGCAGCTTAAAAAGAACAGATAGGAAAGGAAACAAGAGGAAAGATAATGAAAGAGAGTAAAGGAATTATTGGTTCAATCTAAATATCATGTTAAGCAGATCCTATTGATAAAGTGATATCAAGGTTCATGTCTCTTATTAGAAGCAAAGAAGCATTGTATGGCTAGATTTCAAATCAGTAACAATAGACAGGTTAAAGATGAACAGTGAGTTCAGATTCCGAAACCCAATGATCACCTAGTTCATACATTAGACAATTCTGATTCATTTAACAGCAAATTCCGCCACATCTCATAGTTTCTATTTCCAATTCTTACCAAGTCCTTTGTTTTCTTTGGCAAGGCACATTTCTAGCTTGTGTTTGAAATGGAAAAATAACATAAATGTGATATCTGAAGCAACCATTTTGAGAGTCCGTAGTCTTTGATATTCCGAGTTTACCAAAATGTAGAGGGAGTTCCTAAATGGTTAGCCAACTTCGAGATTTCCAAAACATTTAACAATATGATTTTGGACAAATTCAGTAATCGGAGGACAGTAATTGCTGCTTCAGAACTAAATTTGAGCTTAAGACAACTGTAATAAATTATAATTTGTTTAAGACCACCCTACTATGCTACCAAAACAAGTGGTTCATAACCTATGTAGAATATGCAACGCACATGGTAAGCCAAACATAGCTCAGTGGACCATTTTCAAGTGGACTCTACTTTTGATAGAAAACAGAACTGATCAAAAAACAAGAAAAAGAAATAAGAAATCAGGAAAAAATTCGAGAGGTTAAAAGTTTTAAACTTCATTATTTCAATCAAATGAAATATATAATATTACAAGCCATGAGGCAAAGAGAAATACCTTTCAGTATCCAACTCAATTTGGGTGGCTTCCAAGTCTTTCTGAATTTGATCATACTCCTTCTCAGAAGAAGTGACAGCAGACTTAAGCCATTTCAACTCCTTTTCAGCATCAGCCAATTCCCACTTTGCAGATTCCAGGGTAATTGCAAGGTGTTTTTCCTCTTGAGTAGATTTAGTGGCTTCTGATAAAAGAGCATTCATCTGCAGGATTATATTTCTTGGCCATAAGTTGAAATCAATGTAAAAAGCAGCAAAAATATTCACCATGATGGCAGAAATAAATAAGTGAACAAGGTGTGAGGACCTGGTCTTCACTGTGTGTTATCCTCATCTTTAAAGTTACTATTGAAGCGTTGATTTGTTGAAGCTGCTTTGCTAAGGCCTGCTTTTCAGAAAGTAAAACGCTATGCACCTGTTTTGTCTTTACACTCTCTGATACAAGCTGCCCATAAAAGAAATATGATAAAACCAAAGCATCCACATTATTATTGGTTAATGCATGCCCGACGGAAGGTGACCATTATTAGGTGTAATAATAAGACCAACCTTAATATTATAGTCATCCCTCTCAGTCACCTGATGCAATAGATGTTTGTTCTGCGTTTGCATATCTTCATATGCTTGTCCAATAGTCTGCAGGAAAAAAAGGCGACAAATGTCAAATAAATAAGAGAGACCACAAGTAGCATGGTAACTTCTGCAGCTTTTCATGAAATTAAAAGGAGGAAAATAAACAAGTCAGAGAAGCAACCTCAATTTCAGATATATAAGCCTCTGACTCGGCATCTTTGACTTTAATAGCCTCAGTCAGCTCCAGAATATCTCTGCAAGAAATGATCCAGAATAATTAACAGCATAATCAACAAACCAAGTTTGTGCAATCTTAACTGCATTCATCGGAAGAGAATAGATTGCAACAAAGTAGCAGAAGGCAAGGAGAAAAAGTGTCTAGTTTTTATAATGCAACATACTTATGTTTCACACATATTTTTTTAATTTCACTTAAACTCTTCTTTATTTTTATTTGATTCTGTCCAATTTCAAACATCCCATGCAACACACAAGTCAGAATTCTAGTTTTAATAATGTAAGGTTCATACTATAAGATGTGACGGGAAACAGAACTAGGATTTTTTAACTAAGTTATTTGAATTATAATAACTATATTAGCTTTTAAATAAATTTAGGTCAGATTAGGATTTATCTCATTATCTTTTCACATCTAGGATTAGTTTAGACTTTCGACATTATTTTAAATAATTGTACTAGTAGCACTATAAATGGCCTTGGGGTTTCTTCCATTTTTACATTTTAGGGTGAAGAGGATATTTTTTCAAAGGTGCATCTAGCATCATGTTTAAAGTTTGGTGCGAAAATACCTAAGAAGATTGTAAAGTAGTACAAAAATGTCAAATCCATCAATTGACCATAATAGTCATGCCTTTGTGTGTTCTTTGGCACAAGTTCTTTTATGATTGGCAATGGTGGTGGTGGTGGTGGTGGTGGTGGGTGCTAGGCATGATAGTGTTCATGATAGTAATGTCTTTATCAGGAATGGTTTTGGATGTTAAATGTATCGGTGTTCAAAGATGGTCCAGACTTGGAGGCGGCGGCGGCGACAGGTCATAGGCTCACAACGATCAAGTGCAAATATAGGGTCTAGAGGGTTTAGTTTCATTTCCATATTTAGATCAAAGTACAAGAAAAGTTTTTCATTGAAGAAGAGATAGAAGAATTATGGGGATTGAGGCTGAGAGTGCCAAAGGTAAGGGAGAGAGGAATCAAGAGACAATTTTTGTTGATTGAAAGTATCTTTTTAAAAAGGTAACACAAGATTTTTTAGTGTAATGTGTTATGTTTTCATTGGGGAATATCTCGAGGAGGTGACAAATTTATGGACACATGAATATGGGTGTAGGTCCAACCAAAAAATTAACAGTCATTTGGTGAAGTTAATTGTCACACTACTTTTGCCTCATTTTCAAATTTTTGTAGGCATTTTTTGCACCAAAATTCTAATATGGTGCCAGACACACTTTTGACAAATTAATGTGGTTATCTTTGTCCCTTCACCCTACATTTTAAATGATTTGAAAAACCTATCGACTCAGTCAACTACTCCATCCTTTCTCTCAATTTTCCCCTAACATCTCCTTTTCCCTTTCATTTAGCTTGTATTGCATCAATTTCTTCCATTCCAAATCATTTTTAGACATTTTTTATCACTTCAATAAATTATAGAGTTTGTCATATGATTCTCACTCCTCTATTCTCTACTTCCCCTTCCTTTCTTCCTATTTCTCCCTCCTCTTCCCTCTTCCCAACATCTCCTTTTCCCTTTCATTTAGCATGTATTGCATCAATTTCTTCCATACCAAATCATTTATTAGACATTTTTATCATTTCAATAAATTATTGAGTTTGTCATATGATTCTCACTCGTCTACTCTCTACTTTCCCTTCCTTTTATTCTATTTCTCCCTCCTCTTCCCTCTACCTAGTCCAATATCATGATGGTAAACTTTTTATAGTGGGAGACAATAAATAAACAAAACAGTCTTTAAAAACACTAATCAGTTTCATCACATTTCCTTTTAAAGAGACTCCACCAAAAGACTATGAACTACTCCTATACACCAACAAATACACACATTTCAAACGAACACACATCGACCAAGCCCTGCACTATTGTTTTACTTCCAAAGTGCAGGAAGTGAGTGGACATAAAGTGCTTCAGAGCATCATGACAGACCCCGCATTTGTACTCAATACCAGAACAAAGTCAGGGTAAGCAAGTATGCATCAAGAGCAGTACAGCAAAATTAAAGCGACAAATCTCATACTGATATGCTTAAACCATCTTCCTTCCAACTCTTATCACCAAAATCTTCAGTAACTTCCAAAACAACCACTTCGGTTTGAGAAGTGGGGAAAAGAACGCACTCCACTAATATGACAATGCAAAAAATTTAAAGTTCATAAAGAAGTATTCATAATTACAAACCTTTCGGAAGCTTCCAGTTTGGCCCTTAGGTCCTCTATTTCAGCTTCTGCTGTAGTAAGCCTTTGTTCATAAGCAGCTTCAGCTTCATTGGCAGCTTTTACCCTCAACTCTAAACTATGCTCGTCTAAAGCATTTTTCAGTACTTCAGCTTGAGCGAGGGCTTTACTTTCTGATTCTCTGATTTCTACCAAACCTCTGAAATAAATGTTTTGTATCACATCTGGAATGAATCATTCAGCCCAACATAGAAGAAAGCTTGTTTTAAATCTTTTGAATGCAACAAGTTTTTTCTTCAGCCATCATCTTATTAATATCAGATTTGCTTACCTTTTTTCATGATTCTCCTGTCCATGCAAGTCCAGAAAGAATTGTAATTCCACCTTTTCCTTCTGCAGCGTTTCAATCTGCAAAAAACAATACTTAACTTCTAGGAGAATGTTCACTGGGGGGGGGGGTGAAAAGAAAAATTTTCTACCAAGAAATAAATACTTTTCCTCTCATCTATTTTTTTTTTTTTTTACAACAGAGGAATTCAATGAAATAAAGACAAAAACAGAGAATAAAATATTCTAAAAATGCACAGCAAAATTGAAAACAAAACGCAGAAAAGGGAAAGGGAACATAAACAAGGAAAGACTTACCAATGTTTTTAAAGACTTTATCTCCGCAGCCTGCTCAGAACATTTGTTTGCTAAGCTTTTTATTTCACTTGACTGCATCAAAAAGAAGAATTAGCCATCTTCAAGAGGTGAGAATGATGACATATAGAACTTAGAAGTCTTCATGTGGTAAGATCTTTCAGACTGTGGTAGTACTTGGCAGGATGTAGAAGTGTCGATCATTCAATTTAATACTATTATCCTTGAGGACAAGGTGAAACTAAAGGGGGAAGGTGATGAATCCCCCAACTATGTGGGTTGAACCTGCAAATACAATAGGGCCCATCACACTCAGTACGAGTTTAAATTTACCTTCATAACCATGTTTTAATGGTTTTGGACGTAAATCTAAACGTATGCTAAAGCTAAGAGAAAACATGCCAAAGAGGCCTAACAAGCCTATAGTTTTGTGGATAGCAGCAAGAGGTAGTGTGGGCCCCAACTGGGTGGTTTTCTAGGGTAATGTACAAACAAAAAAAATCAAGAAATTGCTTTGTTTTCGGCTTCAAGGGATTTCTGCCTCTTGAATGTCAAGGATGCCATTCTACTGAATCTTTTTTATTTTTATGGCTTTAACCACGTTTAGCTACTGTTAGTGGCACTATTGTGCAAATTATAGGGGAATTAAGCTTATGAGTCATACAATGAAACTATAGGAAAAGGTGATTGAGCATAGGTTAAGACTAGAAACTAGTATTTCTGAGAGACAGTTTGGGTTCATGCCAAGGAGATCCACAACAGAGGCGATATATCTACTAAGGGGGATAATGGAAAAGTATCGAATTAGAAAAAGAGACTTACATATGGTTTTTATTGACTTAGAGAAGGCGTATGATCGCGTGCCAAGAGATTTACTTTGGAAAGCCTGGGAAAAGAAAGGAGTATGTGTTGCTTATATTAAAGTTATACAGGATATGTATCATGGGGTGTTGACTAAGGTTAGAACGCTGGGAGGTGAGACAAAAGATTTCCCTATAAAAATTGGACTACATCAGGGATCAGCTTTGAGCCCATATTTGTTTAACTTAGTAGTAGATGCTTTAACTGAGCCTATAGAAGAAGTCCCTAAGTGCATACTTTTTGCTGATGATATAGTCCTTCTAGCCGAATCAAGAGAGGAGATTAATGATAAATTAGAGATATGAAGAAACACACTGGAGTCGAAGGGTTTCTGTTTAAGTAGGAGTAAGACAGAATATATGCATTGCAATTTTGCAAGTGGAGGTTAAACTGGGAGAGCAAACAATCCCTCAAGTAACAAAGTTTAGGTATTTGGGATCAATTATAAGACAAGATGGTGAGATTGATGATGATGTCAATCATAGAATTCAAGCTGGGTGGTATAAGTGGAGAAAAACTACTGGAGTCCTCTGCGATAGAAAGTACCCCAAAGGTAAAAGGAAAGTTTTATTGTACTGCTATAAGACCAGCAGTATTATATGGTAGTGAATGTTGGGCTTTGAATGGTCAACATGAACATAAAATGGAGGTAGCTGAAATGAGGATGTTAAGATGGATGTGTGGTCACACAAGAAAGGATAAGATTCGGAATGATCATATACGCGAACGAGTTGGAGTGGCACCTATCAGTGAGAAAATGGTAGAAAATCATTTGAGGTGGTTTGTACATGTACAAAGAAGGCCATTAGATGCGCCAGTGAGGAGGGTAGATCAAACAGTTTGGAGTCCGATTAAGAGAGGAAGAGGGAGACCGAGGTGTACACTTAATGAAGTTGTAGATCAAGATCTTTTAATAAATAATATATCTAAAGATTTTGTTACCGATAGAGCACAATGGCGTCGTGTGATCCATGTAGCCAACCCCACTTAGTGGGATAAGGCTTGGTTGTTGTTGTTGTGTTCTCCATTTACACACTAGGAGGATTTTGTAACTAATTTCTCACTATTTTTATCAATAAAATACAGGGTTAATCACTTGTCCTCTTAGCTAATTGGATAATGATCAAATAAATAACTAGGTGATAAAATTATATCCAAACACTCCCTCAATCTAGAACATAGTAATCATTGCATCAAGTTTTTTACATATGTAGTTGATCTAAGGACCCTTGAGAGACTTCGTAAATATATCAGCTTGTTGGTCATTAAAATTGACAAAGATGGTAGCAAGACACCTAGATTGGTTCTTCTCACTCACAAAATGCAATTGCCTTTGATGTTTGGTTGTTTTTATCAAAAACAAGAATAAAACTTGTACCCATTCACTGCTTTATTATGGAACATTAGCTCCATCTAGTATTGATACATCATACCCCGATTCCTGAAGTTTCCTTGGCCTAAATTACAATTATGGCATAATATTCAACTCCTACAGCACTGGAAGTAAATGTTTGAACTCCAACAATATATCCTATGCAATTTTGCAATTATGTGACTGGAGAGAAAGTGACACAAGAAAATGTGGCAGTCGCATAACTTATTAAAACACTCCAATATTTTTTCCCTGTCTCTCTGAATGCATCAAATGAAGTCAATTTTACGAAGGATCCAAACTTCTGAATTACATTTTGTTTCATACTCTTCCGTCAAACTAAATTACCCCTAATGAAGACAACTTGCACCAAAAAAGGACTTTCCCAAACTCTTTCCATTATAACGTGTATCAAAACTATGTTATGTTAATTTATCAAGAATTGGAGGTTCAAAATATACACAAATGAAACAATAAAAAATTTTAAGCAAATATTGCCGATACTGTGAGCATGTTCCTTCACTTGTAAAATTATTATAATGTAAAACTGGTCAGAGCTAGTCAAACTAATCAAACACATTTAAGGACATATAACACAAGATTAATGGAAAGAAATCAAAACGGCATTGGAAGTTGGATGAATGTGGGAGACAAACCTTCCCATTTAACAAAGATCTTAATGAATGTGCTTTCTCACGTAAAGAAACTGCCTCATGAGCTGCATCTTTCCATCGTTTCAATTGAGCTTCCATCATACCCATTTCCTTAGATAAGGCTGAAGCCATGACATGAAACTCGGAATTAATATCTTTTCTCCCTGAAACATATCACATAATTAGAAACTACAATTTCCCACGTTTGATGCTTCTATACAGATAACAGGTGACATGTGACCAAACCAGTATCTTGTATCGCTTCTTCCATCTCTATTTCAATGTCATTCTTTTCAATAGTACACTTTTGCAACTGAAGGTCTAGCTCTTCAATCCTACAATCAGAATTGTCAACTGTAAGCCTTGCAGTATCCGCAGACTCCAATTTTGAGTTCAGTTCCTTTTCCCGTTTCATGACATGGACCCTTTCAGCCTGATTTTTATTTATAAAAAAAAAAAAAAAAAGAACAGGAAACAAGCACAAGGACAAAGTAAGATGTGAAGGGACAAGAGATAGCCATCTATCACCTGAAAAGGGAAAGAAACAGAAAAATCACTTTTAACCTGCAGAGACTCTGTCAAAGCTTTATACCGCTCCAATTCAGCATTCCAATGTTGAAGTTGATCATTAGCCAATGAATATAATCGGGACGAATATACATATTTGTCATCAGTCAATTCATTCTGAGAAAAAAAAGAAAAAAGAAACTAAGAACAGAAATACTATTTCATGGAGAAGTAATTTTCAATTATACTTTTCAAGAAAACATAATTAAAACAAGGATAGTCCAATCTTATAAACCTGAAGATCTTGCAAATGCCCTCTCAAGGTCAGATTTTCTTCCTGTGCTTCTTGAAGTTCTGAAAGCCGATCAGCTGCCACTATCTATCTCATTACACAAGCAAACATTTTCAATGGGCTATGTAGAGAGTAAGTAAATAAGTGCGAAAGAAAATACTATAGCAGACCTTTGCTTCTTCAATTGAATCTTTCAACTCCTGCAGACCCATTGTCTTGTCTGAAGGTTTTTCAGGAGACAAAGTCCCATTAACTGCATCTGAACCAGGCGGCTGCATCCCTATTGCCACATCTTTCTGCATTTTCAGATTGACTAATTTTCTCCGACTCTCTTCAAGTTCAGACATGCTTTCATCAATTTCACCTTTTCTCACAAATAGAGAAACCATCACATGACAATCACAAGAATGACTGCATAATCATTAAATGCAAATCTTCACAACAAAACCAACAAAGCAAGCATGAGATTACAATCAGACAGCTACTAAGGATATGAGTAAGCTTGGCTCTTTCAGATATCCAATGGAAGGTTTTCTTCTCATCTAAGATTTTCAAGCAAGATCAGCTCTTCTGTTATTACATGGCTTGTCATCAATTAAGAAAAAGCCATTTGCAACTCAAGATCTTATTGAAGCAATGTTCAAACTCCTTCTACTCCAACTTAATATTATAACCTGATGCTTTGACCCATATTCACAATGCGCTTTTTATTTTATATTATAAAATATTTCAAGGAAAACTTCAACTCAAAATGTGAATTATTGAGTGACGACCTCTGAAAAGAATTATTATAATATCTAATATGCACCTCACATGAAATCCCACTGCACGTGAACTTAGGAAAAAGCTCAGACTGACAGAACGTTGTTCTGAAAAACAATAGGAAACAGGGGTTGAAGTCTTGACCAATTGGTCATAGAGGCTTTTACTACAATGATGCAGATGAACAAAGTAGACTGGACAGTAAGACTTATGCTCGGAAAAAAGCGAGGTCAGCTTAAGACTACTCCCACCAAAACTTGCGCATTTAAGTGAATGATCATGAATAGTACCAATGCAATCTCAAATAAAATACCGAAAATCACCAACAAATTAGATGAACCAAATAAACAATGATCAACAATAAATAGTGAAAATTTACAATGAAAAGCAAACAAATAGCATCCAACAAATTTACAATGAAAAATAAACAAATAGCATCCTCATAACAAATACTGACTGTAAAATTTTAATAATTAGAAATATCACACAGGTTCTCACGCTACAGCTATTACCATTTACTTTAAATTCAAGCGTATCAACAAACCCAAAGAGAAAACCTATAACTCAGAATCTCATTCATATTACTCTGTAGAGTATGGAATACAGGGAGATATATAGAAACAAGGGGAGCCAAAGATCCCATACAAGCAGCTAAACTAAATCTGCATAAAAACTGAAAATACAAATCCCACATAATCTGGGATTTAACCCAGGACTAGGACCAGCTAATTACTAAACTTAATGGGCTTTGGGTTAGGCCCGGCATGCTAACCAACACCTTTCTATACAAATTTCTGTCTTATACTAACAGTGAAATAGGAGACAAGCAGAGTTGTGCAAAATTGCCTCATTATTAATAGAATCAATTAAACTTATACAGGGACCGAAACCAATGAATTCCCTCAAGAGTATTCGGTCTAGAGTGTAAAAGAGGCATAGAAAGGGAAAAGCTCATTTACAATAGAAAAGGAGAGAACATCAGATTTTCATGAAGCTACCTTTTGGGTGCCTAGGAAGGAAAATTGTCGTTGGGTCTTGATCTTCAGTCAGATCAGAATAAGTTATGATTTTCATGGCGTCAGGATCTAAAGACTCTTTTACTCACAAAAAATGTCAATAAGCAACATGTAGCAAAACATAACCTTTTCTTTTTATTTTTGTTACATGTGTTATAAGGATAGTAACAGCTGCAACGTCTCCAAAAGAATTTTAAAAATCTCTAAGCTCGATAATATGGGCCCAATATTTTCAGTTGACTAGCCGTTTAAATTACCTTTTATTTGTTGCATAATCTGAGATGCAGAGTTTTAGGATTGCAATCCTTATTTTATTTTGCTTTACTTTGCTGATTATTTCCTCCACGATATTTAAAAGTGGCTAATTATGTGGCTATTGACATTATTATTATTCTGTATTCATTCAATTTGGAAATACAGAGGAATAGAATTTCCGGGAATTTTCAGTTTATTAATTTCATTCAGGGGATATAATCAGGCAATGTGGACTGTAGTCAAACTAAAAAAAAGTTCAAATTTATCAACTCAATTACATCCACAAAAGTTGAAGAAAACAGTAGTGGAAGTTGCATAAAATACACCAGAGCACATGTGAAAGCTAGATATGTTCCAGAACCTGCTAAGCGTTTAATCTCAGATTGATCCCTTAAGTGGCAGCTGATATAGTTTTCAATAGCAACAGCATAATCTTTATGCTTGGCATGGAGAGCATTGATTACTTCTCTTAAATTGTTTGCCTCCTCTTTCATCATTTCATCAATCTTAGACATTTGAATGATAGCATCTGCAAACCCCAACATGAGTAATCATAACAACAGCCATACAGATTTTCTCAAATAACCCAACATTGAATATAACTGTTTAAAAAATCATCAATTCAATTAGTAAAAAACATAAAAGGTGAACAGTAACGCTCTGCAACAAGACATCACACATAAGAAAATTCTGACCTTCTGAAGTTGACCCTTCCAAACCCTGGGTAATACAGTAAGTTCTTTCAATCTGAGCATCAATGGCATCTTCAAGAAGTTTCAATAACTCCCTGGTAGATGACTGACGCAGAGCAAGTGCTTCCTCAACAAAGTTAATGACCTCATCATGATCGTTGGCTTCAATGAAATCTTTCTGTATTAATCTGGAAAGGAAGATATCCTCCACCGGACACAGAGAAAGTGAATCTAGAGAACAACCCAAGTAAGAATTTGGCAAAGAAGAATGCTCATTACATGCACAGCCACAAAGAACAATGAATTTACCTTGAGGATTACCTGGCTGCTCCAAAGTTTTTAATGCATTTTGGCCTCCACCAGCTCGTATTCCTAGAAGGATCAGATCATCTACAAACTAAAAAAGAACACAAGAAAGTTCAACCTACATGCATTTTGTTCAAGAATGTGACAAAGAATGACTTGTCTTCCGCCCCACCACTTAACAAGCACTGCTATATATGATAGTCTAATTTTAGAGAAAATTTACAGAATCAAAAGATAAATACAAACTAAGACTAAGGGCATGGAGAAGAGAAACATAATGGTAGAGAATAACCTGACTTCCATCCCCACCACCTTAAATGCACTGCTTTATAGAATCTAAAGACAAGCATGGACCGAGAGTGGAGGCATGGAGAAGAGAAGCATAATGGTAGACAATAACCTGACTCCAGAGTTCGTTTACTGCAATTATCATGTCATCATAGGAATTTTGCTTGTATTTTAAATCTCCAATTTTTGCTTCAAGACCATGCAATGCCTGTTTTTGGAGGTCTATCTGGTGAACAAGCTGCTGGTTCTGAAACTGCAAGACTCCCACATCAGCCTGCAGATACATAATCTTTCTTTTTAAGCAGGTGAAACTTCTAAACAAATTAATGAAAAAGAAACTCAAAACATGCAGGACACATGGAACAACCTAGAAGAAAATAGACATTTCAGGGAGCAAAGGTCATGAATAGCTTACAGAATACACAAATATTAAATTAATTTTTTGCCTCTAAGAAACTATAGGATCTCAAGGCCGATCTTAATTTTTTGCCTCTACGAAACTATAGGATCTGTTGTGCAATCCATGTAGCCGACCCCACCTAGTGTTGTTGTTGTTGTAAGAAACTATAGGATCTCAAGACCCATCAAACCTTTATTTGTACTTTTAAAGTATGAAAAATATAGCTACATACAGCTAATGTACAGCCGTGTGATTCTAAGATACCATGTAGTTCAAAAAACTATAATGAATTTTTACTTATATTGCGTGCAAAAGCATTGCTGTGAGGCTAAAGAGACTACAAAAAAACATTGGGCCTACTTTACCTTTTTATTCTATTTATTCTCATATCCAACATACAAGTCAGAATACACCGAGCTCATCCTTACTACTACTCACAATAGCCCAATTTTGATTTAACCTAAGCATATGTAAGCAGCAATCACTGTTTTAGGGCTTACTTAAAAATGGCCATGCAATTTCGTTTCTCGAAAACGAGACAGTTTAATGTTGCCAAGTTTGTGGTTCATCATGATAAGTGGTAAGAGTACACAAGCCTAATTTATGTGCCTTTTCTTCCATCAGCCACTATATACTCTATTTTCTCCTTCAAAACTCCCCCCCCCCCCCCCTCATTTTACTCAACAAGCAACACTCTTCCTCTTCCTCTGTTCAGTTCTGTTTCATCATTGTCCCATTTGGGTTTGCAAACATACTCTTATTTTTGTACAGACAACCGCAAAATGGTATTTTCCAGAAATAAGGATAAATTAAACAACATTGACTTGGTTAGATGGATGTTATTGGATTCCATTTCAGTCTCACAAATTCAATACTCTTTTTTTTTTTTCTCACTTTTCACCTAGAGATATCGATATCATTTTCCCTTATAAAACACCTTTTTCCGCATTCTACTAGGTGGGCCCTCCTGAGAAATGACCCTCTTACTTCCTATAGATTTTTCCGGTATATGAATACAGATATAGATTCTTCTATCTATCTAATTTATTATATTTCTGCAAGCCCAATCGACCCTTAGCTTCAAGGAACTAGTTTGACCTATCTTTAATTCCTAAGAACTTAAGTGAAATCAAGTTACCTTACTCTACCACACAAATGCGCAATAAGAATTTCCTTACACAGCAGAAAGGGAAGGGTATAACCAATGAACCAGCTGAAAGCCAATCACAAAGTTCGAAATTACCATGTATAAATATATCTAATATCTAAATTCAAAAATAGCAATGAGACTTACACATTTGTTGTTGGTCGATGGGTTGGTTGAATTCCGCCCCATGGGGGAGGATACTGAACTCAAATGCGGCCTCTTCTTTTTGGGTTCATCGGATTCAACGTTTTCCATTTAATTCTGAAATAAAAAAAGAAACCCAACACAGCACATCAGAAATGAAGTGCCATGTCGCGAACCACAAATCGTGGTAGCCCAAAAACCAATTATCACAAAGGAAAAATATTAATGCCAATTTCACAACTTCAAGTGAAAAGCAAGAGGAAAGGAGAGTTAAAAGAATGAAAACAAGAAAATCAAGAACCCACCTCTTGAACGCGAGCTTTCAATTGTTTCGTAGTTTAACAATTCAACAAATAGTAGTAAACCTCGAGCTTCATTGAAGTTACAGTGGACTTAATTTTCAGCGAGGCAAGCTCTTGTACTACTGAGAGAGATTAACCTTCATTTTCAAATCATTGCAAACCCTTATTAGGTACAAACAATGTACCTAGGATTAGGAACACCGTAAAATTAAAACTAAAAGGAATCGAGGGGGAGATAGATAGCGAAACCAGATGTGCGATCTCGAAAGCGAGAGGTGAGAATGGCAATAGAATAGTGAGGCAAGGGTGACGATTATTGAAGGCCCGAAACTGAGGCTGAGGGCGATGAAGAATTGGGAGGAGGGCTAGAGCGAGCGATGGCCGATACTTGACTGTGGTTTGGGCAGAACAGAGAAAAGCGGTAGAACCTGTAATAATAGATTTTGAGGAAAAATGACTTTTTAATAAAACGGGAGCGTTTACACATTTATTATGAGAATTTAATTTAATACTACTATTTTTTTTTTTTTGTATAGCAAAAAGAATTTAATTTTTTTTATGTGTAAATTACTGAAAAGATATAAGTTATTGTAATAATTAGGGTTAAGGGTTAAAATTATACATGTGATGTTTTCAAAAGTATATCCAACATTAAGTGCTTTTTTTGTGTGTCAAAAGTGACCATGAGCTTTTAAAATATGGACAAAAGTCACAATTTCCATTAAGGTTAAGAATGTTGACTTTGAGCTTTATAGTTTGACTAAAATTGGTGAAGTGGTAGCTGATGTAGAAGTGTTAGGTCAATTTAGGTCCCGAAATAATTGATTTTAAATATTTTAATTTTTAAATAAAAAAATTATCTCCACATCCCTCTTTTTCTTCCTCCTTTTCTCCTTCTCTCATCTTCTTCCTCCTCTTCCACAACAATCACCACCATCCTCCCAAATCTCCGACACTTCATCATCGCCACTCTTAGTTGTAGAACCTTGGTTCGAAGAGAATTATTGTCCATTGAATTCGAAGAGAATTATGTCTTTAAGTAATACAGAAAGGGAAACAAGGGAAACAGATCATATACTTACACCTTTATTATAGGAGGAGATGGAGATTATAATTTTAATCAAATTAATTGGACTAATATGTTTCTCATGAAACAATTAGGATGTTATATTAATAAAAATATAAAAGATTTATTACAAGTTTATACTTTAGAAGAATTAGTAGAAAAATTACCAGAAGAAACAAAACAAAGTATTGATCAGGAACAACAAAAATATAAAGTAGACAGATTACTTGAATTAGCAAAACCTTTAGAACAAAAATTATATGATTTAAGAAAAGAAGTTGTTAATAATACAACCAAATTAGCATATATAAAAGCTAATATAAGACAAATAATGAAGGCATTAGGAATAGAAAATAAAATAGAACCAATATATGATAATCTTCAAATATATATATGTTAAGGAGTTTGGACCATATAGAAGAACAAGATAAAATAAAACAACAACTGCTAGATGAAAATGTTAAACAAACAAGAATATTGGTAGAAGAAGTCAAAAAAGGACAATAAATGATAAATAAAATTTTATGGACTATATATGAAGAGATTGAACTGATAGATTTAGAAAGACAAAGAGAAAGAAATGGAATAATTATTGTAGAAAAAAGTAAAGATATTCTAGAATTATATATTATATAATTATATAATAAAGAGTGTAATAGGATAACTGAAATTACATGTAATATGGGATCTGAAATGGATTATTTAGTAGAAATGATTAAACCAACGGTAAAGAAAGAAGATGTTAATAAGGAAAATAAGGGTATTATTATCAATATGATGAATTTTTTGGAAGTAGAAGATTTAAATGAAGATGAAATAGAAGAAATTATGGGAAAATAAGAAGAAAATTTAGAAAATATATGAAAATAATTTGCAAATGCAACAAACATAGGAAATTTAGAAGAAATTAGTCAAATAAATATGGAAAAAGTTTAAAACAACGTAACTCAAGATCCAAGAAACCAGGCGACAAAAAGTAACATAAGAGGTAATGTAGGAAATCAAATGGAAGTAGAAGTAGAAAGTGAATTATATTATAAGGAACCTTTATTTAATAGGGCCGCAAAGGAAACGCTCTTTGAAACAAATTTTAAAACACCTAATAAATTAGAACATACACCATCACCTATAGAACAATATGAAACAAAGAATATACCTAATACAGGAATTTTGTTAGATTTAGATTGTAATTTAGATAATGAAAAAAGATTGGAAGAATGGAGTAAATCACAATTGATATCTTTAATAGGAAGACAAATAGATGTTAATTATGCAAGTATGTTAGTAGAAGCAAGTTTTGTTGGAAATGTACATAGTTGGTGGAAAGGTAAAACTCACGAATTTAGAGAAAATGCAAGAAAAATAGATTCAGGAACTTATAATAATAGGAAAAAATTATATGCATTACTAGTAAGAAGGTATGAACTAAAAAAATATTATTATGCAGGATTAAGAAATGAATTTTTAGGAAGAAGTGCAGGATTAAATGAACAAACAAGAATAAAGAAAGCTATAGAAAAATTACATGGAATAGAAATCCTTTCATTAGAGCCAAAATATTTAAAGCAGTATATTTGTGAATTAAAAAAATATTATTATGAAGCTAAAATAGAAAAAATATGAATCTGAGAAATTTTATTTAGATTTATTTCACCAAAAATTACCAAAATTAATAGCAGAAACTATATTAGGTGATTACAATAAAGCATTTAATACAACAAACCTAAATGAATTAATGCCACATTTAGATACGATGGGAAGAAGAGAAAATTATTTAAGGGAATATTTATCTGATAAATGTAAAGAAGCCTAGAGAAATATAAAATATTATAAAACCAATAAAACACTCTTAAAATGTGGAGAGTTAGAAACATCTCATATATGGGGATGTGATATGCAAAAAATTAAAAGAAAGAAAAAAAAGGAAAAACTAAATATAGATATAAATTTAAAAAGTACTTAAAAGAAAAGTTTTATAGAAAATTTAAACCCAGAAAATATTTTAAGAAAGGAAAAAATTAATTATAGTAAGAAACCTAAATAATGTAAGTGTTATAATTGTAAAAAAATTGGACATATAACTATTAATTACCCTAAACCTAAAGATAAAAAAGTAATGAAAATATTAGAAAAGGCTTTTGAATATGAACTGGAACCACTAGAATTTGAGGAACCAGTATATAGTGATATAGAAAACCTAGAAATCAAAATTTATAAGCTAAAATATATTAAAGAAGAATCTGATGATGGTGAATACTCATCATTGGAGGAAGAAAGAAATTATAAAATTTATATGATGAATGTAAGAAATGATGATGAAGAACCAAGTACTAGTAATAAGGAGTATGAAGACTATGAAGAATACAGGAATAGTAAAGAAGGAATATGTGAAAAAAGAATTACTTTTAATGAAAGATGGTATAATAAAATAAAAGGTATAAAATTAGATATGAAACCCGAAGAATTAAATAATGAAGGTTCTATGCATAAAGTTAGTAAAATATTAAAACATAAGAGAAATGAAAAAAGTGCATTGTAGTATTGGAAAAGAAGCACCCTATAGAATCAACTTTAACAGGAGGAGTTTTAAGAATACCTTTAGTAAGTAAAACATTAATTGAAGATGAGATATTTAAATTACCATTTAGAGATGAAGTTACAGAAATTTATATAGGTGGAGTACAATTACTCGTAAAAGCTTATTTTAAAGAAGGAATAGACTATCCTATAGAATTGTTAATAGCAGATGGAAGAATTGTAAGTAGTGTACAAGATAGTATATTAGGAATATTGACAGGAAACCTGATATACCAAAAATTAAAATTTACAGTAAATACAAATTTTGCTATATCAAGAGCAGACGAACATATGAATAAATCTATAATCATATATCATAAACTAGGAGGAATAAAAATGTTAGAAGTAGGGGTGTTCATGGGACGGGACGGGGACGGGATGTGGATGGGAACGGAACGACCCCATCCCTTCCTATCCCGTCAAAAGGCATACGGGATGGATTTCTCGTCCCGTCCCATAGTTATCCTGTCCCGTTCGGGATGGGACGGGACGGGAATTTCACATTTATTTTTTTGTAAATAAAAATAAAATGCCATTTTCTCAGGAAAAATATGAGTCCAATATTTCACCAAAAAATTTGACTACAGGCTTTTACAAAATACTATTGTTCTAACAATTTTTTTATCTTGACAACATAATAAACCATAATCAAATTCAACATATAATAACAAAAACACATCTAAATTAAAAACATGTCTTCAAGACTTTAATAAGATCCACATTCCACATGAGGCTTTGTTGTCCACACATTCCTGATTCCTCCCATTCCTTTGCCACAAATATGATGCAAAAGAAATGCATGTTATTATTCACATGTAAGGCGTGATAATTTGAATGTACAGAGAACAAGTATTTTGAAGCAAATGAAGGCGGGCTATGTAATATGGACACACAAGTTTTTTGGGCTATGTACATTCTGGAATTAGCTTTTGGTGAGGGTACTGATGTAAACAAAAAAAATTATTGTGCTAAACTCGTAAGTATGGACATGCCGGGCTATGTAAAATTTACAAAAAAGAAATATATAATACTAACAGGATGAGGACGGGAATGGGACGACCTCATCCCGTCTCGTTCCCGTCCCGCAACCAAAAATTTGGCCCGTCCCAAAACAAGCGGGATCGGGATAGGACGAGCAGGACGGGAAATTTTTGAACACCCCTAGTTAGAATGAGCAAGGACAATAAGTATAATTGCCATGATAGGATTAGTCTTTACAAATGAACATAAGATATATAAAAAATCACATAGAAGAATAAATATAGATAAATATTTTATTCCAATATTAAGAGAAGTTCCTTTAGATCCCACAAATATAATAATTCCTAAACAATTACAAATAGAATTAGATAGGACTGTTAACTTTAACCAAATAACAAATCCAAGAAGGATACATACTAATGATAACATAGGACAAAGAATGTTGAGAATTGATACACCATCTTTAAATATAGATATAAATACCCCAAGAAGAAATATAGACTATCCTTTAAGAAGTGCTAAAACAAAAAGGGGATTAATTAGATCAGGAGGTCAAAGAGATAATAAGTATGAGAGAAATTTATTAGCAGAAATACCAATAAATTCTAATTTAGCACAAATAAGACCAAAAACAAGACATCTAGTTTAACTCAAGGAAAAATTTATATTAAATTAGAAATAAAAAAGGATGCAATATGGGAAGAAATAATAACTCTAATTGACCAAGATATAGATAAAAGTTTTATTGAAGAAGATTTTACAGAAAATAATTTAGAAATAACAGCGGAAGGAACTAAAACAAATACTATTATAAGATTTAATAAAAGAGATATAATGTATATAAAGTTATGGGTAGAAGAAAATACCAGAAATGAATATAAAGTGGTTTTAGGAAAAGATTTTTTACAAGCTGTAAGACCATATAGGATACAAGAAGAAAGAATAATGATAAATATAAATCATCAAACTTTAATAATCCCTAAGTTAAAATGAAAAGACAATTATTTATATCTTAGTAAAGTTTAATTATCAAAGAAAAAGATCTAGAAAATACTATGACCTTGTAGATACAGGAGCTAATTTAACAGTAGCTAAATATAATGTTTTGCCACCCGAACTATGGAGAAAGAAAAATAAGATGTTAAGAATGGAAAGTGCAAGAAGAGAAATTTATATGATATAATTAGAAGCAAAAAATATAAAGGTGCAAATAGGAGAATATGAACTCTTAATTGAAGAATTAAATCAATTTAATGAACCATCTTGTGATGTGATATTAGGAATAGATTTCTTGAGCCAATATTATCCAATACATTTAATAGAGAAAGCTATTATTTTAACCAAACCTTGTAAACATGAAGCATGGGGAATAAGAATAGCTAGACCTTATAGGAGAAAAGATGAAAAATTCCAGAAAAAACATGAAAATGAGGTTCAATTCTTACCTAATAATCAACCCGTAGAAATAATCCATATGATAGCAACATTAGATGTAGTTGAAGTAAAACCAGTGGAATATAAAACAATTGAACAAAGATTAATAGAAAATTATGATGATAACCCTTTAATTCATTGGGAAAAGTCTAAACCTATGGCAAAAATTGATTTAAGAGATTATAGTAAAGAAATTAATTGTAAACCATACCCTTGAACAAAACAAGATAAAAAGGAATTTGAAATGCATATAAATGAAATGAAAAAGTATAACTTAATTAGAGAAAGTAGGTCTAATTATTCATCACCAGTAATGAGTGTAATAAAACATAGTGAGGAGAAAAGAGGAAAATCACGTATCGTAATTAATTATAAAAAATTAAATGACCTAGCTGTAAGAAATAAACATCCAATACTTAAAATATAACTTTTATTTAATCTAATAAGAGGTAAAAAGATATTTAGTAAGTTTGACTGTAAATCAGGATTTTTTCATATTAAATTAGAAGAGGATATTAAGAAATATACTGCTTTTAGCACCTAAGAAGGATTATATGAATGGAATGTGTTGGCTATGAGATTTCATAATAGTCCTAGTATATTTCAAGAATATGTATCTAAATTATTGTTACCCATAAAAAATTTTGTAGTAATATATATTGATGATATTTTAATATTTTCTAAAAATGAAATAGAACATGAAAAACATATGGATCAATTTGTAAATTTAATAGAAGAAAAAGGATTAAATATATCATCTCAAAAAGTAGAATTAAGGAAAATTAGAATAGGATTTTTAGGACAATATATATCCCCAAAAGGAATAGAATTACAGGAACATATGAGTAAAAAAAGTACTTGAATTTGCAGAAATAAAAAATAAAAAAGAATTACAATCTTTTTTAGGATTAGTAAATCAAGCAAGTAAGGTCTTTTTATATCCATGATAATGTATTTTCAATGTTTTCGAAGTTCTCTTTTCTATCATGGATAGAATTTTAGAATATGCGAAGGGAATTTTCTAACTATGATAGCCCTTATCGAATTGAATATGGAACTTCTTTTGCTATCATAGTTAGACCTCTATAGGAAGTGATATATTTTGTATAAGTTATATTCTATTCTAACTATGATAGATTTTTAAATGTGTTTAGATATCTTCTTTTTCTATCATAGTTAGGCAACTATTATTTCGGGCACAAGTAAATGTAAGTAAAATCTTTTTTCTAACTATGATAGTGTTTTTGACTAAGTCGGTATCTTTTTCTATCATAGTTAGTGGGTAATCAAAGATATTATCTTTGGATTAGTAGCTAATTAAAGGAATAAGAAAACAAATATTACAAATTGGTTTGTTACGGCTTAAGTTTTTAAATCTCTAAGACATGATTTAGAAGTGTTGTGCATTGGTTTCTGGATAATTTTGATGGTGATAATGAACTAAGTGAAAAGGAAAAAGCCATAGTTGTTGTGCTCAGTTATAATATTTGGAAAAGAAGGTGTGGTTGGATTTATAATGATTAAAGGGTCTAATGGACAGAATAATGAAAAGAGCTCATTTATATGGTTATTGAAATCCTGTTTTAATATCTTGGACCTTACCCTTAATGAAAATTCTACCTAATAGTGGTGGGATTTTGCCTTTGTTAATTGGGAAGGATTCAGCCTTGGGGACACAACAAAATAGATATAAGAAAGGAGGAAAGAGAAGAGTAACTGATTGTGGACAAAGAAATTCGATGAAAGACGCCTAGATGACGCTTGATTAGAGAAATCTTTTGATGGAGAAGCTAATTGCAGTTCTAAAACTAACGGAAACTTCGATTCACACGGATTGCATATATCATTTATAATATTGTGATAATGATAACTATACAAAGGATATATCAGAGATTTTTTATTTAAACATTTAAATTTTAATGCATAAGGCTATAAATTATTCGAAGAATAATATTTTGTCCCTTGTCTATGTGGGCAGCACTCCTACCCCTCAATCTCGAGTATGTATTAGTCAGTTGCCAATAGGCGTCAAATTAGGAAAGGAGTGATATATGAATCATCTCCATAGAAATCAATTAATTGTTTACTGAAAAATATATTAAAAATAAAAGAAACATATAGATTAATATATGGAGTTATTGACAGTTTACACCATTGACATATACAACTTTAAAATAAGGAGAGATGAGTGAAATATGAATTTACGGGGGTGAATAGTAAGTAAAAAATAAAAATAAAAAAAATTGCATAGAGAGTGACACATTATATTCAAATGAAGACCACGGAGGAGATAAGACAAATGGTTACTAGCATGTATTGTAGAACACTACTAATACAAAAATAAAAAATATGAAATTGTAAAATCCCACAATATGATAATTTTAAACTGCTAATACAAAAACCATAGATATGAAATTTTAATTTTTTTTTGGACTGAATGATATGGCTTCTATTAATGAGAAAACTTTAAGTTCAGGATTACAAAGATAAAGAAACAACTTGTAAAACAATACATAAATAGCAATGCTAAAATACTGATGTTAACCAACACCAGATCTGTGCAAGCCTAAAGGAGAAGCCGTGAGACCGTCATTTAGCTCTTGAGCATCCAAAGTTAGAAGATTAGACAAAGAAAGTGATGGTTCAAAAACCCACCCAATTGGGCACACTTCCTTATAAGCTTCAGCTGCCAAGGAATTAGCTGCTACATTCCCTCTCCTAGGGGTAAAACTTTCTAAGAACCCAACTTGGGATGACAAAAGATTGAGGATTTCATGGACCACTCCTCTACATTGCCACTCATGTAAAGTAGATAGCTTATTGTCCACACTTTATTTCAGAAAAAGGCAATCGGGTTCAAACTCCACTTTATCGTAGCTCTGATCAATGGTAATCAGTAAAGCTCTCTTTATGGCCAAGGCTTCAGTCATAAATGCTGAGATGGATTTAACTTTGTCTATGAAACCCCATTGAAAAATACCTTGGTTATTCCTACAAATTAATCCTATGCCTGCATATTTACGATGATCAGTGAAGGACCCGTCACAGTTAATTTTGAGAACACCTGCAGGGGGCTTTTTCCAGCCTTCAGAGCATACATGTTTACAAGGCGAGGTAGTACTTCCGTCAGGGTGCCTATGAGATGCCCAGAATTCAGAGAACGCACTTGTGGCATTAGCAATTACTTCACTTGGGTTGGGGCACAAGAAATTGAAAACTTTTCTATTTCTTTGTTTCCATATGAACCATAAAATATAGTAGCTCATAAATAAATCTTGTGCATTAAAGTCCGATGATTCATCAGTCAAGGAAAGCCACCATTGAGTGAAGCTCGTTGCGTTAAGCATATTGATTCTGACCCCCAAATGACAACCAAACCATATGCATCTAGTCCATGGGCACATGAAGAAAAGGTGTTCTATGGTCTCAAAAGCCTCTTCACATATGGGACAAATCTGATTAGATGCTTTCTTTCTTCTAAATAAAGCTTCCTTGGTTGCAACTGATTCCCTTGAGTGAAGCTCGTTATGTTAAGCATATTGATTCTGACCCTCAGCTTGATTCCCTTGATGGATTCTGCTTGAATACTATTGTGGATCATACTGGATAAGACTTCAGCCATAAGGATGAAAAGATAAGGAGACAGCGGATCGCCTTGCCTTAAGCCTCGCCCTGGGAAAATCGAACCAATCTTGTCTCCTGAGACACATAAATTCAAATGCACATATTCTATACATCTCATAATAAAAGTAACCCAATCAGCACAAAATCCAAGTTTCAGAAGAACATGCTTAAGGAAATCCCCACTCAACCCTATCATGGGCTTTACTCATGTCTATTTTAAGAGCAAATTCATATTTGGAACCTGTTTTTTCCTTCTCAGATAATGATACACTTCATGCGCAATAATAATATTATCATGAATGAGTCTTCCAGGAACAAATGCACTTTGATTATGAGATATACAAATATCTAAGAAAGGTCTCATGCGGAGAGCAAGGATTTTAGATATAATCTTATATGAGAAATTGCATAGTCCAATGGGTCTAAAATGAGATACATGCTCAGGTTTCTCAATTTTCCGGATAAGTACAACATTAGTATCATTGATATCAGAAAAACTAGATTTACCATCACAAAATTCAAAGACCATATCACAAACCTCTTTGCCTATTTCAGACCAAGCAGATTGGTAGAATTTACCTGAGAAGTCGTCTGGTCCTGGAGCCTTGTTGCCTCCATACTAAATACCACTGTACGTATTTCTTCAATTGTGACCTTCCGCATTAATTGTTGATTTATATGCATATCGATTCACGGTTCTATAAAGTTCAGCACTTCCTCTAAGTCCCTTTCACCATTAGAGCAAAATAGATTGCAGTAGAAAAGGGAAATGTTATCAGCAATGTCATCCTGCTCTGTTAGCCATCGATTATCATCATCTTTTATCCTGAGTATGTTATTAATTTTTCTTCGCTTGATGGTAGATAAATGAAAGAATATGGAATTACGATCGCCCGCTTGTAGCCATTAGATTATAGATCTTTGCCACCAATATTTCTCTTCACGATCCAGGGCACTCTCAATATTTGCTTTTAATTTTGCTATCTTTTTATTGGATTCCTCCGTAATAGCATTACAGGATAAATCAGCAAGCTCAGAGGTAAGATTAGCAATCAATTTCCTGCTATTCGGGAACTCCTTCCTGCTCGACCTAGATAATTCATCTTGACAAGCAGTCAAACGGGTTATAAAATAAAAAATATAGGAATGATCACTTACCTCTATACGGTTCTAGCCCCAATTTACTACTTGGGTGAAATTTCTATGTGCCGCCCACATAGCCTCAAATTTGAAATCCTTTTTACGAACGTTCCGCTTGTAGCAGCAGCATATTAAAAGAAGGTGATGGTCCGATCCCATAGGATTAATATGAAAAAACTTTAAGATCGGGGAAGCTTTCTCTAAGAGAAATGTTGCCAAGCGCTGATTGCACCATATTTTTATACACTTTTCACTGATAAAATCATTAGATTATTGAATGTTCTTGGGGTAGTTGCACCTAATTAGGGTAATTTATGACTTTTGCACACTTTGTTGGAATTTATTCTAGTCAAGGGCAATTTGGGCATAATTAGCATAATTTATATTATTAACCTATTTTCAAGAACATTTGATGCTACCTCTGGCTTGATTTTACTTGTAGGTCATAGAAGAAACATGCCCAAACTAAGAAGCCAAGTTGCAGCGAAAGAATTATGGACGGAGCAGAAGAAGAAAATGAAGAGGTAGAATCATTTGTCCCTCGCCGCGGCGAGAAAGACCAATGAGACAGAACCAACATAAGTTCGTCGCGGCTAACTCACGGCGAATTCCCAGCAAGTTCCAGAATGGATGCTAGCTCACCGTGGCTTTCGCCGCGGCGAGCCCACGGCGAAGTCTCGAGAATCTGCAAAAATCTGACGCGTTTTCAGTGTTTCTAGGGCAATATAAATAGATCAAAACACCCCCACCTTCGATGTCCAAGCCCCTCATGCACGAAATACAGCTCCTCTCCTAGGGTTTCTCTCATCTCCTCCATTCTTCACTCCAAATCCTCATCTTCCCACTCAAACTCACCTCCATTCTTGCTGGTTTTCTTGTTCTTCCTTGCTTCACCTTCCATTTCCACCATTTTTCTTCTTCTACCTTCCTCATCCATGGAGGCTGTGGTCATGGGCCATCCTTGGCTCGAATTTGAAGATATGAGAGGCTAAGTTCTTGGTGCTTTGGTGGTGTGAAGGTGGCTCTAGTTTCATGGACCAACATAGGGGAGTTTCTAGTTTACAATTTCTTATTTCCTTTGTATTTGGCTTCTACTCTTTTGTATTGGTCTTGTATTTGGATTTAAGACTTGGGATATGTGGTTGCTATCTATGTTTGTGAACTATATTGTGTATGCTTTGAATTGAATGTGATTGAGATACAATTTCCTATCTACTTGTGGTTGTATTCTTGGTTGTAGCCATTTTAGTGATTGCTAGTGGTTATAGTCAATTTCTTCCATGCATGATGATGTGGTTGCACTTCATGAGAGTTAAATTGCATTTGTTTCAAGGCATTTCACAAACCAAGTGGATCTTCACACTAACCCCAAGTAATGGCTATGAAAGTGATTGCTAGATTAGTCATTAATTAGGGCTAGTGGACCCCTAGTGGTTGCTTGGGGATTTTTCAATTAGACTTGGTAAATTAAACTCCCACTTATCATTTTGAAAGAAGCATTTGAGTCACCGAAACACTACCAAAGCCCATTTTATAAAATCACCCTTAATCCAAACTCTTTGCACTCATTAATATAAAATACCAAAAACAAGTAATTGCATTTGTCAATAGTTTTAGTAAATGAATTTTCAAACCAAAACCCCCCATACCTTTTATTGTTTTAATTGCATTTAGCTAGTTTAGGTAGGTTAAAAAACTCCTCAAGTGAGACGACCCGGGGTTGCAACCTATATTGCAATCCTTGGATTAAATCTTGATTTTAACCCCCAAGGCGCATTAGGCAAAGGTTAAATCAAGCGCTCTATCAATTCTTTCTCTAATTGTAGCCTGGCCTTCTCTATTGTTACACCATGTGTATCGATAACCATTAAAACCCAAATCAATTAGAGCACAAGTAGAAATTAAATTCTGGAAATTAATGATTTTTCTCATAGCTCTTGGGTTGCCTCCCGATTTTTCGAGGAGGGAAGCTATATCATTAAAATCACCTACACATAGCCAAGACTGGTTCATTGAACTACCAATTATCTTGAGTTTTTCCCAACAAGAGGGTCTGTATTTTTCATCAAGAGGGCCATACACAAAAGTTATATAAGCAGGAGTATCAAAAGCATTAGCAAAAATACTAGTATGAATAATATTAGGTGAAGAAGAGAGAATATTCATAGTAATATCATCAGTCCACCATAAAGCTAAGCCTCCACTTTTACCAACAGGATCAATTAACCACTCGTTCACAAATTTACATTTGTTACGCACTTTAGAAACATATTTCTTTTTCTGTTTAGTTTCCATTAAGAAAACAATCTGGGGTTTATTTTTAAAGCATTCTTCTTTGAGATTTTTGACTGTCAAGGGAACCCTAAGACCTTGACAGTTCCAAGATAAGATATTCATTGTGAACTGGTGGTTGGTCCTGTAACACCTGGATTTTTCTACTATTTTATATCAATTTTTAATTGAATTATAACCACTTTCCAATGTCACAAGCCCAAAAATACGGAAAATTTAAAACTTTTTCTTTCAAAACATTAAACCAACTTTCTTTAAGTTGGAATGGGCTTTTCGGACAAATTGGAATCACTTAAAACTATTTATAAAATAAAGTGGTTAATAAAACAATTAAAGTATACAAACCCTCTTGGGGTGTCTATTCATAATTCATAGTACTTAGGAAATTTAAATCCCTTAATAAATTATACAATTCTCTTTTCTATGCTATCTACTATTAATTTAATAATTTAAATTTACATTACATACATATAATCTTACTTTTTATAACATAATCTTAATTTTTCATCTAATCTTCTTCCAGCACTCCTGCCTTATCTCAGCCATCTTACCATCCTCCAGTTTCTCTGAAAACAGCAGTTCAACGCAGTTTATCTCATTAACCTTTATTCTCATGCATGTATTGACATGTATGCATTTCATAAAACTGCCCAAATGATGATAGTTATATCCCTATTAATCTATGTGCGATCCGCACCTACCAACCACTGATAACAATATTTTCGTTAACTAGTGGATGCTTTACCTGCAGGATTTCTTGTTATAGCATTTAAAGCCATAACTAACTGTTTTGGCAAAGGGGGAGCGACCCACCTAAGCCTGGAGTACTCCCTCTGAGGAATAAAAACTTACCAACAAAATGCAACAAATATTATAAAATGATACATGCAATTTAATTGTTACTGAAATAAACTGCTACCTGAACTCCACGCTTGATCCTTATCTGGTCCTTTCCTTTCCACTGACCTTCTCAATTTATGTTATTATCAGGACCTATTGACATTTAGTATAAATAATAAATTAATACCTAAACTTTTATATAATTAATCAGCGTCTCTCTCTCTCAGGTCCTAATGCACTTAATACTACCCATTTCTTTGTATTAGTGAAAGATTATAGTTTATTATAATTATCTTAACCCCTTTTTAAGATTAAAATGGTCAATTATAGATAATTTATTTCAATTAATAATTTTGATTCTCATTACTATCTTCTACTATATATATTAATTCCTTATTCTTGTACAGTAAAACCTTAATTTTATCAAAATCACAGCTCATAGTTGATTTACTGTTGTTACTGAAAATGTTGTTTAAGAGAACAGAAATAGAACAGAGGTTTCAACTTATTAAATCTAGTCCAACAACCACACCATACTAAATTTTAATTTCTAATTTTATCACTACTTCCTATCTTTATTATATGATTAAATCATAGTCTCTACCTTAATTGCTAATCATAAAATTACCAGCAAACCTTATACAATCATTTACACAAATACCCAGAACCCGCACAACACAAGAAAATGCTAAATTGTAAATTCCCAAGTCCCAAAGGAAAACACCAACAAACAAATTAAAATCCATTCGATATCATTATCAATCATAAAGCATTTTCCCAAAAGACCTTAACGGTTACCATAAATTAAATTAAATCATAACTTTATAAATCAATTCCCTCTCTTTAATTTGATTCTAAAGTTAATACTCCATAAACTTTAATCCTCAAGTCGACTACACAAGTCCTTACTTCTACTAATTCTATTTTCCTCAATACATTGTAGCCTCTCCGTCATCATTCTCTTTATGAGTTCAAGCCTAAAGAGAACAATCCTCATATCACGTAATTCTCAACAACAATTCTAATCCCAATTAATCATATTTAATTTCCTAACTTCCAATATTATACCAAACATCTAATCACCTTATCTTACCACTTGAAATCCTTAAAACATTCTCCCTTCTGTATTTCAATTCCTCAACCTAAACTAATTGGTGATTTGAAATATTTTGTTGCTGACCAAGAAAAGGAAAAGTATATAAACTTAAGTCTTATTCTTCTGAAAGACCACAAGTGCATCATAACATAATATGTTTGTGTCTTCTTTATTCTTATAAAATTACTTGCCAATTAAAAACTATTGGCAGACCCAACATAAGTATAAGAATATCCCTACTAATTTTTAAATTAAACTTACCTTTTCCAAATATGAAAATCTATCATCATAAAGTCCTCTTCACCATCAAGCACAGACCAAAGTACCATATTTCAAATATGGCAAAATCATTCCTTAAACTTTTATTTCTTAAGATTTCATTGCAATCAAACTAAGTCCCCAAATAATGAACAACCACTATCCTTTGTAACTAAGAAGATTGTGATCTGCCATCACTATCTCAAACCTTAAATTAAAGATCATAGGGTCACCTCGTCAAACCTCAACTTGCTTCCTTATCATAAATTCTTCTTTTCCTTTTTTTTTCTTCCATTATGGCCAAATACTTAAAATTCATTAGGAATATGCACTTATTAGAGTGACATCTCAAGGACTATCTACTATTTATCAATGAAAATTATTGATCACAATCCAGACAAGCATAATTATAGAACTAAAAACACTAAAACTTCAGGCCTAACTGAGAAGAAATCGGGCCCAAAACACCATTCAATCGCAAAATCACTTCAAGAATACCTTTAATCGCATCTTAAGCTTTATTCCTATGAATTCAAAAGCTTCAAAACCCCCCAAGAATTTCGAATCACTCACTCTTAAATTGCTGAAAATCGGCCAAGAAGAGCAGAGAAATCGAAGAGAAGAACCTACCTAAGATTCACCCAATCATCCTGAGCGTTTTCCCTGCTTCTCGTCGCCGGTCGCCGCTGAAATCGCCGTCGATGGAGGTCGCTGGTGGACGATTGAAGAAGCGGAGGACGAAGGAAGAAGAACGAGAAATGAAAGAGCAGAGGGAGTATATGTCGGGTTCAGGGAAGAGTGAAAGAATAAGCAACACGTGTGAGGTATATATTTAAAGATGAGGAGGTGATATTTTTAGATAGGTGTTTTACCATTTTGCCCCTTCTTTTTACTGAAGATATTTTCCAACTAGGGGCAGATATTGTCATTTTCATTTTCTATTTTCTATTTTCCCCTTAAATGGTAATTTTATTTACCATTATCATTTAGAAATAGACCTGAATTTGTCCCACAATAATTTCTCTAGATATATTTTAATTTCCAAATTCATTTATAAGACTTTTTAAATAACAAACAATACCTCAAGGTTTTAAATATTCCCTTAGTTAAATTAATCTTCTAACTATTTTTCCTTAATTAATAAAGAAAATAAGCTTTGAAAATTATTAGAAATACATCTGACCTCATAAATTTATTTATAAGACTGTTTAATTTCTATATGACATCCCGAGACTTTAAATAAATCCTTGTTATCTCTTTTATCCAAATTAAGTTTTATCTCCTAATTATTTCTCTTTATTTCTTAAAGAAAATAAGCCTTAAAATTACTAAAAATGCCTAAATATCATAAATTTATTTTTCAAGGCTTTTTAATGTTTTAGTAATATTCCAAAACCTTAAATAATTCCTTATTTCTTATTTTCTAAAATTTGGGGTGTTACAGGTCCCATCCAACCACCGGCGTTTTGCAAGGAAGAAGAAGAATTAGGATTAGAGTTACCTCCATTGAATACAAACCATTCTTGAGGGAAGTCAATTTCATACTCATTTGGGCTTGCTGTCGACAAAATATCTTTAGGAGGAGGGGAATTTGATTTGATTCATTGCTTTAAAATACGAACTGACTTTCTAGCATTTTGATCACGTCCAGCTTTCTTCTTTTTTCCAAATGAGGGAACAGGACTTTCAATAAATTCAAGTCTTTTTTTCCGTTTCGGTTCCTCTAGTTCAATGTCATCAGACCCCTGCCTCTTAAGTTGGATACCTTTTAGGTTCAAGGTTACTTTTGAAACGGGAGAAAGGCTGCCATATGGAATAATTGCATTACGTGTGTCAGGAGGTTCAAGAGAATTTAAATGGATCCTGGAGGGTAACATTTGGACATCATTGACGGGATTGGGCCTAATTTTAGATGGACTCATCATATTTTCCTCTACTTCACAAATACGAGCCTTAGGGAGAGATATATTTCAGCCCATTGAAATATATTGCCTTCCTTTTAAGTTAATTGAAAATCTGCCCATCACCAAGTCAGCTCCTTGGATCATGTCAGGTTTAGAGATTTCCGCCTTGTACAGGTTTATCACATTAGCTCCATCTCTAGTACCGTTGAGACTCCTTAATTGCACATTAATAGGAGATAATTACACACTAAATGAATTAATAGGAATTACCTTTGAGGATCCTGCTTCAGTGTCGTTTATCTTAATGGGAATATCACGAGGATTGCGCCTTGAATTGTTATTTCCCAAATTAGTTGCTTTCTCTGTGGATTGACCGTTGGATGACGCCAGCGACTGCTCAGCCTTCTTCCTTGATTGCACCGCCTCTACCCATCCAGTCTTATGCATGATCAGAGATTCTTCAATAGTTTTCACTTGGGGGGTTCGGAGCCAACTACCAAATTCATTTCCGTCCTCACCATCACGATCATCTTCTCTAGCATCTTTACACGTTTTTTCATCATGACCAATATGACCACAGTTATAGCAAAAGTTCTGGAGGCGTTCGTACTTAATGGAAACCCAACTCGGATCTTTCTCCTTCCTCAGCACCCAAAAACCAGTCTCAAGAGGATTATTTAGATTGATGAGACAACGAACCCGAATAAAGCTCTTGTTTAGCTTGCCTTCTATATTGGGGTTTTCAAACATAAGGACCTCACCTACCTCTTCATCAAGAATGACTGCATTTTCTTTGTCAAAAGCTTCAAGTGGGAGACCATGGAATTGAACCCAAAAGGGTGAGGAATAAAAATTCACTTTCGGAAGGACCATAAATTCCTCCCATAGCTGAATGCTTAGTAAGAAGCCTTGTATCGACCACGGGCATCCCTTTAGCACTCTAATATAGTCCTCCTCCTTCTCAAAATGGAACAGAAAAATTGGTTAGACATTGTCTAGTTCATGGATCTCCAAACCTTCTTTCTCAAGTTGCCAGCCTTTACGTATCATGGAGATCACCACAACTTTGTTAAGATTTTTACCAGTGAGTAATTTACCCACCAAAGAACCACTCTTCCTATTATTAGCATTCTCCAAATTAAGAATCACCTTCTTCGATTTCCACTCTCTACTGCTCTGACCTATCTCCATTGTAAGGTGGAAATGGTAAGACTAATCGATGGTATCGGCAAAAGACTACAAGAAGAGCCTCGAACAAAACTCTCACCGAGAAGGGAGAGAAAGAAAACTCTCACCAGGGAGGGAGAGAGAAAACGCTGAAATTGTAACTTCACACAACATAATAATTCATAATTAATTTGAAAGTCTAACGACAAGACACACATATACCAAGAAATTTTCTTAGGTGCTTTATTCCCTTGAAGTGCTGAGAGTTAAAAATTGAACTGCTTATCTAAAATATTTAGAAAAGTATATGATCATTTTGCTTTAATTCACAACTTCATTAGAGACATAATAAAATTCAATTAATAATGTTTGAATCAACTCAATCTACTTAGGGGAAGTTCCATTGGATAAGATGAGATCTTCTGCAGGTAAGACAAAAGTGGTCCCCCTCACCCTATCTTAAAAGTTTCCCAATTTTTATTTAGGACTTCCTTGTGGATTGTTTATTGTAACATCCTAAGCTTCAAAACTAGAAAAGTATGGTAATTATGATGTTTTAGTGGGTTGTTAGAGATTTATTTTGGACTTATAGAGGTGAGTACAAGGGGATAATTGTGGTTTGCTAAGGATTAGTTGGGATATTAGGGCTTGATTTGTGTGAATTAATCATTTGAAGAATGAGAATTTGTTTGGGAAAGGATTAAAAGTAAAGGCTTATTTCCAAATCATAGCAATAGCTGTAGGAAGAGGAGAAATTTATAAAGTTTGACAAGATCAAATAAAAATATCTAAACTATTTTTCAAATGATATATTGTATTTGTTTAAAGATTATGAAAATTTTATCTGAGCAAAACATGTAAACTTAGATTAAGTATTTGAATATGAGATAGTTTTTTGTATGTATTAATAACCAAAACAAAGAAAGAGAAAGAGAAATAAGAATAATATATATATAACTAGACATGTCTCCGGCACGATGCACGGGAAGATTAAGATCACTAAGAGTTGGGTTTTGGAAAATTAAACTTAGCCTCACTTATATAGCTTATAGTACAGCAACATGTCCTTGTAGCATGATTTAACGATCCCAAGCCTTCCCACGTTTTCACATCATATAGTATTTACCCAATGGTCTCACTTTTTAATATGTTTGGATGTGGTTTGATTGTGTTGAAATTGACAGATAAAATTTTACGAAACAGAAAGTTCTCGCAAAACATACAAATGAATAATAAATAACATTCATGGATCCTTCGAAGAATGTCCGATCATAATCGTGGGTATAACATTCAATATTGTTTAAGAAAAATATATCAAATATGTTTGAGTGTAACGATAGAGATTTTATGATTTCCTTTGGACTTTATTAGACATATTTATACATATATATAAAATATAAAATTTTCAATACTTATATTTATATACATACCTATATTACTATATATATTTTAGTTATGTAATAAAATTAGTGTGAAGAGTATAGTGCCATCATCAAATATACAGGTGTCAGATACTACGTTCATTATTAGGCCGCAATTAAATAAGTTCAACGATAGTTTGAGCTATTAAGAAATTAATCATTAATGATAGAAAACAAAAATGGCAATAGTTTAATGTAAGTAGGACTATTAGTTTGTTGTAATAGTTGGACATTGATGTGTCCACTGCATATCACGATGACATAATCCCCATTTGGATTCATAAACTTCAGAAGCTCTAAATCTCCGGTTCCAAAAGACATGTCACATTCAGGTTACCAAAAGTCCGGAGTTCAAAATACACGCGCATATTAATACATACATATATATATATTATATACACGCATATATATAATTATATATATAGATCATGCAAAGAGTTCCATCATTGAGACACTAATGTCGCTGCGGAAAATCTTGGAGGTTGATATAGAGAACACATTATATAAGGAACTCCCTCACTTGAATCATGGGTAGTTGCTCAAGGGATTTGTTCTCCGTAACTAGTCTCTTGGCGCCCTTTTTAAAGTATAGTATATCCACATACTCAGGTCAAAGTGCACTTGCGTGGCAGTGGCCAAGTTGGTGATAATGATCTTACCTTCAGAATATTAAATCAGATAGTTGATAAAAATGATATAATCCTGATGATTTGTTAACGAACCTTTTAAATTGTTGTTATACCATCTACAACTTTGAGCGTGCAGAATTCAATGACAATGTAAAGAGTGGAGACCTCGGTGAAATATCTGTAGTCTAGCCTAGTGACTAAAGCTAGTAACCCATGCAAGATGACCCTACTGACATTGTTCCTATTAAAAGTAAAAAAAAACACTCAGTGCATTGTGAAGAATGTGTTGGATATGATTAGTTTTGATGATGTCAAATATAGATTTAAATATAGTAAGCAAACAGTTTGTATGAAGTATTTATCTCATACTTTGACTATCTATTATTTTATGCATGTTGCTATCTTATATAGATTAGTCAAAATAAAGATTGAAGCAATTGTGTTTATTCATGGAGAATTATTAGTTTTGATATAGACTTAAATATAAAAAGAAAAAGTTTGCATAAAGTATTCATCTCTAACTTTGACTAATCATTATTTCATGTGAATATCTTGTATAAAGTAGTCAAAGAAACAATAAGGCTATTATGCTTGTTTGTGAAAGATAATATGATTAAATAAGATTAGAGTTTGAATGAGAAAATCATGAATCATGTTATTAGACTTGGTATTAGAAGTTTCTATGCTTAATTAGAAGTTAAAGGAAGCTCAAATAAAGTCCAAATCATCAAACCATGAGTTCCCACGCATAATCGATCATTCCCATGCATAATCGATCACAATAAGGTGTTTGTAATCGATTAGAGGACCCCAATCGATCATAAAACATGTTTTTCAGTAGCCTAATCGATTAGAAAGAATTCCCAATCGATTACAGGGGTCTAATCGATCAGAAAATGCATGTAATCGATCAGACGTGAATTCTGGGTTTCGTTCAGTCTGACCTATGTCTAGTATTTTGATCATATCTCATAGCATATAACTCCGATTTAGATGAAACCTGTTTTGTATGAAACTAGACTCCCAACACGGTTCATGGACACAAATTTCACCCTAAAATGATTTATATCCAAGGAGATATGAATTTTTCAATCTACCCAATATTTCCACATCATGCATCAGACAAACAGTCATGTTTTGGATCATATCTTTCAAAATAAAAATCTGATTGGGATGAAACTTGTTTCATATGAAACTAGACGTAATACATGTTTTATGAACACAAGTTCCACATTAAAAGCTTTTGAAATGAGGGAGATATGAATTTTGAAAGTTTGCCCAGATAACTGTCATTTTGCATAAACCTGATAGTCACGATTTTTATCATAACTTTTGATTCTCAAAGAGTTTGGCAAGGATTCTTTCTTCATTAAAAACTAGATTGAATTATATTTCCATGGATATATTATATGCTAGATTTGGAGTTAAATTGAGAGAGTTATGTTTTTCAAAGTTTATCCTTAAATTGTACAATGCCCAATCGATCAGGATGCCTTGTGATCAATCAAGCGAGGGCATGATTTAACCATGATATAACCATGATCGAGTAAGGAGCAAAGGCATAATCGATAAGAGAGTAATAATCGATTAAGAGAAACTAGCCTAATCGATTAGAGGGCATTAATCGATCAAACCATAACCTAAGGATAATCGATCAGAGAGCATTAATCGATTAGAGTATCTTAAGTGATCGATCAGAGAAAGCCTATAATCTGAGTGTAATCTGTTTGTAATCGATTGGACATGCCAAATCAATCAGGCAAGTATTTTTCTAATTTGATATTCAGTGATGAAGGCTGTAATCTATGAGTAATCGATTAGAAATCACCCCTGTGATCGATCAGAAGGCTATAATCTAAGTGGCGATGGGATTTATTCAAAATCAATTATTAAGCCTATTTTAAGCTTTCCAAGTACATAATTTCACAGACCTACTTAAGGAAGTTAACGTTAGCACACAATCTGATCCTTAGAGCCGTTGGAACTCACCTACCACTTTCTGCGATTAATGAGGAGAGAAGAACAGAAGTACAGAGGAGTAAATACATCAACAGAACATCTACATCTCAACACTCCATCAGATTAATTATCTCTCACCAAAGATCAAGCATCGGCTATAAACGATCTCGAATGGGCAGAAATCCAAGAGAAGACTATAAAAGCATTTGGTGCCCAAGTTCAAAGGTAGGGATAGAGATGGCTATACTTGAACATATTCATTCTTAGCATTCTAAGCTCTCAGATCAATCAGATATTATATACTTCAGTGTGTAACATTATCGGTTCATTGAGTGAACAAGAAATACTCTGTATTCTATATTAAGAAAGATTTCTCTTAAGATAGTGGGATCTTAAGAGAGGGTGTAATCTTACAAGTTGTAAAGGGGAGTGGTTCTCAAGTGCCCAGTTTAAAATTGAGAAAGAAAAGGCTTCACAAGTGCCCGGCTAAACTTGTGGAATTGTAAAGGCTTCTCTTGTGCCTGATTCAAACAAGAAGGTAGTGGATTGGAAATCTCAGGTGAAGTCTGGGGACTGGACGTAGGTTAAAAGAATAGACCGAACCAGGATAAATCTCTGTTTGCATCTCCTCTTCCCTTAACTCTCATATTTCCAGCATAACTTATTTACACAATTGATTAAGCATTTTCATGCTTCATGATATTTTCATTGAATAGTTAAAATGATCTGAAAGAGCTTTACTTATTACTTTAACCATGATTTTGACAAGGAAAGAATTTCTAAGATTTTATTCTATCACCCAATTCACCCCCTTCTTGGGTGACAACCAGTACTAATAGAATGCATTACACAAATAATGGTTTCATACCTGCTTGTATTACGTAAGCATGAAAAAATAATAGGAAATGGAATCTTCCATGTTGAACGTTAAAATAATCTCTTACAAGGTGAATATAAGCAGGTTGCTACGTTCAGGTGTCTATCGTAAACGTTGGCCAATTATTGCTGTGTTGATATAATTTACAAAAATTGCCTTAAATGCTGTGTGTTAATCAAGTTATAACATGGAGAAGAGACCCAAGATGATGAAAAATATAGAACCATATGTTCGATGATATCTAAAAATATTCCTAGCATCCATTGAATATAAGAGAACACAACAATCTAGGGGAAAGAATTACTGCTAACACCAAAATTTAGTTCCATGATTCATGTTTATGGGAGCTGAACATTACCAGTTATCATGAAGAAGGAATGAGATATTCAGCATCATCTTGCCGTTCAAAATCGCGTCATGTGCTATGGTCATGTTGGTAACCTTTCCATATACATATGATGAACTTGTTTGAATCAATATGTGTTAAGTTGGGTTCATAAAGTTGGACGAAGAGGAAGATATGTACTCCATAATTAGTATCATAATACCATGTTTACCTATTGCACGCTTTTTATACATCCACACAGTTTTTACCTCTAGAACATATCTCAAACAAAACTAGAAAAAGGGTAACAGCTGATCAGTTTGTTCTACATAAGTTCACGAAGTTGAAGTTGATAGTTGGGATGTATAACGTTTGGCAGCGGAACCACTAAGAAAATAGCAATATAATAGTAACATAGTTCTTTGAACATGTACATAAAGCATTTGACTAAATGTTCATTGGGGCAGACGATCTTCATCTTGTTACCCTAACATAAAGAAAATCACGTAAATGATTAGTAAAATATATGACAAATCTTAACTTGAAAACAGTTCATCATACGTGAAAGTACCTTCATATCCACGACCAAAAGATCCATGGATGTCTAGTGTGTGGTAGTCGTAGTCATCGCAAAACATGTCATGGCAATTCCTACGTATGATTCAAAGGACCTTAACCAGAATCCTTTGTTGTGTGCAGCATCCCATATCAATTTCACTTAGAAGAACATCCCTGAAATTTTCCATTTCTGATAGTGGGGATGAGTACAAACAACTATGCGTATTTGGTATAAATTCCAAATAAAGCTATAAGCTTGTTTTGAAGAATGAGTGGTAATAAGAAGAAGAAGGTGATTTGTGAAAGCAGTGTGTCACCCTTATTTATGGAAAAGCTTCATTAAGTTGACACTGACGTAAAGGAAAGCCTTGACGCAGTGTGAGTGAGAAAGGTGATACAAGGTCGGATACAATTTAAATTAATGAAAAGGTTTTTTAAAAAAACTAATGACTATAAATATACCACAACATTTTAACATGTGATACATGTAATAAGGCTATATGTCATATTAAGGCTAAAGTAAATTAGATTACAAAGGGACAAAAATCAACTTATGGCGGTGTGATCTCTCCAGACCTAACTATAAAAAGAGTTTCACTTTTTCGTGGAGATTGGGGTAGCCAACTATACCACTTAATTTTAACGTAACTTTCATGTAATTATATTATACGATAGTTTATAAGTAAGATAAATTATTTTTGTGGGAAAAAGATAACTATATACATTTTAAGTGATTAATTTTGCATAATTATTTTCTCCAAAAAGGTAAAGGTGATATTATATTCAGGAACAGAAGTAGTATATTTCATTCTTAATACATTTTTTTGGTGCATGCTATATAGTGAAAATACACAACAAACTTTTAATATATGATATTAGATCCTTTTTTTTAAATTAAAATATTTTAGTTTTGATAGACAAAGAGCAAGATGAACAACTAAAAAAGGTGTGTTTTTAATCATTACTTTAAGCCCATTAAGTAAGCCACATCTAATAATTTTGACAACATGAATATTGTTAATGATAGAAACATGAGGTTAGTCTAATAATGGAATTATAACAAAACCAAAATGTATTCCCCAAAAATAGTCATCTCATATTTAAATTTGGTAAGAATGAGTTAATGGTTTTGATTAAAAATGATGTCCATAATATTAGAAAATAATCCTCAGACATTGGGGATTGCCATTGACAATTGCAAATATCTATACGATAGCGTGAAAGGAGAGGGTTGAAATCGTGCATTGGTTAGTTGGATGAAACTATTGAATATAAGATGACTTTGAATTTATTTGTGTAGATTAATGAAGTCAAATATACTACTTAATTTTAACGTAATTCCCTTGTAGTTGACTTACACGATATTTTACAAGTAAGGAAAAACGTGATATTTGATGGAAAAATATAACTATACATATTTTGAAGTGATTAATTTTGCAACATTAATTTCTCATACATAGTCAAAGTGATCTTATAATTAGGACCGAATTGAGTATATTTCATACTTGATTTTTTTTCAAACAATATGATATTATACTTTTCGTTATACTTATAATAGTCATTAGAGTTTTTTTGGTGCATGCTAGAGAGTGAACATAGACAACTAACTTTTAACATATGACATGTATTAGAATATTTGTTTTTTTTTAAAATTAAAATGTTTTAGTTTGGATGGACCAAGAGCAATATGAACGACATAAAGTGGTGTAATTTGCTTGATTATTTTGTGCTCATGAGGTCAACCGCATCTTATAATTATGAGCATATAAATATTATTTATGACGGAAACATGAGGTTTGTCTAATAATGGAATCATACTGAAACCAAAAAATAGGAAAAAAATAGTCATGTCATAGTTAAATTTGGTAAGTAATGAGTTAATGGTTTTATATCAAAAAAATGGACAAAGTATATGAAAATAATCATCACACATCGGGGATTGCCATTGGCACTTGCAAATATCCACACGATAAGGAGAGGGTTGAAATTGTGTGGTAGTTGGATGAAATTTATTTGATTGAATTGTGTATGGTTTACTTCATTTTATCCAATTGTCATGAGAAAAACTGGATTACCAATATATGCATAATGGGTTTCCCAATTTGAAGGTTAATGTCAATTTTAGTACTCCCAATTGGATAAAATAAAACACGGTGACCATTTTATCAACCTCTTTAACATCCCAAAAAATGGAGGGGGGCAGGTGATAAAACTTCGTTATCTACTGGAACAACAAATTATATAACTAATATAAAGATTTTACATTTCAACAACAATTCCTCCACTCATATTTATATGCCATTATAGTATTGCATTTAATGCTTGATGTCTATAGCTTCACAGATCATACAGTCCTATTCGGCGGAATGCAACGGGATACTATCAACTAATGGTTTGATATGATAATTGTATTGGGAAAGATAAATAGAATTTAAGAGCCATGTCCTCCATATGTAAACAGTGTGTTGCATTTATATTATAGGGATAAAGGTCTATAATGCCCCGGAAGTATCCACTAGGGGCACCTAGTGTATGGAAGTTTTTTTAGGGGCAAATATGCCCTGGAAGTCAACAAAAAAAGGCAATTATGCCCAACCCAGGAAAAAATTCATATACCCTGAAAGTTTTTTTAGGGGAAAATATGCCCTGGAAGTCATCGACTTCCAGGGCATATTTTCCCTTAAAAAAATTTCCAGGGCATATTGTGCCCCCTGGTGGATACTTCCAGGGCATTTTAGGCCCTTATCCCTATATTATACGTAATAGTGTATATTTTTGTGGTCTTGAAAAAAATCGACTACACTTAACGATAATTACATAATTGAGACGTTGATGTGTTTAATTTAAAAAAGTACTCCTTCGGTCTTATTTATAGGGTAGAGAGAGAAGGCTTTTTTTGTCTTATAAATAAGACACCTCATTAAATTGTTCACATGAATGTACAAGTTTACCATTCATTTGTTATGTGTTGACTTTATTTTCATGTGGTATAATGGATGTTAAATATTGGTAAAGTTGGAAATTTGTTGGATTTTAATGAAAAGTTAATGAGTTTAATGGTTTTTCTTGATTTGTATGAAATGTGCTGGAAGTGACTTATGAATAGGACAAGAGGAGTAATGCGAACTAATACTCACTCTGTCCTTAAATATAAATTAACTTGAAATAACTACTTTATTTTATTTAAAAATCTGCTTAAGTTAGTTAAAAGAAATAATTATGAGAGGAATCTAATTTATTTTTCAACTTTGTCCTTATCACAGCATTTGAAAGAGCATGGAAAATAATAGATAATAGGGATGAAAGAGAGTGTATGGGGAAAGTATAAACAAATGGTAAAATTGGAAAAATGCAAAAAATGCTTAGACAATCCTAAAATAAAGTTTATATCTGAGACAAGCCCATTCACAAATATGAAGCTTATATTTAGGGATGGAGGAAGTATCACTTACATGGTCATACATAAGGGTTGCTATAGACTTTTTCCTTCACTTGTATTTAGTTACCACTGCATCTAAAGTTGAATGTGACAGTACAAACTAAATCAATTGTCACTATATATGTCCTTCTCAATCTATGAAGTTCTTTGTAAAAAAGGGTAGTTGTGAACAATTATGAAGAATCAATCCATATATAGTGAAGTTTAACGTTATTCGCGAGCTAATGAAATATGTTGGACGTGGAAAATTAAAGCAAAATTATATAATATGTGGCTGGCAAACACTTTATGAAGTGATGCTACGAAAAATAAATTAATTTATTTGTCTGATTAAAAACAAAATGTGATGCATGGTTGATAAAGCTATGAAATGACTAATATTGACAATTAACGTGCATTTTGAGATGGAGTGTAGTGTAGTACAATATATTTCCCATGTTACCACATTTATATGTGCGATCATTATACAAACGTCAAAAAAACTACTGTCCATTAGTCATCCATTTACTAATTTTTAGTTATTAAAAGGTTTTTATCTTAGATTAAGTAAAAATATGTACTGAAGAACTAATAAAAAAAAAGACTAATTCGATAAGTAATTCATCGTGCTTCTGCATATAAAACATTATTACACTTACTTATGACAAACGTATATGTAACATACTATCTTAATTTTTAAGATGGCATATTCCATGCATAACTTGGTTAATCCAAAAATATTACTTCCCTGGTTGGTAATTACATCTATACTATAATATAAGGTCTACTAATTTCATCCATATCAAATAAAGTTAGTTAAACAAGGGCTAAATAAGTTAGTACAACTTTGCAGTATAATGTAATTACCCTTACTTATGAAAGTATATGAATTGTATAATGAAATGACAGTGATAAATGATGTCAAATAAAAAAATAAGCAGTGTCATTACATAAGATAAATAAAACATTAGTGATAATTATGCATAGACTTTTAAACTAATGGTTTTACCAAGGATAATTATGTAAAATTCAAAATTGTAACACACATCTTCTTTAACATGAACTTATATGTTATGGGACAATGTCATTGAAGAAAAGTCTTCATATTATATGATAAAGTGAGAATATGGTATGACATTTTGTACAACAACACACTTCATGTGGAATAACTATCATAACATTGTGCTAAAGATCAATTTCAGCAAAGCAATATTCAACTATATTTTAAGACAAGTCTTACGTAAGGTCAACAAACGATAAGAACATAATACAAGTGCCTGAATTAAAGTTACGCTACAAACCAAGACAAAACAGAATTCCTAATTATAGTTATACATGTAAGCCATTAAATATTTTAGGAAAAGCATTAATAACTACTTGAGGTGGTGCCGTTCAAGATATTCCAAACTATTCCGCTAAATGCAAAGCATAGCATGACGAGCAAGTGAAAGGCAAGGGCTCTGTATATTAACAAAAACACGCGTCATATCAAAGGAAGAGGTGAAGGCTTGAACACCTGAAAATTTGATCCTGCTTAGTTAGAATTGACATCTTATTGTTGTTTACTCAATAGCATGCATGACAATGCAAAGACCATCCGTACCCTCTTGTGCTACAATACTACCAACAACATATTGAACTACAATGAGCGCATCCTCCACATAGTCTACAGTCGCGCGTCAATTTGTCCAATGTTGTTTGGACGCACTCCACATATAAATGTATGGGAATCTCATTGGTAAATCTACAAAAATACAACCACTATTTAATCCAGATAATTATCGTGAAAGAAGTAAATTAATGTAATGATTTGATGAAGTTGAATGATGTAAATGCACTCAACTGATTGTCATGCAGAACTATTGTCATGTGTTGTGTGAACATTCTTTAAAGCTTAATATTTGTAAGGGGAGAGAAAGAATGCATCATGCCATATACATCTGAAAAATAATTTGAGTTAGAAGTAACATGTTATGAAAGGATACTTAGGGCCTGTTTGGTATAATTTATGAAACCATGGTTTGGAGCCCAAGGCCATGGTTTGGAGCCCAAACCTTGGGCTCCAAACCATGGTTTCATAAGTTGTACTAAACAAGCTCTTAATCACATATACTGCTGCTTAAGTAAGAATGGTTTGATTGATATACTAACAAATAACACCTTATTCTTCTGGAATGCCCCCATTATTTGTCTGACACCAATGAGATTAAAACAATAATCAGGGAAAGCTGCATCCACTTAGAAAATTGTTGTATGGTGATTGAAAATAAGATGAATTAGAGGATGAACTCCATTTCCTCTAAATTGAACGACAAACCCTTGGAATATATAGCAGTTACCTTCTAACAAATTTAAGGCAATGAAGTGCTCTGTATGCTGTGCCATAATTCTTGCCAAAATGTGTGTCACCTACAAAATACAAAATATCAGGTATCTACATTTTTTTAAATATACTTGCAAATATCTGTTCACCTGTGTGTCAAATAACACTAAGTCAATTGATTGGACTGCTATAATGGGGTGACCAAGACCAGGTGACAAGTATATGATCTTCCTAGTCGCACTGTGGTCCAACTTAAGGACAATATAATGTTCTTCATGTTCAACACAAAGATCTATAATGGACATTGGTACCCTCACTGCCATAAGCAAAGCACAAGTCTTGTTAAAACATACAACAAAAAAGAACATTCAAGATGGTGCGAACACTGGTTAAGATGTACATATAATGGTATGATGATTTTTATAGACTACAATGTCATTATATGTGCCAACTAACCCCACCTACTGATGGTAAAAAAAACCCCCAACCTACTCAAAATGATCAATAAATGTATGTGCATAAAAATTCTACGCAAGGTCATGCAAATCATTTACGTCTCCATACAAAATAAGACGTAGAATTGAACCTAATAGATAGCATCCATATAATGTGATAATGAGTTTTCACACATGTAGAGACAATTCATGCACCACATAAATATATAAAAAAGGGTATATTAAGAAAACACTTCCAAACTACTCCCTCCGTCCCTTATTATAAAAGTCAATAGGGTAAAATCACACATATTAAGAAAATAGTAGGGATAGATAAATATGTCTAGAATAAGTGTTTTTCTCAAGTTTGCCCTTATTTATAAGGGTGATAAGAGAGAGAAATATAGAGTAATAATGATAGGATTTGTCATGAAATATTTAGAAATGATGAGGGACAAAATGGCCAAAAAGTCATTAAATATTCAAACCACCTCATTGAGGCCTTATAATAAGCAACGGAACAGTTCAGATTTTTGACTCATATAACAAGGGATGGATGGAGTAACTATTTAGTATACACTAATCTGCATGGAAATATAGCCAGCACAAAATACAATGAAATCTAAGATATTCCCTACGGTCCTAATTATAAGATCACCTTGACTTTTTTGGATAAATTAATGATGAAACACTAATCACTTCAAAAATGTTTGTAATTATTTTTTTCTTGAAAACTAATTTACCTTAGTTATAAAATTTTATATATTACAATTACATGCAAGCTAGTTAAAGTTAAGTGGTCTATTTAGCTTCATTATGACTCCAATACATTCTTCTCCACATCTTTTCCCTAATTACACCCACTCTTACAAATTCGTACCTATAAAATTTTTAAAAAAGTTGTTATAAGTCACACACAATTATTACTTATCATTGACTTTAATTTAGTGGTTGGGAAGATACATTTCACATAAAGAAACCTTATGGTTTATCACGAATGTAGTATAAGGCACGAAAAGATAAAATTTTGGGTATTATATGTAATGCATCATAGGCAATATTAATTGTTCTTTCCAACACCCAAGAACAATTATCGATTGATTTTTAGATTAGGGAACATAAGTTTAATTGACCAGAATTAAATGTGAATTTTGGAAGAATCATTCTTCCAAATTTATGAGTGTTTGTGATTACTCAACAATGGTTCTTTCTCGCGAAATATTACTACTTGGACTAACATCCCTAGGATATCATCAGATCACATCAATCATTTGAGTACAAAAATTATGAATTATTGTATGAATTTCTGTTCACGAAAAGACCAATGTAAACTAACGCCAGATCGACACCGTTCACGCTATTTTTTCCTTCAAAAATTTATGAACCAACGTTTAGGAGCCAATATCTTAAAAAAATTAATCTGTAGTACTTAGACTTCAAATACATATCAATCTTACTTTGTAAAATGATTTTTTTCGCTGTTGAGAGAATGGAATGTAGATACAGTGAAATGAGGGAGTATCTGAAACTTATTAACGTGCCCTTTTATAGGATATTGTTAAAAAACTAAAGATTTATGATTTTATGACCAAATTAGAAACAAAACCACATGGAATGTGACATATTAGTCCTTCTCTGAAAAAATTGTTGAATTACATTAACAATTTAACTATTAACATCACAATATGAACGAATACAAATATTGAACTCAATAAGAGATATGAAAAACTTCAACAAACATGTAGAAAGATGAACAAATTAAATTAACATAGACATGATTGGTTACAACAAACACATAGAGAAGTGACTACATGGCACGGTTCATAGGACTGTTGTAAAAACATAACAATGGCCCACCTACTAATTAAAACTATTAGGTACATCAATAAAGACTACACACTCGTGCCCCCAAAAACTTCATACCTCATGCCATCCAAGCCTTCCAGAGTAGGATTAACAAATATTCGAGTGACATCATAGTAAGAATGCAAAACACAATCTCCTGCAAGGACAATACCACAGACAATTCATATATGAACTTCTATTAAATAAAAAAAAATAAAGGCCTACATCTAACATTGTATATAAAAATAAATTATATACTAATGGCAAACACCTTTGGATGTTGGAAGTGTTTCATAATGAATAACATGTTGTACAACAAAGAAAGCATTTCTCCACTTTTGGGCTGATGTTATCCTAGCTAATAAAGACTCAACACAATCTCCATGAAGTACAATGCGTATTTCCTCTTTATTCACTGGTACAGAAAATGAAATTTAAACCACATAAAAAAGGCTTTTTAAACCGCTTATTCGAGCGGTTTAGAAAAAGGTAGTTTAGAAAGTAGCGGTTTAAAAAGTATTCTTTTAAACCTCATTTTTAAAAATGTGGTCTAAAAGCATATACATTTTACACCGCTTTTTTGAAAATGCGGTATAAAACCATAAACTTTTTACATCGCATTATCACTTATGCGGTCTACATAAATGAGATTTTTAGACCACCTAATCAATTATGTAGTCTAAATACATTTTAGACCGCATAAATATATGCATTTATTATTTTTTTTAAATATATATACACACACATAAATTAATCTATCCCTTGACATTTTACAAGTAGGGAAAAAAACTAACCACCAATAAAAATGTAACATTCTTAAAATTTAATATTTCTAGCTACAATTCAAAAACTATGCTTCCAACAATGTGAATTCAATATGAATCCAACAATAACGTGAACTCAGAGACCTACATGAGTCCATCGATGTAAACTCACTATCAACTAATACTGTAGAAGATCAATGAAAAATTCACTCCAACACTCGCGAATGTAGCCAATGTCTCCTTTAGCAAAGGGATCAACTCGATCAAACATCTGACTTGAAAAAGAAACAAAAATCAACAAATATCAAAACCCAATATATTTTAGTCCAACTTTAAAGTGTTATAAGGTAATTTAGAAACAATTTTGTAATCCACCAATATATTGTTGATTTTTTTTTTGTTTTTAACATAAACAAATAAAATTAGCATAAATACATCACCAAGATAACATATTTACCTCTTTGCGATTTAGAAAAATTGTCTTGTTGAAATTTGTAACTTGGTTCAGTGAAACTTCTCGAGCTTCCTGATTATTTAGAAAGTATCCCAACATTGGGTAACAAGAAGTTAGGAAAAGGAAATTTAACTTTAAAGTGATTTTAGACTTGATTATCAATTATACATCAAACAAAGCTAGAAGTGAAGCAAGCAGACTGTACCACCTCTTCAATGTCATGAGTTGAAAGGAAATCTAATTCTAAACGTAAAACAATCTGACCAATATATACCAGTGCAGAACTAGACAGTTACAACCATAAGCAAAGTTCAAATAAATCAAGATCATTTTTTCAACAAAAATTATTAAAATGAAAAAATATCATCCTAAAAAAAGAACCGATGGACTGAACAAAAAAAAAAGAAAAAAGAAAAAAAAACAAGAACCAATGAACCCATAACCCATCGCTGGACTAAAACAAAGACAATAGTTCCACTGTAAGTGATGCCTCTCATAACTTTTACATTTCATAATTAACAGCATAAAATTATCACAATTTCTCCTAATGCAAGGAATTTATCATTATTAAGTTCTAAAACTATCAACAGGAAGCATCAAAATCATGTTCTTACAAAGCCAGTCCAAAACTATCATGCAAAAAAATGAACCCCAATAATCTACTATTGAAAGAGGGCCCTCTTCCCTAACAATTGATTATGATTAAAAATAGTAAAGGACATAAAATCTGAAACATGGCTTCCATAGATTATTGAAAATTTCAGATCGCATAAATTTATGAGCAGTAATCGTAACACAAAAATTCCAGTCTTGGTAACCCAATCAACAAATGAAAAGTCCAACAATAAAATCCAAAACAAAGAGCATTTGAATGAAGTCAAAAGTTTCGTACAGAATCTGATTGGATTATTAGACCCTATATCATATGTCCCTGCCATTCTTTATAAACAACAATTTTCCAAAGATTCTTTTAAACATATATCAAAATTAAAGAACAAATCGAAAAGAAAGAACACTCACTGTCAAGATAATTAGCAAGTGTAGTAGAAAGGTAGATATCTTCACGGCCTGCCCAGGATTTGTCAAATCTCCAGAAACCACACCAGTGGCATTGGCAGCACCTACTCGACCATGAACTTTGAAGTTTGAAGTCCCCCAAAACTTCAAGAAAATGAAAACCCCAATTCTAGAAACATCACCATAAAGGAAACAACACTAAAAGAAAGGAAAAAAATCCAAACTTTGGATATTTACAGAAAGAAACTCCAATCGAATCATAACCAATGTCGACAATTTTTAACAAGCGATAAGAATTAGATTTCTAACAGTGAGTGTTCTTAACAATCGATAAGAACTAGATTTCTTAACAGATAAAAACTTCAATTGAATCAACACCAGTGCTCATGAAAAATGGATAAGATTTTTTACTTGCATATTTGAATCAGTTCTTAATGGTTCATGAAAAATGGTGGAACTACTGGAAAAGGTCAGTTTCAAAAAAAAAAGAGGAGAATGAAAATTTTCACTAACCTCACAGCGGAGAAGACAAGAAGGCACCCATCAGTCGCCGGAGAAGGGATTTAGATGAACCTCACAGTGGAGAAGGGAGAAGTAGCCATCGAATTTGGAATTAGGGTGGGTTCACACTTCAACAAATGAATTTGAAAATATAAAGAACTTGAGACAGAAATCGTAAGAAGAAAAACATAATTCATTGGGAATCAGTTTTACCTCACAGCGATTCGAATCTAGGCAGTGGCGAGGATGAGCACAAATGACCTCCCAATGAGAGCTTGAGAGAGAGAACACAGAGGAGACGTGACGAGTAGAGAGAAGGTAAGGGAGCGGGCGAGATTGACGAGCACGTACATTGATGCAAACCGAAATTGATGAAGAGATCAAGATACAGGGAGGGCAATCGAAGAGGTTACACACGAGAAGATCGGAGGTGGAGGTAGAGGTGTGTATCGTATTCTTTTTTTTAAACCGATGGTTTTTTTATTAAACTGATGGGAGATGGACATTTTATTTACACCACATATATAAAATTGCAGTCTAATAAAAGTTCACAATATTTACAAAAGTACCACCGCTTATATTTTTTAAACCACATATATAAATAAAAGGTTTAAACATAGATCACAATATTTACAAAAGTGACACCGCTTATATTTTTTAAACCCACATATATAAATAAGTGGTTTAAACATAGATCATAATATTTACAAAAGTGCCACTGATTATGTATTTTAGACCACATATATAGAAAAGCGGTCTAAATAAGTTTTCAATATTTACAAAAATGCCATCGCTCATGTTTTTTAAACCATATATGGTATATGCGGTCTAAATGAGGTGGTTTAAATAACTCTTTTTGTAGTAGTGATTACGTTAACACATATGCGAAACACATTAAAGATTATAGGAAATATCAAATTAATTCGATAATATGATGTCATGGTACTGAATTACTGAGTAGAAAGATTGAATAAAACTTATATTAGTATTGAACTATTCTTGCATGATCATTAAAGACATCTCTTCCTGAATTATTCCTCTCCACAATGACAATCTAGGAGGGGTATAGTTTTTAAGAATACCATAAGCCCCTGCATGAATAAATAGTGAAATAATTAAGTGGTAACTATAATAGGCCAAGATCGGCATGATTTAAAAAGGCATCCTAACTACATATCATAAATATACATTTACCTACTGATCCGTAATTTGTAGAAACAGAGTTTACCAATTCTTTCACAGGTGTCAAATACCAAGCATAAGGATCAATGGAAACCCAAGTCCGAACGACAGTTGATAATGAGCATAGTTTGATGTGAAATTTCTCGTGAACATCCCTCCCTCCGTTCATCACTTTGAATCTACCAATCCTATAAAAACCACTGTCCTTAATACGAGGTGTGAACTGTCTTTTGCTCCTTCTGAACTCAATGTCAATAGAATCTTTGCATCCTTAAAGAGATTTAAAAGGAACAAAATTGTTGTTGAAGCATGGGTGTCGATTACGAATGAAAAAACATAGCATGCTGTACTAAAGTTAAAAAATAAACTATTGGTAAAAAATGATGACATCAATCGAATGAACGTCAGAGACATTCTGGTTACAAGGGAAGGAGAAATATATGTCATCCCTTGAGAAAACTCTATCAACCTTCACCAACAGTTTGCCAGTGAAAAGGCCCGGCTTCAGATCAGAAATGTATGTGATTTGCCATTTGTGTTTTCTATGTTAGTCTCAATTCGAATAAATATGAATTGATGAACTCTTCACCACATGAATAGACTCACTGATCGAGGTATTCGAAAATAAATATAAACTATTCTTTTGTTTGTTGATAAACATATAACCGATTTTATTAAAAAGGGTTCAAGTATTAACCAATTATTTAATATATTGTACGTTGCCAAAGCACTTAGCGTTGAAGTAATTATTGATTCATTATATAGCATATTTTTTTAATGTCTATGAATCGCAAAATTAAAGCCACAATTTTAAAACTTAATAGACGTAGATAAGTGATATTTAAGTGTGAATGGAATAAACTGATGCTTATCAACAGCTAGCTTACAAAATCATGACTACGGCAATGACATTTAACTTATTGGGGGCAAATAATGTATCCTTTATTAACAAAACCACTGTACAATAATCCTAGGAAATCATGCATTTTAAAATACCAAAGTCCAAAAATTATTGCACCCATCTATATCAATAGTCACAATGAAAAAAAAATCCTTGTACGTTTTGCAATGATGTAGGTGTGCTATAAGTCAACCCCTTGTACCTTGTTCTATTAAATAACCACAATCATAGGTTCATAATAAAATTAAATCACCATGTTTAAATTTCATTGTACTTTTTATGTTCCAATGATTTTTCCTTTGTATGTGATATTGATAATTGGTGCCTTATACAGAATAATGAAGAGACTGAGTACAATGTTTATTATATGTAATCCACAATAGCTATTAACTTACATATATAAAATGATCTTCATAATTTAAAAAACATAGTTCATTAATTATTTTAATGCAAATGTGGAGAATTTATCTAGTTTTAAGATATACAGAACCCACGCAATACAAAATAAGAGAATAAATTTACTGTTAAGTGGAAAAAAACTGTAATATCCCAAAATTCTAAGAAGCTTTAAACTGTTGGATATGCTTAGTTTTGATGATGTCAAATATAGAGTTAAATGTAGGAAGCAAAAAGTGTGTATAAAGTGTTTATCTCCTACTATCTATTAGATTATGTTTGCTATATGTTTATTGTGATTGAAGCATTGCATATATGATCACATAACATGTCCATAAGCTCAGATTGCATACATAACAGCATATAACTTAGTCTGGAATAAACTGAGATAAGAATCATAATCATAATGGCTAAGTAAAAGAGTGTAGGTTACCTCAGCAATGAATAAGTAAAATCTAATAGGTAACAAATTCTCTATCGCTAATCATTGAACTAAAAAGAATATGCTAGTGATAGCATGATTTGCTAGCCATAGCATGATTTGCTATCCATAGCAAGATTTGCTATCTATAGCATGATTTGCTAGCGATAGCATGATTTGCTATCTATAGAGTCTTTATCATTGAGCTAATGGACTAAGCATGCGATAACATCTGCTGTGCATTATATGATTATCTGTTTAAGCTAAGTACTGGAATTACACTATGAAGCTAGCGATAGCTTTGTTAGCTATCGATAGCACAATACGTGCTGAGCTAATACATTGTTTCTAAAGTGCAGATTTTACACTGTCAAGCTAGCGATAGAAAAGGGAGCTAGCGCTAGTGAAAAAGCTGACAGCAAGTACAGGAGTAGGTAGCAGCAGGTTACCGTTACTCGGAGTCTCCATCTCTCTTAGCCAAAGCACGAGAAGAAAGAAATACTCAAACGGCTAGTTCTCCAAGTCTCCAACGGATAGAAATTCATCAAAACATATATAAAGACTTGAAGACATCAAAGAGAAATAACGATCAACAAAATAGACGCACACACGATGAATATACGCTAACAGCAATAAAAACAGAGGCTCTGCACAGAATATTAGTTATAAATCAATGACCCCAGAAATGATGGTTTGAGCGCATTAGAAAAGAAGAGCATGAGCACACATTGTTCAGATTATTAAGCTCTGATTTGTATTTCATCATACATCTTTTGTCCTTCAGTGATTATCACAATTTGTTCATTTAGTGAACTTATTACTTGGATAAAATCCTCTATTGTTTGAGGTTGTTCTAAAGCTTGGTGCTTTAAGAACAGGGTAGTAACCTTACAGGTTGTAAGGGGGAGTGTTTAGAAGGTTTCTAAAACTCTGTAAAGGTTGGCTGGTAATCCCGTATTCGTAAAACCAGTGGAAAAGGTTGACAGGTAAACCTGTGTTCGTAAAACCTGTGGTAGGCTTCTCTTGTGCCCGGTTTAAACAAGATAGTGGAAAATCTCAGGTGGAGCCTGAGGACTGGATGTAGGTCAGGGTTGACCGAACCAGGATAAATTCTGTGTGCATTATCTCTTCCCTTAACTCTCTTGGTTTCCAGCATATCTACTTTATATATCTCTTGTGCATTTAACAGTTTTGAAATACTTTGTGATAAACAGAAAGAGATTTTAAAGATTACCTTCACAGTGTTTTCTAAGAGAGAATTTTAAGTTTTTTATCCTATCACCCAATTCACCCCCCTCTTGGGTGACAGCCAGCACTTTCATAAACTAGCTAGCTGATGAATATTAAGGAAGATAATTAGGGCCTTAAGAAAATAAGAGTTATTTAAGATTTTAGAAGGGGAATTACTATAAGATTAAGGGCCTAAAGTAGTCATTTAAGCTTGTGAGTTAAGTAAATTATAAGTTCCAAAAGCTTATTTGTAGCAAGTTTCATTTGGAAGTTTATCATTGGGATCATAAAAGAGCTTAATTCACATGTCTAGGACATGTCAAATAGTCCCAAAATAATTAGCCATCTTGTTACAAATAAAGACAATTTTATTTAGTAAGCTTCCAACCAATTTTCATTTATAAAGGTAAATAGGTCACATGGTTTTTCCTTGCTTCAAGAGATAATTTTTGGGCTTCAAGAAGAAGCCATCTTATAATTCAAGCCTTCATGGCCGTGGCCTCATGCATGCTCTAAATGTTACTCATCTTCTTGCTTGGACACTTGGCATAGCTTGCATCAAAATCCTTGTCCACCAAGTTCATATATGCGTGGTCTTCAAGTTGGTGTATGTGTGGCTTTTGCATGGCTTATAATGCCACCATCCTTGAAGAATTGACAAGTGGTCTCTCATGCAAGACAAGCCTTTCTCTTCAAGTATAAGTGATTTGGCCTTCAAGATTGGTTTATGCGTGGCCTTTGCATGCCAACCTTCATCTCTTCATGACACATGGAATGTCATGCAAATCTAGACTTGCCCACCAAGTTCACGAGTGGCTTCCCTTCCAAGTTGATTTATGCTTGGTCACCAAGTTTAATTAGCCTATAAATAGGATGGTGAGCAAGGAAAGGAGGAAAGGGAGTGTTCGATTGGGTTGAGTGAAAAGAATTGAGAGATAGATAGAGAAGAAAAGAGAAGAAGAGAAAGAAAAGAGGAAGAAAAATAGTGAGTCAAGGAGGCCTAGTTAGAGGAAGTGCTTTAGAAAGAGATTCTATAAGAGGTAGCTTTAATCTGCAATTTTGTATATTTTGTTTTGGTTGCATTATATTATTGTCATTTATGCTGCAGTTAGGCATGAGAATATGTAATATGCTTACTCAGTTTGTTTTGCCATGATCATGTGTGAAATAGTTCCAATTACAGTTTACAGTTTTGTAAGGTATTATTCTCATTGGCTGACTTGTCCGAGGTTTGGCATATCCGCAAGTGCACGAGTCGTCAAAAATAGTATAGAAAAGGTTGTCGTTCCAACAGGGACTAAGGCAAAAGTGGGTTAATAATTACAATTATGTTATCAATTAGGTTGGGTGAGAATTTTTGTATTTTGAATTTTAAAAGTACCTAAAATGAAAATAACTTGACAAAAACTAAATTAAAACTTTAATTCAAGACAAGAGCAGTCTAGGCTTATTAATCCACTTTGTATTTCATGATGCTTGATTGACCCTCCTCTAATGACAATTAATAAATACCAAGTTGATGTTTGAAGTCATATCCATTTGAATAACTCTCTCTCAGCTTACCCAAACCTTAATTAACAGTAATATGCATAATTTCTTACTACATATTATGTTAACCAGTCTTTATAAACAACCCACTTCAATTTCACAAAGCTTGGTTAATGAATATCTCTATCTCATTAACAAACTTCCAATTCTAAATTAGATTTGCAAGACAAGCTTGGATTTAATCTAGTTCTCTACCTAATTAATGCTCTCTCAAGCCATTAATCAAGCAAACAATCTAAATGTTGGCCACCCATTTAGAAAACATTAAGCACAAATTAAATCCACAACATAACAGTCATTAATTAGCAAAAGAAAAATAGGTTCAAGCATCAATTCATACAAAGCTTCAAAATAAACCTAGAACAAATTAACTAGCTACTCATAACTACAAATAAAAGCACAAAATCATCCCATCAACAAACATCAAAATCCAGTTTCAATAGGATCATGGAAGTCAAAGGGTGATGAATTAAATAGATAACAACCCCAAAGAGAGAGTGAACTATGCAACTCTCTTGCTCTCCTACCCTCTGATTTCTTGTTTTCGTTCACGGTCCGAAGGAAGTGGATGAAGATGATGAATAGTTGAAAGTGCCCAGTGAAATGCCCAAAGGCTGCCTCTACTTCTCGCTTGCTGAAGAACAAGACCACTGAAGATGATGAACAATGAATTCCGCGGCCCTGTTCTCCCGTGAACCCCTTCCTCTTAAAGAAGACCAAGGCTTGAAGATGGAGATGATTATGTACTGTGCGGCTCGCCCTCTCCACCTTGACTCACGGGTGTTTTACTTTCCTTGCTTCTAGGTTGAATCCTTCCATCCCCATAACACAACACGTGGCTACTTCCTTCTTTCCTTACTGGGCCATTGTAATTGATCAAATTAAAATCCATGACTTTACTCTCCTAATGGGCCACGTTGCTGATCTGAAAGCAGGAAGGCAAAGAATAAAAAGATGTAACATAATGTAGTAATAATAATAATAGCAACAATAAAAATAATAATGATAATTCATCTTTTCTTTTCTATTCTATTTAACTATTGATTATTTATGTAGTGCTTTTACCTAAGCTAAAATACTTTTCTTTTAATTTTAAAAACTAAGTTTTTGTTATCAAATCCCCAAATCATGCACCAACTTGATATCTCAACAAATCCCAATAAAATCCCTCAATTTTTGATTTAATGACTCCCCAAATTTACCAAAATATATATCAAATCTAATTAAAAATGGGGAGTCATCATTGGCTTGATTTGCATGCACATTTTTTACCATGCATTATGTACTAATTGTGATTATTGCTACTGAGATTTCCCCAAATCTCACACCCCTTTTTCTATGTCCCACCCATAGGACCAAGCACTTCTAGAGGAAAGGAGAAGCAAGCAGATCTCTAGCTAAGGCAAGGAGGATCTGGAATATTTTGGAGTTTTTAGTTAATTATCATATTTTGGTCTATATGTATAAACTCTATAAGGAGCCTAATTAGTTTAAAGACCTGCAAAGAAACCAAGAGAACTTGAACTTTACTTTAGTAGAAATCAATATCTACACTTAGAAAAATATGAGTGCATGGGAACAAGTTTTATTGTGGTAGATATTTTGTCCAGTTATAATTTGAGTTAGGCCTTGATATTTTCCAGATAGTTAGTGCACATCCTAAGCTTTAAATCAAGTACTCATGCAAAATTTTTGGACGTGTAAATTAGGGGATATGAATTTTACAAGTTAGTCGTAAAAACAGAAATTTCCTGCGAAATTCTAATATGTCTTAGAAATATAAGAAGGTTTTTCAGTGATAATGGGACCAAATTGAGCTAAGATTATATCATGATTAAAAATAATATTTAAAGAGCTAAAGTTTGAGCTTTGAACCACTAATTTTGAGTTTATATTCAATTAATTATGAATTTTCAAAGTTAGAAGCCCAAGTAAGATATTTAAGAAAAGTTTTAAGTTTTTGGTATTCTTGGATATTCTAAATAGCTTTAGTGGTTCAAACTCAATCAAAGGGTTCTAAAGAATGTCCCTAGAGTAAGGTGTTACAAAAACTCCCTTTTATAAAAATAATTTACGTAAGTGAAATTCTCACATCAATCGATTAGCGCATTAAACGCTATTGATACTTGACAAATCAAGCTTTACCAAATTTTGGAAGATTACATCAAGGGCAATAGGATGTCAAAAAGATATTAGAGAACATATAATTAAAAGCTCAAAAACATGCCTTCAACAAATTGCGTGCAGCTACTAATTTGTGTCTTACACAAAGAAGACAACCCCATAATTGCATCGACAAAGTAAAGATAAAAACACATAAAAACACTCCATTCATTACATCTAACAGGACGTATGGACTATTTTTTAGTCTGTACATCGTAGAAAAGACACTTCAAATAGAGCAAACCATCAAGCAAACTCGTACTTGAGTATTGGATGTGACTAATCTTCTTAAAGTACAAAAAACATCATATAACATTTCTATAAGTTGCAAAAAATCTCTCTATAGACAACATTGCTTGTGGTGCACAATGGTTTGCAATCCTTGTCATGAATGAATACTTTGATCCCATCAGGAGATTTAACCCTGGACAAAGCAACATAAAGTTGCCCGTGTGTAAAAACTGGCTTGGGTAGGTACAAACCAACATAGCTTAATGATTGTCCTTGGCTTTTATTAATGGTCATTGCAAATGATAATATAATTGGAAATTGCCTTCTCTGCATTCTGAATGGCAATCTTGAATCCGATGGATTCATGTCCATCATATGAATTATGACATTTTGATTAGGATGTGATCCATTTAATGTTACTGCCCCAACAAATTGATTTCCTAACCGGGTAATCCTTAGTCGTGTTCCATTACAAAATCCCTGCGCTTTGAAAGAGGCAATCGCACAAGAGGGGGGTGAATTGTGCTACTGAAAATTAAAACGATGACAAATAAAAGCAACTCTAAAACTTTATACTGGTTCAGCCAACACTGCCTACGTCCAGTTCTCCAACACCTTGTTGGGTTCCACTAACCACAGGTTTTACGAGCACAGGTTCACCTATCAACCTTTACAGAGTTTTAGAATCTCTCTAAACACTCCCCCCTTACTATCTGTAAGGCAATATCCCTGTTCTAAAGCACCAAGCTTTCAGAACAACCTCAAACAGTAGAGGATTTCAATAAATACGTTCACTTAATGAACTGATTTTGATAAACACTTAAGTACAGATAAAATCTCTAAAACAATAAATATAGAAAACAGAGAGCAATGAATGAGTATATGAATATTCTTGTTTTTCTTCGTCTTTTTAATAAATGCTCAAGTTCTGTATTTATATCTCTTCTCAGATTTTGCCCTAGCATTCAATCTTCAAGAAGCCGTTTGAATTTAGTCGTTGGGAGCTCATAGCCGTTGGCATTTAATGCAGCTTCTTCATCGGGCTTAACTCTCTGCTCTAGCTTCAACTACTTCTTGCGTAGGGTGAGCTAGGAGAGAGACAGACTCAGCGTTCTGAGCATCCGTACAAAAATGTACTTTCTGGCAGCTTTTTCATTAGCGCTAGCTTGATCTGCTATCACTAACCTACTAGAGTGAGTTCTGCACTTAAGCTGTTAGCTGAACAAATAATCATTTAATGTATAGAGAATGCTATCGCAAATTTAGTCTATTTGCTCAAATGAGATGACAATATAAGGTTTTTCAGAGCATTTTATATCGATAGGAAAGTGTATTATCGATAGCATATTCTTTTAGCTTAATGTTCAAAGTACTAGCTGTATCATATCAGCATACATTCTTCTATCGATTGCTAATACCTTATCGCTAGATACTTGATTGCTTATTAGCTTAAAGGATACTGAGATGATTTATCAAATGGTGTTTCATGGTATCCTATTATCAATAGCTAAACGAGTTTAGCGCTAGCAACTATGTTAACTCATTTGAATCATTTGCTCTCAGGAACTAGCTATCTGAATGATCATTATCTGAAGCACTTTTGTTATCGATAGCTTAACCTGTTATTGCTAGCTGATTTCATTAGCTCAAGGACTTGGTCTCTTTCTGCTAGATGTCTGCTTATGTTCTTTTAATGAGCTTCTAGCGATAGTGAATGACTTAGCGATAGATATTAACTTTGTTATTTCACTTGCTATGGCTCTGACTACTAGCTGTAGTGATACACTTAGCGATAGAGATATTCATTCTTATTGTTCTGCTAAGTTACCATCTGCTATTTTTGAATCTTTCACCTAGCAATATATCTTTTACTCTTGCAATGGTGCTCTGTTACCTATCAGATTTTACTTGATTAATTCAGAGGCAACTTACACTTATGTTTTCTATGAGTCAGTCTTCATCAAAACTTAAGATTCTAATACGCTTGATTCAGATTTCTTACCAACGTGATAGGAGCTCCAACTTTCAAACTAATTTATGGGGAGGCAAGCCAGATGAAATGATGGAATTAAGAAACTCAACAGTGTATAAATCATTGACAGTGTCAGCATCAATAGTTGATCTGCAAATAGAATCTGCGCTATAATAATCAATGTGTCTCCGGGCAACATTGAACAAACATGTTCATTAACCTTATTAACGGACACCAAATTGGTTGACAGAATTGCCCTTTCATTGAAGTAGGAGTTGTTTCCCGAATTCTCCACCAATCTCGAATAAGTGTGATAAACTAATGTTGCAATAGGATATGAAAATTGAGCTATCGGCATAGACTCTGGTATCTCAATCTCTGTCGTACCATCCTTCTCTTCTCCTAACTTACCATCTCCAACATTGATTGCACCTGATTATTATATATTTTGAGCCACTAATTATAGGGATTTTAGCACTTATTCTAGGCTATATTATAGAGAATTAGGCACTTTTATACTTAGGGTCCTAGATTAGAGAGTTAATTGCATTTTCATTATTGTTTGAGCATATTAGGGCATTAACTCATGTATTTAGGGTTTATGGATTTGATATATTTCACATGTTCCCTAAATAATTTATTGTAGGAGCAAGGAATAAGGAGCAAAAAGCAAGGAAAGACAAATCAACAAGTGAAAAAAGAGAGGAAAATGCTTATTAGCCCTTTTTATAAATTGAAAATCTAATTAATTGGGCTAATTGGGCCTATTAGATTGACTAAGTTTTAGCCCATTTTCTCTCTAAACATATCTCAAAAAAATATCTTACTCCCTCATATATTTTTCTCTCTTCCTATCCCTAAATTTTAGGGACCACACTCTCTTTCCTCACCCCCCTCTATCTAAAAATATCTCACTCATATCTTTCCTTTCTCTCTCCTTCTCCTATCCAAAATTCACCCACTTACCTTATTTATCTCTAAAAACAAAATAATAATAAATAAATCTCACACATATCTTTTTCCCTAGATACACATATCCAATCACTTGGCACTTCCTCTCTCATCCATAATTTTCACGCCTCTCTATCTCTATATATCCTATCCATACCCCACTTTTCATATCCCTCTCTTATCCATATTATTCCATTCACACTCTCTCTTATCTCTCATTATTCACATGCCATCCATCCTCTCTAACAAAAAGAACAATTCACGCCACCTTTAATCCTCCCTCAAATCCATCATCTTCCATATTCACGCCACTTCTCCCTTATCATCACCTCTCTCATTATATGGTCACACACACCACACTAAACCCAAATCCATCATCTATTCCATTCAAAAAACACACCCTCTTTCACCACCCTTTTTCAAAAAAATCCACCGAAAATCCCATGGAGTCTCAAATTCAAGATGTATCTAGAATGATCCAGATAATGAGTGGCTAGATCCGTGTGGGGATCTTGATAGAGAGATGGCACTGGAGCTTCAATGTCTTTAGTTAGGGGAGTTTTTGTTTTCTTGTTCAATTATCTTATATGTATTCTAATCCATCATGTTTTAGTTTCTCTATGAGTAATTGAAACAAGGGTTTTGGAAAGTTTATACCTTTTCTAGGTTATGCATGTAATTAAGAGATTTCTTTTATATGTATAAACCTTATGTTTGTTTCTTTGCATTAAATGATCGATGTGTTAGAATAGATTATCTCCTTTGGATTTCTATCTTGTGTTGAATGCATGTATGGTTTATATACATGTTTAGCCATTAGATCCATAATTGAAAGGACAAATTAAATTTTCAATAAGAGACTCATCATATATTTGTTAAGAACATTCACTACCAAGTTGAGATCAACAATTTCCCATTTAATTGTTGTGAACGTGATTGCGGAATCAATTAGTTAATTAGGATAATTGAACTAGAGCAATTGTTCTAGGTTTTAAATATAAAACTTGGATTAAATAACTCCTCCATCATTTTAGAAGCTAGGAAGGTTGCTGGATTCTATCAAGAGACCTATGTTTATCATATTAGTTTTCTAAATCAATTTAATTGCATTAGAAGTTAGTTTCCCTTAATTAAAAAAAATAAAAATAAAAGCAAAAAACCCATCTTTATTGTTTTATTGCATTTAGTTAGTCTAGGTAGTTACGACTCCATGAGAGATGATCCAGGAGAGTACCACTTGTGCAATCCTTGGTTAGATTAGATTTTACATTTACACCCTAAGGCATTTACGAAATTTGTTAAATCAAACATCTAACAGCCATTTAGAAAAATATTCGTCCTTACTTCTACCTTCCGCAGATGCTTTGGTAAGCAACCTCATGTTTTTTGTAAGCAAAAACACATGGCAATGGTCCGATAAATGAGAAGCAATGATTGATGCATTAACAATTTTAGCTCTCAACTCCCTAGGAATGACTGGCAATATTTGGCGGAAATCATCTCCAAAAGCAATGCACTTACCTCCAAACGGAACATCAACATGCATAAAATCTCTTAAAGACTTATCCAGTGCTTTTATGCAATGTGTCTTTATCATTGGTGCTTCATCCCAAATGATCAACTTTGTTGAAATAAGAAGATATGCTAAAGGGCTTTTTTGTTTAATTGAACATATAGAGTATTCGTCAACTTCTATCGGAATCAAGAATCTTGAATGGCCGTCCTTCCTAAAGGAAATAAAGTAGCAGCAATCCCACTTGACGCAATAGACAACACAATTTCACCTCTTAATCATAATACAGAAAACAAAGCACTCCAAAGAAATGTTTTGCCTGTACCACCATATCCGTATACAAAAAAATGCCTCCCTTAGATGACTCCATCGCATCAATGACTATGTGATATTTGGTCCTCTGTTTTATTGTTAGTGAATTAATTAATCTTTCAGTTTCAACACGTAGATCATCCCTGTCACAATTTTTATTATTGCAAAATGAGGTGATTGTTCGTCCCACGATAAGGATGAATAATTACTAATGTGTAATTGACAGGAATGCACAAGAGGGGGTGAATTGTGCTATTAAAAATTTAAACTGAAGGAATCAAGACTTTATACTAGTTCAGCCCAAAACTATTGGCCTACGTCCAATTCTCCAACTTTCAGTTGGGTTCCACTAGTACTTCAAGATTCAATCAGGCTCTTGAATGCCTTTACAAGTGATTACACAGCAAGAACTCCCTCTCACTGATCACTCCCCCATACAACTTGTAAGAATACACCCTACTCTTAATATCCCACTATCTTAAGAGTACACCTCACTTGAAACGTGATTATAGAAAACTTGTTCACTCAATGAACTAATTGTGATACACACTGAAGTACAATAAGCAATGAATGAACTCTTTAAGGGTTGGTGAGTATTAAATGCAAGAAGTGTAACTAACACGGATAATCAATGTAAGCAATCAATATCTCTCACCAACTTCTTCACAATGGCTTTTATACTTGCTTATAGAAATTTGCCCATTATGAAAGTTATAGCCGTTGCTTGTTCTTTGTTCCAGAGAGCTGATTAATCTGATGATGGAGTGTTAAGATTGTGTTCTGGGTGAAGCATTAACTCCATTGTACTTGTTTTTCTTCAGTTCATCTCTCTTCATTAATCACAGAAAGTGGTTGGTGTGTCAAATGGCTTTAATGGTAGATTTGTGTGTCTAACGTTAACTTCCCAAAATAGGCCTAAGCAACTTTTGTACTTGAAAGCTTAAAATAGGCTAACCATTCAATTTGAATTAAATCTATCGCCACTTCGATCATAGGTCTCTGATCGATCACACATAGATCACACATCGATAATGACTTGCATCACTAAATATGAAGTTAGAAAATGCCTCGCCTGATCGATCACAGGGGTCCCTGATCGATTAGGCTTACCCAATCGATTGCACTCTTATCACATTCATATTATAGCTATTATCTGATCGATCACACATTGTCCTCTGATCAATTAACCTTCTCTGATCGATTAGGCTTATGTTAGGTTTGGATTACTCTTTAATCCTTCTGATCAATTACAGGGGAGGCCTGATCGATCAGGCTTATCCAATCGACTACACTAAGTTCTTATAATTTCTCTAATCGATTACACCGAGTCTCTTAGTTCATTTTTCACTTCTCTAATCGATCACAGGGGTCCCTGATCGATGGGCGCCTATGATCTCAACTTCTAATCTGTTTTGATCTGTCATTGATCGATTAGGCTTATAGTTTATTAACTTATAATCTGATCCTAATCGATTGGACTATACTTAGTATTTTCTATCATATTGTTTCTAAGTTATCCTTGATCTATATCCAACCTCTCTTTATGCCTAAGTTATGTTTAGTTATCATTAAAACTCATTATTCTAACATAATGTGCTTCCCATTTACCTCCAGTAAAGGTGTTATCTCCTTAATAGCAATTTGTTTCCTTATAGGATCTTGCACACTATTGTCTACAAAAAATAAAAGAGAAATCTCGTAACATATTATATTCATCAATAATTTTTCATAACTTTTGTAATATCAAACATAAACAAAGTTTTGTAGTATCAATAACCTTACTTGTACTCTGTCTCTCATCACCAGATGTGTAACACAAATCATAGTAAAGTAATGTTCATGTCTCCTGCCACATAATCTCTAGTCTAGATACACAACAAGACAATAACATCGACACAAACAATTGTCTCAGAGCATTGCCAAATGCCCACGACGACGTCTCTTTTATACCGTCCATAAACTCTTTGTCACCATCAAGCATGCCTCGCGCATAACATGCTGCCCTGAATGTATCATGTATTATACCATTAACTGTCCTGATGTCTTCATAACATGTTGGACCTCTTACTTTTGTCAACAGAATACGAAGATAATAACGCTCTCCAGCGCTTGATGTTACATGTGCCATATGCCCAATAGTTAAACCTTTTTGCCTTGGAGCCCATATTCTCCCATCACAATGGAAAACATAATGTTGAGGAAACTCAACATATGTCCATTCTTGTCCATCCTCATATTGTCTATTATAATCCATCCAAGCAAAAAACATCTACTCATTGACTCGTTCATTTTGCAACAAAGAATGAACATCATCATACTCTGAGTATACAATAGATTTCTCCTTAGGCAAATGAAAGCTTAACCTTTCAATAGAAGGGTATCTATGGTGAATAGGAAATGCAAAAATGCGCCAAGTTCCTTTGCATGCTGAGATATACCTACAATCAAGATATTCTTTGATCTCATCTACCTTTCTTTGACAACCTCCTCTAGAAGCGTCATTATAAAGGGCAACTATCACCCTATCGTTACCCTTGCTGATATATTTGAACAAATATTTAATAGAGTTTGACTAATTAGTCTTCTCTATGTTTATGTGTGACTGAAACATATACAGCAAGTCAGCATTGTAAGGAACAACAAATCGATTGTCCAAATGCACACCTTGCTTTTCAATGGTATTTCCGTTGTCTCTCCGCCTATATGTAGGGCACCCCTCATCATAAAAAATACTTGGGTTTGCAAACCTTTTTGGAAAGTGTTTACTACACTTATTATCTTTCATGCATGGAGATCGACGATTTAATTCACCTCATGGACTACGCATCATGTAAGATTTCACCAAATCATACAATAGTGGATGTTCAGCTTGATCAAGAATCTCAGATACAATAATTTTGTCAACATCTTTGGGTTCAGATATTTTAATTTCTTTGTCTAAAAACAACAAAATGTGTGCATGAGGAAGACCCCTCTTCAGAAATTCAATCGTATACACCTCTATAATTAACATGTAATTAATTAATACAATGAAAAACAAATGTGATTTATTATGTAAAATCAACACTAGAAATAATAATACCTACAATAACAATTCCAAACATGTTAGTCTCACGAATGACATTGAGAAGACTCTGGACTTTCAACCTAAAAATTCTGCACAATGTATCAGGCCTATCAAATGCATTTGAATCCTCCTTTTTCATGGTGCATTGTACCTCAGGCCAGGCAGGATTACATAAGAAAGTTATGAAAAGATCAGGGTAACCTGCCCACCTACATATTGCCATAGTGTCAAGATAATTCTGGAGCATGTAACGTGCACCCCTAACAAATGATGATGGCAAAATGATTCGTTTCCCTGTAAGGGTTGCATCAGTCTCACCGGATAACAACGCATCTGACAACCCTTGGTACAAAGTCTACTCTTAACTCTTGTTTATGTGTCCTAATGTACAACAGCCTTTGATTTTCCATCATGGTATATGTATCAACAACAAATTGCTGTAACAACCTCCTAACATGCAACAATATTGATGTCTCACAATCTCTCGACATTAGTCTATAACTAATGTACTCTCTAACTATAACCTTAGCTCTTGCATTCTTCTTTTTGCTCCTAGTACCATAATGAGGTATGTCATCCCTATAACCATCTTCACCAAATGGAAATAGAATAGGGTATTGTAATGGCAAGTACAAAGGATGCAACTCATTAATACGTTGTGGGCTTCCATTATGTTCCTCGACAACTATATCCCTTGGTTGAAATGTGACATCAATGTCGCCTACAATTGATGCAGTAACTTCTAAAACTGATGGTATATTATATGTTACAACCATCATTTTCCCTCTTGCTAAGCAAACATAGTCTGAGTCTTGTATGGCTATTTTTCTCAAGTATTGAAGTAGCCATATGATATTGTTTTACCAACAAATTGTTATCATCAAGAGTTTGGCGAATCTTCTCAACAATGGCTAGATCAATTGTATGCTCACTATTGTGTTTACTGCAAATCAACTAATTGTAGTTAATATAGATAGGTCACTTAAATTAAATTATTTGTATTAATAAAATAAAATACTTAAATTAAATTATTTGTATTAATAAATTAATAAAATAAAATAACAAATACATACCTCACAACTTGAATCCTATTTCTAATCTCATTCTGAGTGTCATATATATAAAGTTGAGAATAGACTGGCACTTCACCATTTGGCGGCAACATCGATCCAATCCTATGATAATTCTAACCATTAAGGATAAATGTATATGGCCCACGTCCTGAGTTGATAGAATGATTAATTCTTCCGCCCATTGATATTAAGGAGAACATACTATTATATGATCTAATATTATTTGCAAAATTCTTCGAGTCCATCAAAGTCTTGTTTAGAAAAAGGTCTTAAACAAGTGGCAATGGATTAAGGGAAACTGAATTTTCTTTTCCACAGCATAAGGGAAAAACAATGCCGCTTTCATCTTTACTTTTCTGCATGCTCTCATTAAACCACATCTTTACTTTACAAAATTAACACTCATAAATTGGATCTCCTTCATCCAAGTAATCTATTCATTAAAAAAGGCATTACAAATTACAATTAATATCACATTGTATACTCCTAAAAATATAATTTGTTATACAGGTCTTACGTTTATAATTAAAAAACTTCGGTATTAAAATTCAACTTCGAGAATTACTCACCGCCTTGCTTGTACAGTTCAGGAATATGGTCTCTACTATAAAGAACAGCTACATTTTTGTAACATCGTCATCTAGAAAAAATAGGATTACAACTACATTAAAGTGGAGCAAATTCCATAGGTTTCTATACTTCATTAGTGACTATAAAAAAAGAATAATCAATGGTCACCCAGTTAAAATAAACTGTCATAGACTGGGAAAGATCTATAAACTTCAGTATCATTTTATAAAATGTTATTGCAAAAGGAAAAAAAAATTTCTTAACTAACAAATACTTTAGAGATATGTATAAGTGTAAATTAAAGCTATAGTTTCGAATAGCACTTCATACTTGAGTCGTAATTGAAAAAAAATATCTTCAATCTGTAGTTGACATTTCTCCGTATTGACAACATCACCTGTAATAATAAGATTTAAGCACAACTACGTAAGTTATAGTATAATATTAGAGGGTGGCAGAAAATTTATACTATCCCCCATCTATATGTCACCTGTAGTGCTATTAGCAACAAATGTTGCATCCAAGTTCACAACTACGTTGGTTATATTAGACAACACACGTCTTCAAGCAACACGTTTTGGCATACTCTAAACATGACCATTTACACTATAATTTTGCTCTAATAGATTTTCTGAATTAGATTGTGCTCGGTCACCTAATACAATAACAACAATGATTATATAAGAACAAGCAACATAAATAAATACATAACATTGTTAATCTAATTTGATTCAAACCAACTGCTATTGTATTGAACTTCATGTTGGATAGGAACAAAGCTCTCCATCGCGGAAATACATGGACTTTTCCTTTTGAATATGTTCATGATCTTGGGAAAAGTAAGAAATTGGTTGTTCTGTTATTGTTGCACCAATGAAATTGGTTGCATTACCATCACATGATGAGGTACATCGATGGAATGGGGACCAATTGTATTGAGAAAGGCAGTGACTACATTTGGTTCTACCCATCCCCTAACTGTAGGTAAAAAGCCGTAATGACATGCATAGTAGTGTTCTGGCTCGTGTGTTGTACCTCTTTGTGAGGTGTTGTGAAATATTATTTGTGAACTGTTTTGGAAAGAATATACATTTATGATTACAACTAATTTTGGAATTGAGATAAGATGTTGATACCTGTTAATTATGCATATTACGAAATCATATTGTATAGGTCACAGACACACTTGACACCTTACTAACACACACACACACACACACACATATAGGGCAAGTAGGAAGTGAGTTACTGAGACATTTATCTCACCCCGGTTGCTCAATGATTTTCATGCGCTAGTTCAAGCTTACAGTCAAAGGGAAAGGAGCCAGCTGCAACTCACTGGTAAAAGTGAGGACTTTATTTTGCATGTGACTTATGTGACAGGTGGATTGACTAGCTGAGACTAGATTGATTCCAATTTGGAATGGATGTTTATGGTTGTTATTGTTTTTATGTTGGATTAATTTTCCATGGGCATTTTCCTAAATAATTTATAATGATATATTAGATGGAATGCATTAAACGATTTTCAAGGAAATGCAGTAATTTGATATATGTATTATTTTAAATTACCATGTTATGTTAGCCTTTTATAACATAATAGGTAAATGGGAAAGATTTCAAAGGGGTTTTTATTAACTACGTTAGTAGGATGATCCTTTCCTAACATAGTTAACTATTAAATTTTTATGATTTCAAAGTTTTATTAACTATGTTATCTTATTCCTTTTTCCTAACATAGTTAAAGGATTTATAAGAAATGTTTTAAATTTATGTTAGCATTTTCCTTTCTAACATGGTTTAGAATTACAATGTGCATGAAACCTTTTAATTATCCATGATAGGGAATTTATTTTATTTAGAAATGTCATATCATGGATTAGATTCTTGGAAGGTTAGATAGATGGAAAACCTTCTAACTATGATAGCCTTAAACAATTTTCTGATAAGTGTCTTTCTTTTCTATTATAGTTAGATTGAGTTTGATGGAAATTGAAAAGAGTTGTGTAAGTTATAAAATTTTCTAACTATGATAGGGTATTTAACTGTTTTAGAAGTTTTCTTTTTATCATAGTTAGTCAAACCTTATTTTAAAGTTTAATCGTGATTATGGGTTTGCTATAAATGGAATTTGGAAACAAATGTTACATTTATGATAAGCTCTCTATACAAAATGCAAGATACGTGGTCAGAAAGGTCACCCTCTCATCCACATTAGATTGATGTGAAAGCTTGAGTTGATGTGGTGTTCCATGGGATTTGCATGCTCTTGGCGGTAATGCAAAGGCATGACCGGGTAGATGAATATTGGGGGAAGCTGAGCATCTGCCAGCATGTTTTTAATGAAATCCCATTTTAGTTTGTCACAATCTTTCTCAAGATTCACCTTTTTTGATAGCCACCCATTTTACACATGCCTTGTCATCTTGAGTGGATTGCTTTCTTGTGCTACTACGATGCTTTGAGTAATATTACTTACCTAGATGAAACTAGATTGGAACGACGGTAGTAGGTGAGGTAACATGTGCTTTAATCAAGTTGCCATAACTTAAGTGCCAAGTTTATATGCAACAAAAGACCGTCCTTGATTTTAAATCTCATAAACTTATTTGACTTCAATAAATTTCTTAAACAAATTTCATTTGAAATTGTAAATAGTTTGCCCACCAACCTATTTTCCTGAGTTGGTCACAATTTGTACTTGAATCCCTTTCGGAGCTTCCACTTATTTTCGTCCGACTAGGATTATCTCCACCAATCTCCCTCTCCACTTCCCCTTCCCCTTCATTTAGTATATCCACCGTTGGATTTACTTTCAATCATTGAGATCTAATATAATATAAAAATGTTATTATAATATTAAATATTAAATATAATAAAAAGCTATAGTACTAAATTATTCACATCTCAACCATTAAAAACAAATACAATGATGGATATACTAATTAGAGAGGAATTGGATAGCTTGGTTAGTGGAGACTTCATAGCCTTGTTTTCTTCAACAACTGAATAAATATGATCCTTTTATAAATTTGATATTTCAATTTTAATAAAGGTGCAATTTAACCAACAAAGTATTAGTAGGAGCGCCTAATACAAATAAGTTTTGGAAGGATCTTAATTACCAATAAACTTTTAAAACAAAGTAATTCAGCCAAAATTGTAACCCAGCCCTAATGTCCATTAGTACAAACTGGAATTGACTTGTATATCCCTGTGTGCAAAATATGACGAACATTTAGGGTAAGATAACAAAAAGGGAAAATTCGAGAAAAAGACCCTCAAATTACCAAAAGGACACTTCAGTACAACGAATTTCGGAAAGGACGAGTCAGTACAAATCTGTACAGTGACTGAATTGTCCTTTAACAAATTTAAAGGAAAAGTCCAAAATGCCCCTGGTTCAATTATTTTTTTTAATAATTGCCCACCAGACACCATCGGCGATGGGGCCCGCCACCGCCGGAGCTCAGGTGACCTCCGGCGGGGGCCACCCCACCACGTGGCGGCGGGCCCTACCCCCTCCACGTGGAAGCCCCACACCATGCCACGTGGTGCTGTGGGTCTGCCACGTGGCATATGTCCCTTGGTAATCCCTTATGAGAAGTTGGGAATCCCTTGACAGAAGTTGAGAATCCCTTATGTAAAGTTGGGAATCCCTTGAACGGTTCTGGTAACAAGGAGGAAGAGTTGGTGAAGTATTTTGGAAGTTGGTAAATGGTAATGTACATGTTGGGAATCCCTTGACAGAAGTTGGGAATCCCTTATGCGAAGTTGGGAATCCCTTGAACAGTTCTGGTAACAAGGAGGAAGATTTGGTGAAGTATTTTGGAAGTTGGTAAATGGTAATGTACATGTTGGGAATCCCTTGACAGAAGTTGGGAATCCCTTATGCGAAGTTGGGAATCCCTTGAACGTTTCTAGGAAAATATTAAAACAGAATTAAATATAGTATATATATTACTTTTGTAATATATATCATGAGGGGACTTGGTGGCCTGGTGGTCTTACCTGGAGGGGGTGGGTTCAATTCCCACCCCCCACATTTTTGTGTCCCTTTTTTACAAGGGACACATGCCACGTGGCAGCCCTACAGCGCCACGTGGCATGGTGTGGGGCTGCCACATGGAGGGGGTGGGGCCCGTATCCACGTGGTGGGGTGGTCCCCGCCGGTGGTGGCTGGTGGGCAATTATTAAAAAAAAATAATTGAACCATGGGCATTTTGGACTTTTCCTTTAAATTTGTTAAAGAACAATTCAGTCATTGTACGGATTTGTACTGACTCGTCCTTTCTGAAATTCATTGTACTGAAGTGTCCTTTTGATAATTTGAGGGTCTTTTTCTGGAATTTTCCCTAACAAAAATGTTGACTAAATTGCTTAATTTTAAAAGTATACTGGTAATCAAATTCACTTCAAAACTTATATATATATATGAGACGCCCTTCCGGTACTTTGTTGGTTGGTCAAAGCACATTTATTAATTTTCAATTTTAATAAAGCTTTGTTGGAACTTGTGACTTGTGAGTGGTGACTGGTGTTCATTACTTTTGTGTGATAGCAGAATCACGGATTCAATACGAACAATCCTTTTATTTCGCACTCTGTACCCTTTCCTTCACAGCAAGCAACACTATCACTCTGCTTCACAAGCTTGCGCGAACCCCATAAAGCCCCTCGCTAACTGGTATTCGCTCTCTCTTCTCCTTTACTTCCATTTACATTTGAATGTTCTAATCCTTTTTTCACTTCTTTATTCCATATACTTTTGCGTCTTTGAAATTCCCGACGAACTTCAAGTTTTTCCCCCCTCATTTTTCCTTTTGAAAACAGGTTTATTTCGTGACATTTCGTATCTCAACTCGGAAGTCTCCCTCTGTTTGGGGATATATACCAAAATTGACTGATTTTGAAGTTTTGAAGTTAGATTTTCGATAATGCTTCAGTTCTTGATCTTGTTCTCCCTGTGTTTCAACTATTTCGCACTTGCTGAAGAAATAACTTGCTCGAATATTGTGCCGTTGAAGAATCGGAGATATAATATTTCCCTCACTGATTTTGGTGGTGTCGGTGATGGGAGGACAATGAACACTAATGCTTTCAGGGAGGCCATATTTCAGATTCAACATTTGGGAAGGGAAGGGGGCACACTTCTTTACATACCTCCTGGGGTTTACTTAACAGAGAGCTTTAATCTTACCAGTCATATGACACTTTACTTGGCCTCTGGTGCTATTATTAAAGCCACTCAGGTATTGTCACCGTTCCAAATTCTGTTCATGTTAATTTTAATTTTTAAATGTAGAACTTTTTATTTAAGTTAATTTCTGTATGTCTGATTGCATTTTGGTATCCCTCAATTTTTCTGATTTTACTTAAAAATAAGAGAAAGAGGAAGTTGAACAAACAAAAAGGAATATATTTTTTATTTATTTATTATGGGGTGGGGGGGGGGGGGGAGGAGTTAGGACTTAGGCATAAAGAGAAAAAGGGAAATAAAACAGAGGAAAAGAAGAACTTGGTACAACTTCACAAAAACTTCCAAAAATTGCGTGTGGAATATTATTTGTACCTTATCATTGAGTACTTTCTTTTATTTCTTTTATTATTGATTAAATTTTAAACGATAAATTATTTGAACAACTTTTTGTGATGAAATATGTAGTGTGGAAGTGTATGAACAAATTACGTGAATAATCCCTCTGGTCCTTATTATAAGGCACTAATTAACAATTCTCACATACCATTAAAATTGGTCAAAAGCATTAAATTTGTTCTAAAATTTGAGTAATTTCTAATATTACCCCCACTAATTACATTAAAATCTAATATTATATTAATTAATAATACCCTTTCCCACCCCCCCTATTAAATAAGGGTATGTATAGAAAAAATAATGAATACACTTTGGAAACTAACAAGTGCCTTATAAAAAAGACCAAAAAAACTTGCTAGTTGGTGCCTTATAATAATGACTAGAGGGATTACTAAATATGATGGTTTGGAAAGACATAACTGGGAGGAAAAGCATAGTCTCTGTGTGACAGCATGTGGTCATTTATTGCAATGTCAATTGAAATCCTGCAAAGTTGGTTAGGTAGTTTGCTGGTCATTGATTTCATTTCCCTTGTTAATAAATTTTTAGCAGCTGGATGTCGCTGTCCTGTTTCATGTATGGAGGTCTTGTCTCAGTCACTTTTGTATCAGGAACCTACCTTACTGAAGTTTCTTTTTAACTTGTCAATTACCTTATTGAGTGGGAAATGTAAGAAAATACAAGATATGTAAATATTACTAATAGAGTATGGATTTGATTTGATTGTTATGCATTATGCACATAGTTTTAGATAGTAAATGGGCATATAACGAAAGCGCATTCACTTGAACATTTTCAATCAGGCATTTATATTGTACTAATTTTAGATGTTGGAGCCTCATCTAATCAAAATGCTCCTAATTGTACTATTAATTGCAATTTTTCATGTCATGAAATAACAGCTTTGTTGGAGAACTTCTTGGTCGTTGTGCATGTTCCTAAATAATAAATTTACACCACTTACTTAATGGTATTATTGTGGTAAATTGGTATAACATACCCTTTTTACCACAGTACTAACCATAAGGTTCACTCTTATAAATTACTTGCAAAGTCAATATATGTTTGACTTTGAAGCATGATATAAACCGTATTCCAATTTTTCAATTTTATCTGCATGGTGCATTTGTCGGAAATAATTATCTCATTTGGTGCCTGTCTTTATTAAATCCTTTTGTTCTACATCTAATTTATGGTATTCAGTGGGTGTTCAAAATCCAATGAAGTGGATTCTCTATTATTTCTTTCTTTCTGACACAGATTTGTGTGAAAGAAAAGGAACATGATAGATGGAAACATGGGGTCAATACTCCTTACCTTATCATTTAAAGTTCTTTCCCACTTGATTCCTTAGGTTACGGATAATTGGCCTTTAATTGCACCATTGCCATCTTATGGAAGAGGGAGAGAGCTCCCTGGAGGTAGATACATGAGCTTTATCCATGGTGATGGAGTCAATGATGTGGTAATCACTGGTGGGTATCTAATCTTCCTGTTTAGTATGAGGGAATTGGGGGGGAGAGGAGGGGAGTGGAGGGGAAATTTTTGTGACTTGAAGTTCAAAATATTGAAGAAGTGGGGTTATGATATTATAAGAAAGATAAGATGTAAGATAAAAGAGTAAGAAATATATGTTAAGAAATTTTAGCCCCACTTCTCTAATTTTTGTAAATCCAAGTCAAAAATTTTCTCTCCACCTATTTTCCCTCCCCTCTTACCAAACAGGCCCTGATCAATGAAAAGGCATGCTAGTACTACATAGCCATATTTTCTTGGACATCTTGAAACCTGTAAGTTCATTTGTACTAATATTTTCCCTCATTTTCATATATTCGCAGGTGAGAATGGGACAATTGATGGTCAAGGAGATATATGGTGGAACATGTGGAGGAAGAGAACTCTTGAATTTACCCGACCAAGCCTTGTTGAATTGGTGAATTCCACCAATATTGTCATTTCAAATGTGATCTTCATTAATTCTCCTTTCTGGAACTTACACCCAGTTTACTGCAGGTATAAACTGAATGAAGCTTGACAAGTCTTATTTTAATCCATCAACTACTGTAGTTATTATTAATATGCTTCTTCTTTGTGGGACCATGTCTTACCATGGTAGTTGGTGAATTTGTAGGGTCACGTTGTATGAGTAACTGATGATATTTAAACTTTTGTCGCTTTCTCCTGGCTTAACAGAGAGTAAAAAGGGTATTAAAGGGATTGACCATTTAACCTGTATTCTGAACTAAAATTTCTTGCTTCTTTGCAGCAATGTTGTTGTTCGATTTGTCACAATTTTGGCTCCACATGACTCACCAAATACTGATGGAATTGATCCTGGTAAATACCATCTAAATACAATAATACACCACAGCTCATGCAAATTGATTTAAGAAATACTGCGCCGATGAACCATTTTTTGGTCAGTTTTATTGAGTTGTTGAATATTGAAAATTGAGTCTTAGACAAGTATTCCCTCTGGATATTAGTTATAAGTATACTTCCACCTCATTTATTGGATGATAAACGCTGTCACATACCAACCCTGATCCGGTAGTAGGATTTGGAAGCATCAGTAGATTTATAGCATAAATGACTGACATTTAACATTGCAGTTTTTGAGACAGACATGCATGTTATGGCTATAATGTCTTTATCCATCAAAGAAGTGGCATGTTAGTGAACTGGCAAGTGGGTATGTGTGAACGATACTATTAACATTCACCTTCCAAATCATTCATGCAGATTCTAGTTCGAATGTCTGCATAGAGGACTCTTACATATCTACTGGAGATGATCTTGTTGCTGTGAAGAGTGGATGGGATGAATACGGAATTGCTTATGGTCGGCCCAGCTCTGATATTACCATCCGTCGTGTAAATGGATCTACGCCATTTTCTGGAATCGCGGTCGGCAGTGAAACCTCTGGAGGAGTGGAGAATGTACTTGCTGAACACATCAACCTATACAACATGGGAGTTGGAATTCACATAAAGACAAACAGTGGCAGAGGAGGGCTAATTAAGAATATAACCGTGTCTGATGTGTATATGGAGAATGCTAAGAAGGGAATAAAGATTGCTGGTGATGTTGGGGGCCACCCAGACGACAAATTCGACCCTAAGGCTCTCCCTGTTGTGAAAGGAATCACAATTAAGAATGTTCGAGGTGTGAAGGTACTGCAAGCAGGTTTGATACAAGGATTGAGAAATTCCCCTTTTACTGATATTTGCTTCTCTGACATCAATTTTCTTGGAGTGAAAGGACCAACTAGAACTAGATCTCCTCCTTGGAAGTGTTCTGATGTGTTTGGAGCTGCTCATCAGGTAAGCCCATGGCCATGTTCCGCATTGATCAGGGATCAACCTGGATCATGTGCTAATTACTTTCGGATTTAAAGATTTTATACCTCTTGGTCAATGATATTACCTAGAAACAACCTATCCGCTTATAGGGGCAAGGTTGCATATATCTGACCTTCCCAAAACCCCATCTAGTGGGGGTTTTGTGCACTGGACCGCCCTTTAGTCAATGATACTTGCATAGTTCTCTTTTTGTGTTGAATATTCATTATGAAAGCCAAAGTTAATGAATTACTGTGTTTGCAATATAGTCCAATTTGGTGTTACCTGTTCAAGGCCACATTGGGTGTGTTTGGATGGACTTCTGGAAAAGTGACTTATATATAAGTCAAATTGAAAATAAATCAAACTGAAAATAAGTCAGATTGTGTAATGAGATTTATGTTTGGATTGGTTATTAAAAATATGACTTATAAGTGACTTATAAGTCATAAGTCATATTGTGTAATGAGATATATGTTTGGATGGATTTTTGGAAAAGTGATTTATGTTTGGGTTAGTTGTGATTGGATGTGTAAAATAAGTCAGAATTGTGGGGTCCACCTCCGTAAGTGACTTATAAGTCATAAGTCATAAGTTATAAGTTGAAAAAAAGAACTTATAATTATTTTGACTTATAAGTTATAAGTTACTTATTTTTATAAATCCAGACAAACATACTCAAAACAACTTTTTTGAAAATAAGTCTAAGGACTTATTTGGCTGGAATAAGTCCAGCCAAACAAGCCCATTGTTGAGCGAAAACTATGGCTAGTTAGGACATTTGTTAAGGTTATTTTAAAAGGTTGCTTTGATCGATAGAACAATTATTAGCATTTTTTAATTGTCATATTATAAATTCCCTTATGTATCATTCGTTATGATATTTATATTTTAGTGTCCTGGAACTCTCACATTTTATACTTATTCAGATTAAATCAAAATGGCACTAAATTTTGAAAATTGATGCCCGATCCATTTGATTGTGGAGGAAGATGTGGTGGTCAGGATATGTATTATAGATTTTCTTTTTCTTTTGGTTTTGATTCATTAACAATTAGAAACAAATTACATGGAGAATAAAAACTGGAACTAGTGTTACAAATACGTCTCCCTATAAAATTCCACCAATCCTTCCGGTTAAACTTGAAGAAATGCAGTAGCATGTTGACATCATTCCTATGGGGTCCAATCTTTTATAAAAGAATTAGAGGGGCAAACACTAATGACAAAAGTTACAAGCGATATTAAATTTGTGACCTCCTACTTTCAAGGAAAGGCCACTGACTCACCTTCAAATTCTATGAAAGCTTACCATTTGCAAGCATGAGAGAAACCTGGGGAGCCAAATTTTTCGACTTGATAGCTGCTTGTAGCTCCTTCAAAACTACAACCAGCTGGTCCTCCTTCATATATGATCTTTCTCGATCCGGATGGTACAATCCTTAAAAATTAGGCTTATTTGATTTCTTGTTTCGGAGACATTTTTTGGTTTTGAAAAAAAAAAGTTTTAAAATGTATTTTTAAGTTGTGTTCTAAAAAATATAAAGAAAGTTAAAATTTGTTCTGAACCATTCACCAGCATCAATTTAACTAATCTTTAGAGTTCCTTTTATCTATTTGGTCATGAACTAAATATCAAGTTTCATAATACTCCCTCCGTCCCTTATTATAAGAATCAAATAGGTAAAATCATACAGATTAAGGAAGTAGTTGAGAGAGATAAATATGTCTGAAATAATTTTGTTTTCTCAAGTTTGCCCTTATTTATGTAAGAGAGAGAAATGTGATAATAGTGTTATAAATGAGTATGAAAGAGAATGTGAATAGAGAGAATAATGATGGGTAAAATGGGAAAAAATTAATTAAATACTTTGACAAATTGTGATAGGCTCTTATAAAAAGGGACAAAACCATTTAAATTTTTGGCTCTTATATATAGGGACGGAGGGAGTACTCTCTAAATATTACAATAAATACAGTCCAAGATGGAGAATGAATGAACAAATGAGCAGAACAAAATATTGAGCGAGCTGATTCCGGGAATAAAGGTTGCAAGAAAGTTGTGTAGCCATTTCGATGTAACTTCCTGTTATGGGATTTCTGGACAATATAACATAATAATGAAAATACTCATGTGGTTTGCAAGATACGAATATCCTCGGATCATAAACAACTCTAGTTTCAGCTCTATTCCCCACCTGGTTGAATCCTTATGCAATAGGCCATCTTATGATTGTTTTAACAATATACTCCTTCGATATTCAGTTCACAAATTAGGGGGACTAAAGAATTAAAAACTTGCTTTACACTATTTATATTTATAATTTTCTCCAAACTAATTAGCCTAACTTATCAATTGATATTTAATCTAACAATAAACAACAATATTTTAGATGGAAATAAATTACTTAGAATCTTATATCAAGGACATACATTCAGATCTAGCAAGTTGAAGGAAAACCAACACCACCTTTACCTATTACAAGAGGATTTCAGGTGCAAAGCATATTATATTCTTGCGAAAAGGCTGTACTGATTTATATGATGGAAGGCAGCAGATTCCTTGTCATAGACAACAGTTTTCAATATCAATCAACGAACATCATCATATGGGGGTCGTTGATGAGAACTTCAAGGATCATAATGAGCTCCACTTGAGGCTGTTCAATTTCATGTATATACCACCAAAACCACGTGCATTAATCCTACTAATTTTTCTAGCAATCTGTTGGTGAACCGTGAACCATTACTTCTATACAATGGCAGTATTTATCAGACACAATTACTAACTCCAAACAGGCCAAATATAAACTGTTTCGCATGGCCATCCTCCCATAGAAATATGTTTGAGGTGATCAGAGATCAATCATGTTTAGATTCTGATATTCCTGAAAAATTCTGGTGAATGCATCAGTCGTTGATCCATCAATTCCAGAATTTCTTACTTGATCATCTAAAAATCAATTCAACTTTTGCAGAGCCTAACAATATCATTCAAACACAAATTCTCCATAGTCCACATCTTCCATGAAAAGAAGCATCAGTCATCAGAAACTGAAGCACAATTACATCATAACAAGGTGAAGATTCAAATTAATTACAAATAGTTTTCGTTTGAGAACATTGTTCTAAGACAAACCAAGATTTAAAATAATTACAAATGGTTTTCGTTTTATAACATTGTTCAATGACAAACCATGATTTAGATAGCTTAGGAAAACATTGAATTAAAGCAAGCAAAAACAGCTCCTCTCAAAGCTTTATGCGGCATCCAAAATCTTTTAAGATTGCATTCCTATTAAAGATGAAAATATTCAACAAGTCCAGCGTCTCATACATACAAGAGTATAAATATTGGAAGCTACAAATATTAAACCTATGTACGACTTTTCTTCTTTTCCTTGAACTCTAAATCAGGAGTGGCCTCATTTTCTTCCAAATTTTCTGCATTGCGGAGGCCCTCTCTGAGTCCCAACACAATGAACAAGTTAGTCAGAGTAAGAAGTGACTCAGCGCCGCCATGTAACCAATCCACATTGGACAAAGAAGTCCCATAATGCACCTTTGCTGCCATGTCATGAAAATAGAACTCAGAAATCCTCATGCTAACTCAGAGTTAAGGTGAAAATAAGCCCCGGAAGTTTTCACATAGGAGCAAGTTGACCCAGAAGTTTTTTTCAGGTTTGATGCCGCCCCAAAAGTTTCAAAACATATGTTACCCCTTACAGTTTAAAAAACTTAAGTTGACCATTAACATTATTAACAATAAAGGGCAACATCGCCTCCATTTTAATACTTCTTGGGCAACGTTGAACCTTGCTCCTGAGTGAAAACTTCTAGAACAAACTTGGACATTAACTCTAATTTAAACAATGTCAATTAGATGTTTGAGCAAAGTGAATTTACCATAAATTCCAGCTGGTACTGCTCAATTGTGAGATCAACCGGGGGTGAAAAGGTCCAACATACAAGAAAAATCAGAAAAGATTGTATTACCAAGAAAGAAGGATCTGCTAAAAGAAATACAGTAGGGGCATAGCAGCAATCATGCTGTGAATAAATGCAAATATCAATGTGAAAAAGGAAAGCAGATTTTATACTTCAAGTGAAAATGAGAGAACCAACAATAAGAACTATGGGTGGGTATTGAACTTTTTTAAACTGAAGAATTGGACATAGTTTTCCATTAGTATTTTCTTCAACAGTCCAGAAGAATTTGATAGGGTGCGTGCCAAAGTGGAAGAGGCAAAAGTAAAACAAATACATGGCATATTGCAATCGGCATAAGATATCAATTTGTCAATACAAAATACAGATTTTACATAGGAAATGGGAAAAAAATTATATCAAGAAATTCATAACCTACCAAAGACTTTAACTCATTCCTAGGCACATATGCTAATCTATCCCCTAATTTGACTCAATGACGTACACCACATTGATAATCCAGGATAAATGGATAACAACTAAAAAGAATGAAAACTGCACAAGCAAGCATATTATGAAAGGAAATTACATAATTACCCCACCCCATGTGATAAATCATTCCCTTTCTTTATCCATATCTCTAAAACACCCACAAACATAAGCTGTCAATTTTTTTTTTTTTTTTTTTCTGACCACATGCAATTTATAACAAAGCAATCGCATTAGAAGATGAATGAAAGGCGATGAGAGAATCAGAAGAACTCACTTGTGGCGCCAACAAAGGCAAGCAAAAAGTAGAAACCAAAAAGGGTAAGCTTAGGAGACGACTTAGACTTGGTAATGAAGTACAGGAAGCCAATGTAAGGAAACAATGAGAAGGCAAATAGTTGGGAAGCTATGCTTTGGGAATCAATAGATGGGGCCCATGGATCTACTGGGAAGGGTAACCCACAGACAATTCCTCCTCTTTTTGAAGAAAAAATTGTGTTTTTGTAATTATTGAGGTGAAACCTTCTTGTGGGTGAGAAGATGTGAGCATTTTGAGCAGAAGATGAAGCAGCCAGAAAGCTTGATGGGGTGAGAATGTTGGAGGTTTTAGATAGGGAAAGAGGGAAGTTCAGTGCCATTTTTTGGACTGCTTGTTCAATCAGATTTCTTTTTCATTCCGATGCACGGCCACATTGTTTGAACTTGTGGCCTGTTCTTCTTCCGCGTGATCTTATGAACGCCAATCGGATTGTTTTGAACTAAAATTAGAAGACTGATGTGTGTGTTTTGTGAATTTTAATATTCCATCCATCTAAGTCTTAAATATTAGGTATTTGAGGAGTTAATGTTAATTCTAAATACAGGAATTAATTTTAGATTTTGTCAATCTTTTTTAAACCATAATCAAATTATGGAGTAAGTGATATAATTAACTAAGATGGTCATGGTGTTGTAAAAAATCATGTCATATTAACTAATTTAAGTAAAATATAATTAAGTTAGGTAAATAAGTGGATAGAGGGAGTACAATTTTAATATTTTAGTTTTAAAATTAATACATTTCTAAATAAAATTATAAATATTCATCTTTCTTTCTTTTTTTTAAAAAAAGAAAAGCTTAAAACAATTAGTGGGATAAGATTTTCTTGTCGTTGTTTAATGCAAAATTATAAAAATTTTTGAGATTATACAAATTCATTTGAATTTGTCTTAAACACATCTTTTTCCCTAAACAATTTTGTGTGTGCGCTCACGCAACATTTATGTTATTTTAATCATCACTATCTTGACCTCATATCAATCACCATTAAATCCCTTACCCTTAAAACTGCTACCTTGATCATTTTAATCTCTACTCTCGTTTTTCAATGTCTTTTATCTGCCTTTCAATTAGCACTTGAATCAACATCTTTGTCTAACTAATTGTCAAGATCTAGCAAAATCATTTTCAGCATTCTCCTCCTCATTTAAATTCTTCAACATGTTTTCTTTTCGGGTAAAGTTGCATCTTCAAAAACAAACTGTTGCATAAGATGCACCAAACATAAAAATCTTTTGCGGTACATTAACGCGATTAAAATAAAATAAAAGCATTGCAAATATGGAAAATTTGTTGACTTACCCTAACATTCATATGATTTTTACAAAAAGGGGCCCACAATTTTGTTAGATGGACTTTTGAAAAAATTAATGAACTTATCATATTTACATCGGTTTTATTTGATTATATAACTGCATTTACAGCTTTCAAGAAGATTCTTATATTTCATGTACCTATTGAAATAGCTTGTCCATGAATGTGCACCTCTACCCTTCCTCTTATTATAGCCTTCATATTTTCCGCAAAACGAAAGTAATAGATCGGCCCCCTCTGGATAAACTGAAGCCTCTTTCTGAATATCTTGATCTATTACAATTTTTTTTCCAAGTTCTTCTGCTAATCACAAAAATTAGGGTCTTGAAATCCAAAGGATAATCTATGAGTCGAATGGGTTAATCAAGTGCATCTTTAAAAGAGGAATATGTGGATTTATTTATTTATGTATTTTGGTATCAAAGAAGGCAAAAGCCCAAAAATAAACAGCTAAAATAGGAGGGTATTACATCCCGAGTAATCATTATCACAGTTTCTTCAAGTGAAGGGGACAACATTAAGATTAATTCTGTAAGACCTCACTACCGTAAGGTGGTCCATAATGTTAGAATCTTAGAAGAGATAAAAGCCCTTTTCACTCAAAGCCTCAAAAGAGATTAATATCAAGTTCGAAAGTGTTGTACGCTGTTTCATATGTGTTGAGATTAGTCTCAAGCCCTTTGCTGAAACTTATGCATGATGGTATTTAATTAAAAAGAAAAAAATTGGGTGGCAAGTCCTAATGGCATAAGCACAACAATTGCGGGATATGAATGGGCTGCAAGGCCGAGGTACTAGACTTGTTCAAACCCCATTTGTTTGGGGTAAAATATAACCTGCTAGGCACTCAGTTATTATGTGGTTGATTACGGAAAACGTATTGCACACAGAATATGTTATCCGTTAACTGTCAAGTAAATTCATCTGTGTGCTTTTTTAACGATGATGATGAATTAGGAAACCATTCGTTCTTCCATTGCTCATGGTCTAGAGAATTGTTAAAATTTGCCTTGGACTGGATTGATTCCAAAGAGGTTAGTAGAAGAGAAAAAAAAGCTGGCAACAAGACCTTGTAAATCTGTACAGACAAAACAAGATTAGAAGGAATTTGTTGTACGCTGTTATAACTGCAATGACTCATCATATATGAAAGGAGAGGGATTCAACGATATTTCAAAATTAGGTGTCTTCTCAATTGTTTAGAACAACATGAATAGTATTAATTGCAATACTGTTTGAAATCCTTAGTTTTTTGCTTCTTCTTCTTCTTCCTTTTTTTTTTTTTTTTTTTTTGTATATGATGTACATTTTTTTGCCACAGTACAGGTTTTGCAGTTGATTAGAACCTTTCCTAGAAAGTAGCTTAATCTTCTAAACCCTTCTATCTTTAACGTGTATCCCTGCCTATTTTTGGAATGAAATTGTCAAGTTTACCACACCAAAAAAAAAAAAGCATACATGGGCAGCTTGCACTTTACCCAATGAAGAAAATGAAATAGATCGAAATTCTAACACATACACCTTTTGAGACTTACACTTCAATGGAAAATATTTGCATCTCATGGAGTATGATTGTACAAACAGCATGAGCATGACATTTCGTCTTCTGAGAAACAGCTTCCATGTCAAAGAAGCTGGAGTACATAATACACAATTTTTCTTCTCCTGAGGGAGGGGCATTTACTAGCTCTCCTTGAGACACAAAGGGAATGTTCTTTTAAGGCACAAGCAATTATAATTAACCATAATTAGCTCTTTTTAGCTTCTCCCCAGAGCCCAAAAAATCTGAAGAGACTTGTTTACCACACGTGGCGAAGTCAGACTAAGAGGTGGGCTGAAAAGCAGCTTGTTGATGCCAAGCACCATTAAGATTAGACTGCCACAACCGAACCATTCCATCATGCCCTGAAGTAGCCAAGGTCATTCCACTCATATCCCATTCCATCTGCCATACCTAATCATAACATACAAAAGAAACACATCCACTCAATTTCAACACATCTGTTAATTTTTCTTCAAACTGTATTCGTATAAATTTCATGTTACAAAATAAGGATAAAAATTCCCAAAATCCATGGGATATTTGAAATAAAACATAATTATATTGATCTAAAATATCAACTGAAGTCGTTGTCCCAAAGAAAAAATCAATAGAAGTCCAATAAATGACAATATCAAGGGAGAGAATGTTATTAAAATGGCAATGATACCTCGCCCTCATGCCCTGACAAGAGTGCAATTCTATCAACTGGGAGTCTTCCATCATGATCAGGGTTCAATCCAAGGTGCCATATTGCAAGTCCCTTGGGAGTTGCAACAGCAATCGTCTCATACGGTCTATTAGAAAAAAAATGCTAGGTATGCTGATTATTATAACTGATGGAATTCTTTCACATTTCCTTAGCAACATAATAAAATAGAACCGAAAAATAACCATAAACTGAGCCAGCTAGTACTAACTTCCTCACATTGAGTTACATAGTAGCATGGTTGTCACATTTAAAATCTGAATTTGAAGGCCATCAAAAATTCACAGCAATCCAGCACTTTGATGCCAATTATGCCATAGTTGTATATTTACCTGCCAATGTTTGGAGCCCAAGCAACAGCATAAACCTGATCACCCTTGTCCTCAGGCAGTGCCAGTTCTGCCACTGGAAGCCATCTTTGATGAGCCTGATCGAATTCCCACACCTGAGGAAGAACATATGCACTCAGATGTATATTAAAAAATGTATAAAATAATCTCTTGCCACTAAGATATCAATATCTTTCCCATTGCCAAAGCCTAGAACATTTGAAAGGCTAAACACAATCATTAAAAGAGATAGAGTAATGGTGACTACTACGATAAATATAAAACATGACCAGTGCACCATTGCAGATTTGAAGTACCTTAGAAGAATTTAGCTCTGATGTATTGGAATTGTAACCTATAATAAAACTGGATTCTTGGCTTCCACCTTTATGTGGATTCCAAGATATGGATGCAGATATGCATGAAGCCTTCCCAAATGCAGACACTGAGTCAATACCATTCTGAAATTCAGCCTGCAAAGAGAGAACAAAAGAAGATAAAATCATTATTCTTGCGGCAAGGTGAAGTTGAGCTTCTATTGTATGACTCAGAGGCAGGGTATTATTGTTCACAAGGACGAACTACATTCACCTGAAGCTGCCAGCTTTTCAATTCCAATGGATTCAAGAGCTCATACACTCTAACATAACCGTCTGAATATGCAGCCACCTAAATACCGTCGTCAAAGAATTAGTATAAGATGATCAACAATACATAAAATTTGTTCCCATTTACTCTAAAAATAATTAATGTGAAAAAGATAAAGTTCACCCAAGGTGATCTCAATAAACATCTCACAATGAAATAATTGACAGCTAAAAAAGGCATGAACACAGAAATATGAGGTTCATATTCTAGTTAATTAAAATTATACTATCAATTTAAAGCATTAACTACTACAAAATTTTACCATTTTCAAAATAGTCAAAGAGATTCCAAACTGAACATCAAGGACTTTGCTTGAACTGCTTCCAAAGCTTTTGCACATCTTCCACTGAAAAGGCTGAGAGTCTACATGAAACGAAAGAGAAAAAATCAAGTGAGAACATATTTTTGACATTAGTAATTAGTAATTATATAATAAGGTTCTTTTATGTGTGTTTTATAAAATTAACCCAAGCTGGAAACAAAATATGCATACAAACTCGATTCATATATTCAGAATAAATAGCTCATGGAACAACCAATAAATCAATTAACATAGCTTGTACACTATCATTCCAACACCCCCCAGAAAAAAAAATCAGCGACAAATCAGCAATGTAACCACCTCTCATCAATAGACATAGTTTTTCCTAACTTAAACAAGAAACACAAGCATTGATACCTTCTGCCACTTCATCCCACAAAGACATAATTCCATCAGCAAAAATACATGCAACTGCATCTCCATACTCTGGAGGAAGCCAAACAACCTTCACCATGTTTCCTTCATGAATCTACAAAGTTCCAACAACAGAAAGTTTACAAATAATTTACAAAATGTGAATGAAGAAAATATCAGAGAAGTATATCTACAAAAAATGGATCAAGCAGCAAATTAATGCCTCACAGATAGCAGTAGCTGCCTTTTAATATAAAAGTAACTCTGCTTCAATCCTGATTCCAAAGTCTATATAAACCCTGCATCAGGGTTCCATACTTCTAATGCGGGACTTATTCCATGACTTACAATGGTCTTACCTTGCACACTATGCTTATAGAATCTGAGGGTCGATGAAGAAAAAAAAAAAAACATGGCTGCTGATAAATCAATCTAGACCAAAATCAATATAACCCAGAAGGCAATGAGTAGTATACGCATATAATAGAAACTGAAAGAAATACTTCCTCGGTTCCTAAATAAGTTGACTTTTTTTTGGAAAAGTCAATGAAACTAAATGAATAACTTAATCATAACATATTTTGCGAATTATTAGATTATATGTTAGGTTATGAATCAAATAAGCTAGTTTCGTGAAAAAATTTAGGCAAATTAATATATAAGCAGTTTATTTAGCTTTTTTAGGATTCTCCAAAAAAGTCAACTAGGTCTATACGGAGAGAGTACAATTTAACATCAAATTTGCATTTCGGCCCAAAAACGTGGAGAGTAAAAGAGGTGGACTGAGGAATTTTGAAATTTTGGGTATGGATCAGATGAAAACCAGTTCTTTCAAGACTTAGTTCACCTACAATATGGATGAGAATAGAATCTATCAAATACCAACGCTTTGTATATCCACCCATAACATATGGCCAAAAAAAAAAAAAATCCTTACGAGTGCGGACAGCTTTAAGGTTTGTACAATACTCCAGTAGTATATAACAACTAACGAATATGTAACAGCACAGTTTCTAAGAGATAAATGAATCAAAAGAAAGAAAGAAAAATGGAACTAGGGGAAGACAAACCTTCGATTTGAAAGTGGATTGGAGGGAGGAAGAGCAGGCTGGGTCGCGAAAATCGAAGATAGATAGCGTTCCATCGAAGGAACCAGTAGCAAGTCTCTCACCACAGTAGTTCCAAGAGGAGCAGGTAGTGCCATTATCAAGAGTCAGCAATGGCTTCGCCATGTAATGTATGCCTCGGAAGCAACAGCCTTTACCCAGTCGAACCGAAGCTAAAACCTTAAGAGGACAAGGGTTTTCATTTTTTTTTCCCATATGCCGCGGAGGGAAAATTGTCGAAAAGGACTCTCGAATTATCAAAAGGACATTTTGATACAGCGAATTTCGGAAATGACCAGTCAGTAGAATTTTGTATAGTGACTGAATTGTCCTTTAACAAATTTAAAGGAAAAGTAGAAAACGCCCCTGATTCAACTAATTTTTTTTAATAATGGGCCACCACCACCACCACCACCACCGGCGGTGGGGCCCACCGCAGGCCCCCGGAGCTCTAGCCGCCGGCGGGGCCCACCCCGCTTCGTGGCAGTCCCACAACACGCCACATAGCAAGCTATGGGGCCGCCACGTGGCAGGTGTCCCTTGTATAAAAGGGACACAAAATGTGAGAGGTAGCTTGGTGGCTTGGTGGCCTTACCACCAAGTCTCACAATAATATATATTGCAAATATATATATATATTCTATCATTCATTCCTTTTTGATATTTTAATAGAAACGTGCAAAGGATTCCCAACTTCGCAAAAGGGATTCCCAACATGTACATTACCATTTACCAACTTCCAAAATACTTTACCAAATCTTCCTACTTGTTACCAGAAACGTTCAAGGGATTCCCAACTTCGCATAAGGGAATCCCAACTTTTGTTAAGGGATTCCCAAAATGTACATTACCATTTACCAACTTCCAAAATACTTTACCAAATCTTCCTACTTGTTACCAGAAACGTTCAAGGGATTCCCAACTTCGCATAAGGGAATCTCAACTTTTGTTAAGAGATTCCCAACATGTATATTACCATTTACCAACTTCCAACATACTTTACCAAATCTTCCTACTTGTTAACAGAAACGTTCAAGGGATTCCCAACTTTTGTTAAGGGATTCCCAACATGTACATTACCATTTACAACTTCCAAAATACTTTACCAAATCTTTCTACTTGTTACGAGAAACATTCAAGGGATTCCCAACTTCGTATAAGGGAATCCCAACTTTTGTTAAGGGATTCCCAACATGTACATTACCATTTACCAACTTCCAAAATACTTCACCAAATCTTCCTACTTGTTACCAGAAGCGTTCAAGGGGTTCCCAACTTCGCATAAGGGAATCCCAACTTTTGTTAAGGGATTCCCAACATGTACATTACCATTTACAACTTCCAAAATACTTTTACCAAATCTTCCTACTTGTTACGAGAAACATTCAAGGGATTCCCAACTTCGCATAAGGGAATCCCAACTTTTGTTAAGGGATTCCCAACATGTACATTACCATTTACCAACTTCCAAAATACTTTACCAAATCTTCCTACTTGTTACCAGAAACGTTCAAGGGATTCCCAACTTCTCATAAGGGAATCCAAACTTTTGTTAAGGGATTCCCAACATGTACATTACCATTTACTAACTTCCAAAATACTTCACCATGTTGGGAATCCCTTAACAGAAGTTGGGATTCCCTTATGAGAAGTTGGGAATCCCTTGAACGTTTCTGGTAACAAGTAGGAAGATTTGGTGAAATATTTTGGAAGTTGGTAAATGGTAATGTACATGTTGGGAATCCCTTAACAAAAGTTGGGATTCCCTTATGCGAAGTTGGGAATTCCTTGAACGTTTCTGGTAACAAGTAGGAAGATTTGGTGAAGTATTTTGGAAATTGGTAAATGGTAATGTACTTGTTGGGAATCCCTTAACAAAAGTTGGGATTCCCTTATGCGAAGTTGGGAATCCCTTGAACGTTTCTGTTAACAAGTAGGAAGATTTGGTAAAGTATTTTGGAAGTTGGTAAATGGTAATGTACATGTTGGGAATCCCTTAACAAAAGTTGGGATTCCCTTATGCGAAGTATGGAATCCCTTGAACGTTTCTGGTAACAAGTAGGAAGATTTGGTAAAGTATTTTGGAAGTTGGTAAATGGTAATGTACATGTTGAGAATCCCTTAACAAAAGTTGGGATTCCCTTATGCGAAGTTGGGAATCCCTTGAACGTTTCTGGTAAAAAGTAGGAAGATTTGGTAAAGTATTTTGGAAGTTGGTAAACGGTAATGTACATGTTGGGAATCCCTTAACAAAAGTTGGGATTCCCTTATGTGAAGTTGGGAATCCCTTGAACGTTTCTGGTAACAAGTAGGAAGATTTGATAAAGTATTTTGGAAGTTGGTAAATGGTAATGTACATGTTGAGAATCCCTTAACAAAAGTTGGGATTTCCTTATGCGAAGTATGGAATCCCTTGAACATTTCTGGTAACAAGTAGGAAGATTTGGTAAAGTATTTTGGAAGTTGGTAAATGGTAATGTACATGTTGGGAATCCCTTAACAAAAGTTAGGATTCCCTTATGCGAAGTTGGGAATCCCTTGAATGTTTCTGGTAAAATATTAAGAAGAAATGAAAGATAGAATATATATATATTTTGCAATATATATTTTGATGAGACTTGGTGGCTTGGTGGTAAGGTCACCAAGCCACCAAGTTGAGGGGGTGGGTTCGATTCCCACCCCCTCACATTTTGTGTCCCTTTTATACAAGGGACACCCGCCACGTGGCGGCCCCACAGCCCGCCACGTGGCTTGTTGTGGGCTGCCACATGGCAGGGTGGGCCCCGCCGGTGGTGGTGGGCCATTATTAAAAAAATAATAATTGAACCAGGAGCATTTTCGACTTTTCCTTTAAATTTGTCAACAGACAATTCAGTCACTGTACAAAATTGTACTGACTGGTCTTTTTCGAAATTCGTTGTATCAAAGTTTCCTTTTGGTAATTCGAGAGTTTTTTTCTGAAATTTTCCCAATTATGTTTGGTACAAAGTAATATTTGAGAAGACAACTTAAATAGATTTTATTTTATAATTACTTTTAAAATACCCCTAACAATTGTGTATATGATAATTATAATAAAAGATTTGATAACCTCCCTTTCTTCCCAAACTTCTTACTCTCTCCACTCCATCACGTTCATCAACATATAATCACTCATGCAGAAAACAAATTAAGTTGCCAATGTCATTGATAGAAAAATTTATATTTATTCATTTTTCTCAGTTTACTCACTTTATTAAGAACTAAAGAACAATCCAAAAAAATAGAGTTTAAGGATGTCAAGTTTGTTACTCTAACTTGCAAATATGAAAAGGGTAAAGGTGTAATATTAACAACAATGTTTTTTTTTTTGCAAGGAGCTACTAGCACCATTAAGTTTTGAAATGTGCAAAAATACACATGAACATTTACAAATAGAGCGATTTTACCACTTCTATTAAATTTGGTTAATGTTGACTGTTATAAGGTTATAAGAGAAATGTTTGAACTGTTGTGGGAGAGAGGGTGAGAAAAAATCCATTATTATAGTTTTAAAAGAAAACAAACCCCCTTAACTCTGCCTCAACGACATAGTCTATAAAGTGAAGAGCTTGGGAAAGATGAGAGGAAGGGAGCCATCAATGGGGAGGAAAGGAAATATGTGAAATGGGTGTCACCAAAGAAAGCTCACTGGAAAATGGAGCTTTTCTTAGGAGGAGATGGCTTTGAATGATAGGAGGTAGGAGCATATTTGACATCACTCAGTAGAAAAGAGGCAAAGTTGGGGTCATTTTTTTTAATTGAAAAATACAATAATGGCACACATACTTTCTCTCTCTACCACATCATAGGTCAAACACTTTCCTCCCCCTATTTTTAACAGTCAACGTTAACCAATTTGACAAAAGTGGTACAATTGCTATATTTTTAAATGTTGATGTGTACTTTTGCACCTTTCAAAACTTAATGGTGCTAGTAGCTCCTAACAAAAAACATTGTTGTTAATATTACACATTTGCCCATATGAAAAATACCTAATGAATAATCAATATAAAATATTTAAGACGAAGATAAAAAATAGCTAATACTAAAACCTAAATTAACTATGACATAATTTGATGAATTACATGAGCTTGTCCCTCTTGAGGTGTGGCATAGGATGCAATCAATAGTCGCTCATCAGACATTATCTTGACATAAGTTGCTAGAAGCTCTTGTTCTGAAAGTCCTTCAACCTACATAATATCAATATAAAAAGACTTCTTCGTATCATCCAAGCGCTTCTCACGTTCATCTACAAGCATGTGCATTGCCAATCGCTCATTGACCTCTGTGAAGCTTTCAGAAAATGTTTGGGCAATTCTCTCCTAGCCTTGAAGTAAACAGTCATCAAGATCTGTACTATTTGGCTTATGCTTCTTTGACCCTAAACTTGCATCAGGTGGAGTTTGTTCCTCCGGAATTCGGCTCATCTTGAGTTTGCATATCTGGCATATTGTTCACAGGGAATATGTGTATGTCATCATCATCGTGTATGTCCAAACCAAGTTGATTATTAGTCTCTTCAACATCATCATCATATTGTAGAGACTCCTTACCATTTGCATGGTCCTTACCGAAAATAAGGCCAAACTCATCATAAAAAGGGAAAGACTTATGTCTAAACTTAGCAGCATCTCCATTCACCTGTAGGCAAATAATATAAAGCTAACATGAAGACTAATAAAGCATAATTAACTAAAAACATATATATATATATATGACGTAGAGTTTGAGTTCATTTTGATTATATTTACCTTTATATACTCATCCCAAACGGTCTTAGGAGCTGTTATATATTTCTTGTTGGAGTCCCAACCAAAGCCAGATAAATTGAGAAGTTCAGTCACCACACCATAGTGCCTTTTTAACTTTCTATATATGGATTGTATGTGAGGACAAGCCTAAATATTACAACCAGGAATAAACTCATGAAGTTTATTCTTCAAATCGTTCAAAGCACCTGGCCTAAGGCCATTCTCGCTAACAAGTTCACCCTTCTCATGCTTTACTAGCATGCACTGGATTAACAACTGGTCCTCTCCAGGTGTCCACATATGCTTATCTGACTTTCCAGATTTGTTTGACATATTTTGTTACTTATAATACATGTTAAAACCAAACATGAAGTAAATATAATATAAAATTTCTAGCATAATCAAAGAAAACCATATCTTATTAAATCAACAATTTACAAAGTTCATATCTATCTAAATGTCTTATTAGAAGTAAAAGCAGTGAACATTTCATTAGCAAGATTGTTCCTAAAGGCGGCCCATTCATTAGATGAGTCAATGTTTTGAATTAAGGGGTTATTCATTCCATCAACACCAACTTCCATTTCATCGATTTCATTTTCAAGGGGATCTACACCATCTTGACAGATTAAATTGTGTAAAAGGCGGCAAGCAATTATTACTCAGTTATATGTCTTAATAGGATAAAATGATAGGCTTCTTAAAACAGCCCATCATAACTTCAAAATTCCAAAGCACCTCTCAATAATATTCCATGCCGATGAGTGTCTCATATTAAAGCACTCTTGTGCATTTCTAGGACATTGCCCTTCTCTCCATTCACTTAGGTGATATCTTTGTCCTCTAAAAGGTGCGAGAAATCCCTCAGAATTGGCATACCCAACATCAACCAAGTAATATTGAACTTGAGGAACTTTTAAGCCATTCCTCCTACTGATGGCATCACGAAGAACCGTTCCATCTACTGCAGGTCCTTCCTAACTAGGCAAAACATATATAAAGTACCCATCTTGTGATCAAACACCCAAAACATTTGTAGATATATCCCCTTTCCTATTTCGGTAGCTTGCCTTGTCCAAAGAAGAAACTCTCAACTTAATATGAGTTCCATCCAATGCATCTAAACAATGCTAAAAAAAGGATAAAAGTATTACATATTATCCATGTGTTTGAAAATTTATAATAAACACATATACCTTGAACCACTGGCACCTATCATCATTGGAATCTTTAGCCACAGGCTCTGGTTTCTTGAATATCATGGATCCAAGTCTCATCATAGCACTCAGCACTAAGTTGAAATACCTACTAATTGTTTTTCCAGATCTATTAAAGTTATATTGTATTACTCTATTCTTTACATGGTGTGCTAGTATGTGTAAAACTATGGCAACTTGCTCATCTATAAGCATATTCTTACTTGGTTTGATACCACCCACATCCGTTAGCATAGAACAAAGATTGTCAAATGTTGACCTACGCATCCTAAGTAAATTGTAACATGCTACATCACTATCACACACCAATCGTTTTAGATAAGATCTCTTTACTAAAAAATCCATTTTGTAAGGTATATGCTTGATCCGTTGCCTCTTTAAAAGGATCATCATACAAACACACAAATAAAACCAATGCATTGTCTCAACCATACTCATCCACCAAAGCAACAAACACAATTGGGCTCTCTTCTATTCAAGCAGCGTCATGACTTTATAAATAAGGCCACACCCAAGTAAAAGTTAGTAAAATAACCATTATTAATAAAATTTGATTTTAAAGGGCCACATCTAAAAAATTATAGTGAAATCAACAAAGAGCTTGGATTATCCATTTAGAACAAAGATATTAATTGTACAAGACAAAATTTGTCATCTCGTGTTGAAACGGTAAAATTCATGGAAATTTTTTTTATCAAAACAAGACAAGATTCTTTATCCATTTTCAGAGTAGTCATTGATTAAAGAATGGTAAAGGGTATAACCATACAAAATCATGGGAAAATAAGAGAACATTGATGAAAGAACTGGAAAACTCTCAATGACCAGATTGTTCTCTTATTGAAATGGGCAAACAACGTGGTCAGCTTAAGTAGGTAACTATTGGCTCCCAATGCTCTATATGATTGTTTGTTTCCAACGATGGTTGAACCTCTAGCTTATTCAATAGTAGCTTTTTTTAGTTTGCGGTAAAGGATGATAGATGATTAATTTTACCTATTATTTGGTGTGCAGTTATATTCATAAGGATTGATTTTATTTATTTTATTTTATAACTAATTAATTATGGAAACATTTTGCTTTTTGATATTTTATCAATCTCAAATTTGTCATCTCTTCTTTATGTTTCTTTTCGATATCTTAGAAAAATTATTTATTAAATGTTATTTGCATTATATATTTTTTATAAAAAAAATATGGACTAATTAGAGACTTTTGCCTTATATATTTATCTATCTCAACATTTTGATTTTGATATTTTATTTTTCCCATAATGGGATTTGGATTATATATTTTTTGTCAAAAAAAATTTAACTAATTCAAGATTTTTGCCTTATACATTTATCTTTTTCAATGTTTTGATTTTGATATCTTATCTTTCTCAAAGAGAATATGATTCCCCCCCCCCTAAAGAACATAACGAGATTTGAATTATATATTTCTTAAACAAAAAAAAATCTTAACTAATTTGAGATTTTTGCCTTATACATTTATCTTTCTCAACATTTTGATTTTAAGTTGGAGTATATACACGGTTTTGAAAATTTTGACTCAATATTATAAGCTTCAAAGGTTTTTATGGTATTGTTTGAAGTACAATATCATTGATTAAAAATTGATATTTATTTATTCAAATTACTCACTTTATAAAGAACTAAAGAAAAATAAAAAAAAGATAGAGTTTGAAGATAACAAGTTTATTACTCTAGCTTACAAATAGATTACCTAATACATAAAAAATACCCAATGAATAATCAATATAAAATGTTTAAAAAAAGATAAAAAAATAACTAATACTAAAACCCAGATTATCTATGATATTATTTGGCGAACTACAGGAAGTCTATGAGCCCTTATACAGGTACATGGTCTTGACCCCAAACATATGATAAATCTTCAATGTGAGGCAAGCATTTATTTCTAAATTTTGCAGCTTGTTTGTTAACCTGGAAATGAAGGTGAAATACAATCATATAATAATTTGTAAGTTTGAAGAATCATCGTATGACAATATACATTACTAAACATTAATAATAAAACAAAACATCATTACCCCAATGAATACATCCTATATATGACCTTCTGTTGTCACTAACTTTTTTTCAGAATCCCATTCAAAACCAAAAGACACCATATCAGATACAACCCTTCATGCTGCCTTGAATGCCCTCAACCTTGACATAATATGAGGCCTAGCTTTCGGTCCACATCCTGGAAGCTTAGCCTCTAGCATACTCTTGAGGCTTTCCAAATATCCTACTCCAAACCCCATATTTATAACAAAAATCCCATCAGTTTTTAGCTTAACTAGACACTCAACAAGCATATTATATTCTTAGAGTGTCCATACATACTTGATTCCTTGGCTAATATCACTTTGTATTTCCATTCTATATATAAAAAGATGTGAAGAAAAAGCATTACAAGTCATGTGAGATTTCAAACTTATAAAAGAGACTCAAACACCAATAAATCAGTATTAGGTGTATATTTTATGAGTATGCACATGGAAAAATTAATATAAACAGGGCATAGAATAAATGAAATCCAACGTATTGCGTAATTTGGATTATCCATTTAGAATCAACAAAAAGTTTGCACTTCACATTTATATATGCTCAGTAAGTTGTGAGACTATATTTAATTGGAGAATCACTTGTTAAAATCAAAACAGGTTTAAATTTTAACACTTGTAAAGATTGTTTGAATTTCAACACTTGTAAAGATCAAAATAGGTTTAAATTTCAACAGTGATGGTGTGGGCATCCAAAAAGTTTTAGGAGGACATGTCATCATCTCTAGTTCTATTTTCTATCTCAAACATCGCCATTCTCCGATTCTAGTATAATCTATCATTTTCTTTCTCACTCTGCTCAATCCACCAAAATGGCTCCGATTTCTCATTGTCTCAAGCATTTATTTTGATATTCTTTTAATTTTCCACTTGCATTTAGTACTAAAAGATTTTTTGAAATAGTGATATTGTGGAATAGCATATTATATAATTTCTTAGTAAATCTAAATGAATTTTTCATATATTAGTTTGCCAAATAGTATTAAAAACAAAAGTATATCAAACATTTTATTGTAAATCGGCCATACCTAAATTCAATAACACGTAAATTGGAGATGAGAGTAATGAGATTAGACTCACATGCAAGACCATAGCTTTCTTAATTTGGGGGATGAGAGTGACGGTGAGGGTTGTGATGGTTTGCAGCAACGGAGATTGATGATTACTTTAAACCTATCGTAAAAATTAAGAGGGGCAACTCTATCGAACTTTTATTATAATAAGGGATAATTTTGTCTTAACATTTTTCAGTCCCTGGATAGTTTTTGCAGTACCTGGGTGTAGATAGTTTTGCAACAATCCCACTTATGAGGTACTCCCAATCCCTACTTATCTTCAGGTCCTCCTACCAAACATTACAAATGGCCAATCCCTATACCAACCTTTTAGTACCATGTACCAAAGAAGCCCAAAACAGAAAATATTTGGGTGCTGAAAAAAAAATACAGAAATAATGGAAAGCTTTTATATTTGATTGATTAAAAATGATGATAAGGAAACTAAAAATATATGCAAATGATCATATTGTCCTTATTGAGTATTAATTAGTAAACTTCAAATTTATATTCAAAAATTGAATAGTTAATACAATATAATAATTCAAAAATATAATAAAATATCAATAAATGTCCAATTCAAATTATTTTATGAATTTAATATTTGTACGGATATCGATATCTCTCATTATCTGTCTAATATATTCTTTTGTTGTGTGTTTTGATTATCTTATTACACTAGAGTTATGCTTATAAATGGAAAGCTTGCATTAGGTGAATTTCTTTTATTCTTCCTTTATTTTATTCTTTCTCTATTGACTATTCTTGAGAAATTGCTAGATATATATTTATATTCTGTGTGCTTATGAACACCCAAGAAATTCTGTTGAATTTCTGATTGATTGTGGATCCACCTAGGGGACGCCCTAGATTTGTCTATGTGACCGTGGGTGTTTGGAAATTTATGATATTATCTGAGCAATTTCCTCTCATATTCTTTTCATTTGTGCAGGATTTAAATATTTTTCTGCTTAACAAGCAGCTAAGCATTATTTGTTGAATATTCTTTTTTTTATCACTCACAATTTTGTAATGCTTCAGATGCCAATCACTAAGGTTAAAATTCTAATAGAGTGGGCTCGAATAGGTGAACACCAATTCATCATACGTTGAATGAATGTAGATAGAAACATATTAATATATTATATATATTTAGAATTAAATAAATATATATAATCATAAGTATCATTTTAGGTGTGTTTGACTATCCTACTACTTAGGGTAATATTTAATTGTTATCTAATTTGTTTAATCTGTTAAGATATACTCCATAGGCATTTGTTATTCAAAATTACGCAGCCCCTGTATATTAAGAGTTAGAATATGCAAAATAATAATGAATGAAGTTTAAAATATAAAAATATATATAATTAAATACATATATCAGAAGAATTAAAGCCACTGCACGTCAAAAAAATACTGAAATTTCTTAGGCTTATAATTATAAATATATATATATATTAAAATCATTTTATAGTAGGGATTTTACATTTGGTATCAGAGAAAAATGATCCTAAAGAAAGCATGATTGAAGTTTCTCCCATATATATATATACATGAAAGAGGTTACATATACTTGAAATTTATATATATAAATATAAACAGATAAAAAATACATGATGGTATTCCTACGTATGTGTTTCATTCTGATCTTTATGATCAGGAGCAGTGAAAAGTGTTTAAATTTAATATAGGTTGACCTTTCTTAAGAAATATATATGTGTGTGTGTATTAAATAAATAAATAGAAGAGAGGGATAAACGCACGTGCTATATTTCATTTTTTTTTCAAATCAAAATATTAAAATCCAACTCATTATTTATGATCCAAAACATTTTTCTTTTCTTTTCCTTCCAGTGAACCGTGACCTTATCTCATTAGTAACATATGTTCATGAATTATGGTTAGGATCTTATTTAATCTAATTTGATCCCTTCTATGTATGAACGGGAAAAATTAATGTGGATCTACCCTCATAGAGAGTATGGGAGTAAACGATGTGATATAGATAAATGTGTAAAGCCCAATTTGTGCTTAATGATAGTACAAATTTATAAAATACTTTGCTGTGTAGAAAATGATACCAGAAGGAAGGAATCAATCTAATAATATTGAAGGCCATATGGGCAATAATATATTAAGTGCTATTGAGCAAATGGCCACTGCCATACGTGAACAATAAGAAGCAACTGCCAATGCAATAAGGGAACAAGCTGCAGTCACAGCTCATCTAGCTCAAGTACTTCAAGGACCTAAATATGAACATCTAAATCCTGGAGAGAGTGAAGAAATAGAACCGGATGAGGAAATTCCAGTTGACAGAAACCAAGTCATCCCAAACCTAACGCTAAATATAAAATCCTATAGTGAATTTAGAAAAACCAACCCACCATCTTTTCTAGGAGAACACAACCCGACAATAGCTTATGAATGGTTGGAATAAATAAAAAAGATCTAAGATTTTAGGATGTAGGGATGATCAAAAGGTTTCCTTTGCCACTTTTATGTTAATAGGAGATGCTCATAATTGGTGGAAAGAAGTTAAGAGGGCAAAGGAATCATATCAAATAACATGGGAGGAGTTTAAGAATATTTTTCTAGACAAATACTTTCCAGAAAATGTTAAGAATGAGAAAGAAATTGAGTTTCTAAAACTTTCCCAAGGCATGATGACAATAGACCAATATGTAGCCAAGTTTGAGTCACTCTCCAAATATTCATCATGTTTACTTAATAGCCCTAAAAAACTTGGAAAGCTAGAAAATTTGAAGCAGGATTGCGATAGGATGTCCGTAAAGCAGTTATTGCCTTACAAATTCGAAAATTTTCATCCTTTGTAAATAAGTGCTGGGTAGTTGAAAAATATCTTAAGGAAAAGGATAGGGAGACTCATAAGAATAGAAATAATTGGGAAAAGAATAAAAATATGGGAATACAAAGGAAAATTTTTAAACCACCCGTAGGCAAAGAAAAAGGAAATGGATTTTAATTTTCTTGTAATAAGTGTGGTAGATTTCATGGAAACTAACCATGCCATTATGGGCAAAAAGTATGTTATATTTGCAAAATGCCTGACCACTTTGCAGGAAGTTATCCTCTAAACCAAAGGAAAACTCTAGAGGAGCCTAAGCTAGCTCAGAAACCAATAGCAAAGGGGCGAGTCTACACGATAAATAGGGAAAATGTTAATGTGTCTTCAAACCTGGTACAAGGTATGTGTTACATACAAGATGTTCCATTACTTGCCCTATATGATTCAGGAGCTACCCATTCTTTCATAGCTATTACTTGTGTGAAAAAAATAAATCTACCTATATCAGAATTGTCATGTCAGCTCCGTGTCTCCATGGCCACAGGAAAGGAAATCGATAGTGACTCAGTTTGTCTCAATTGTCCTATTCAAAGTGATAATCATTGCTACATTGCATATCTTGTTTGTTTACCCTTAAAGAATATAGATGTTATTTTTGGTATGGATTAGCTAACTCAAAATAAGGTTATAATAGATTTTGCTCGACAATTGGTGACCTTTCCTTCAACCCATTACTTCACCATAAATCATCTTGCTAATTATTCTAAAAATATGAATATTGATGAAGAAAGAGTGAAGGACAAATTAGGAATTGAAGAAATACCCATAGTCAGAGAATTCTTAGATGTATTTCCTTCTGATATATCCACCCTCCCTCCTAAAAGAGAAGTTGAGTTTTCAATAGATTTAATTCTAGGAACCAGACCTATATCCATTGCACCATATATAACGTCTCCCTTAGAGCTTAAAGAGCTAAAAACCCAAATAGAGGATTTATTAGAAAGGAAATTTATTCGACCTAGTGTTTCACCTTGGAGAGCCCCTGTCTTATTCATCGAAAAGAAAGATGGAAGTTTCCGATTATGTATAGACACTATAGGCAACTAAACAAGGTAACTGTAAAAAATAAATATCCACTTCCAAGAATTGATGACCTTTTGGATCAGCTAAAAGGAGCCTCCATTTTTTCAAAAATTGACCATAAATCAGGATATCACCAAATAAGAATTAAGACAGATGATATACCTAAGACTGCCTTTAGAATTCGTTATGGGCACCATGAATTTTTAGTCATGCCTTTTGGATTAACAAATGTTCCAGCAATATTTATGGACTACGTGAACCGATTTTGTAGGCCTTACTTAGACCAATTTGTTGTGGTATTCATTGATGATATTCTCATTTATTCTAAATCAGTAGAGGAACATAATAAGCATCTTCAAATAGTTCTCCACACCTTAAGAGAGAAAGAGTTGTATGCTAAATTTGAAATATGTGATTTTTGGCTTAGTAAAGTGAAATTCTTAGGTCATGTCATCTCAGGTGAAGGTGTATCGGTAGATCCTGATAAGGTAAAAGCCATACTTGAAAGGAAGCAGCCTCAAACTGTTACTGAGATAAGAAGTTTTTAGGATTAGCAGGCTACTCACTCCGAGCCTAAATATAAGATCACTTTGACTTTTTTTTTGAAGAAGTTAAGGAGGCAAATTAGACCACTAAGTTATAACATATGTCACATGAAATTATATTATAGGTTATTTTATAAGTAGAATAAATTAGTTTTGAGGAAAAAATATTTTTTGGACTGAAACTACTTTTTTTTTTATTGAAAAAAGTCAAAGTAATCTTATAATTAGGATCGGAGGGAGTGTTATAGAAGATTTATCCAAGGATTTTCACAAATAGCCTTACCTTTAACAAAACTAACCCAAAAGGGAGTTCCATTACATGGACTTCCAAGTGTGAAGTGAGCTTTAAAATTTTAAAAGAAAAATCAACTACTTCCCTAGTGTTAGTTTTACCCAATCCTCATGAAAATTTTGAAGTATATACAAATGCTTCTAAGAAAGGTTTAGGTTGCGTTTTAATGCAACAAAATAAAGTTGTTGCATATGCTTCTATACAACTTAGAACACATGAAGAGAGCTACCCCACCCATGATTTAGAATTAGCTGCCATAGTATTTGCTTTGAAAATTTGGCGACTTTATTTGTTTGGAGCAAGTTTTGAGGTTTTTAGTGACCATAAAAGTCTCAAATATCTTTTTGATCAAAAGAAACTTAACATGTGACAAAGAAGATGGATGGATTTACTAAAGGACTATGACTTTAAACTTCGTTATCACCCAGGGAAAGCAAAAGTGGTTGCAGATGCCTTAAGTAGAAAAACTTTGCAAGTAGCATTTTTGATGATATAGGAAAATTAAATGATAGAACATTTTAGGGATCTAAGACTCTCTATGACCATCCTACCCCGTAGTCTGCAATTAAGTGAACTAAGAATAAAAAGTGACTTAAGAACTCAAATAAAAGAATCCCAACAAAAGGATGAATTTTCTTCAAAGTCAAATAGGGCATGAAGGATTTAGTCGAGCCTTTGATGGAACCATATTGTTTCGAGAAAGAATATGTGTACCCAAAATAGGAGAAATAAGGAAAAAAAATTTAGAGGAAGGATACAAAAGCAAATATACCATTCACCCTAGAACAACTAAAATGTATCATGATATAAAGAAAATGTATTGGTGGCCAGGAATGAAAAAGAAAATTGCAGAATTTGTGTCAAAGTGTTTAGTATGTCAAAAGGTTAAAGTAGAACATCAAAAGCCTTATGGATTACTTCAACCATTATCAATCCCAGAATGGAAGTGGGACCATATTACTATGGATTTTGTGGTAGGTCTTTGATTGCACCATATTTTTATACACTTTTCATTGATAAAATCATTGGATTATTGCATGTTCTAGGAGTAATTGTGCCTAATTAGGATAAATTCTGACTTTCATACACTTTGTTGGAGTTTATACTAATCAAGGGCAATTTGGTCATAATTAGCATAATTTATTGATTTACATATTCCCAAGAACATTTTGATGCTACCTTGAGTGTTATTTTGAGTGCAAGTCATAAAAGAAGTAGGCCGCACGGAAGAGCAAGTTACGAAGAAGAAAGCTGGCCAAAGCAAGAAATTGATCATAGCTTTTTCGAGCATCTGGCTGCAGCCAGAAGATCTTCTCGCTGCAGCCAGGAAGACAGAAGCTTGGGCTAACTTTCTGTCTAGCTCGCTGCAGCGAGAAGATTTGCTCGTTGCAGCGAGAACGAGCTGACAGATACGCGATTTCAGCTGGTTTTTCGGGTTTTTAGGGTACCCATTGGTAGGATCCGACCCAAAACAACCTAGACCCGACTTCTAAACATAAAAATCGACCTAACACTCAATTCCCATCATCTTTTCCACCTCCATTCACTCCCAAACCCTAAAATCCTCTCATCCTTCTTACATCTCCATCTTCTTCATCTTCCATCTTCTTCCACCCTCTTCTTCCATGGATTTTCGAATGGAGCTTCTTCTTGGGGTTCCTCTTGGAGTTTCTATGTTGGATTGAGGAGCTCTTCATCTCTTGAGGATGGGTTGATGGTGTCTCAAGCATGGGTTCTTCATTAGGGGAGTTTTTCTTTGTTCTAACATATGTATTTAGGATTTCTTCTATGTTTATTTGAATTTCTCTTGGAGATGTTTGGATTTATGTATTGGAATGAGATTTTAGATATGTATGTGTATGAACTATATGTGTTTATTTTGGGCTTTGAACACTTGAGTTATGAATTCTTATCTACATTGTGGTTGCATGAAGTTAATTTCATTTTAGTGGTTGCTAGTGGGCTTAATTCATTGCTTTCATTCATAATTGTTGTGGTTGCACTTTTATGAGAGCCACAAGTGTTTTTGCTCAAAGTATTTCACACATCAAGTGGACCTTAACACTAACCCTAAGTAATGGCTATGAAAGTGGTTGCTATATTAGTCATTAATTAGGGCTAGTGGACCCCTAGTGGTTGCTTGGGGATTATTTTATTAGACTTGATGAATTGAACCCCTAAATGATTTGAACCTATGTTTGTCACCTCACCTAGACTCAAGAGATCCATTCCATCAACTTCACTTCACCCATCCAACCATTCCTCCTCATTAAGGAAAAGATAAAAAAAATATTGTAGTTAGGCTCATTTTGCATATTTCATATTAAAACACAACAAAACCCCTTTTTATACTTCATTTTCATGACATTTAGTTTCCTAGGTTAGTCATTAGGCTCCTTGAGAGACGATCCGGGATCGCACCATTATAGTGCAATCCTTTGTTATTAAATAATTTTGCATTTAACCCTCAAGGCAATTAGGAAAAGGTTAAATCAGTCTTCCCAAAACAAGAACTGGGAAAGATTCAATTTGGGTAGCTGTCGATCGAACTAACCAAATCAGTACATTTTGTACCCATTAAAATAAATTATTCTCTCGATCAACTTGCCCAATTTTTTGTGAAAGAAATAGTAAGACTACATGGAGCACCTTTAAGTATCGTTTCTGATAGAGACAATAGATTTACATCTAGATTTTGGGGAGCTTTACAAGAAGCTTTTGGTACAAAATTATAATTTAGTACTGCATACCATCCCCAAACAGATGGTCAATCGAAGTGCACCATTCAAACCTTAGAAGATATGCTTAGAGCTTGTAGTTTTGATCAAGGAGAATATTGGGGAAAATACATATCATTAGTTAAGTTTGCATACAATAATAGTTATCATTCAACTATTGGGATGGCACCATATGAAGCTCTTTATGGAAGAAAATGTAGGTCACCTTTGCGTTGGTTTGAGATAGGTGAAAGAAACTTAATAGGTCTGGATTTAGTCCAAGGTACCTCAAATCAATTGAAATTAATTAGGGAAAAGATGTTGGCAGCCCAAAGCAGACAAGAGGGTTACTCAAATTAAAGAAAGAGACCAATAGAATTTGAAGAAGGATCTCATGTATTTCTTAAAGTGACTTCTACTACAGGTATAGCAAGATCTCTTAAGGTTAAGAAATTAAGCCCAACATATATTGGATCTTACCAAATCATCAAAAGAATAGAGGCTGTGGCATATCATGTTGCCCTACCTCCTAGGTTGTCTGACATCCATCCTGTATTTCACGTCTCTCAATTATGGAAGTATGTCCATGATTCTTCTCATATAATCACAGAAGAGTCCCTACCAGTAACAAAGAATTTGAAGTATAATCCAAAACCTATTATGATTGTGGACAAAGATAAAAAACAACTACATGAAAAGAGTATCCCTCTTGTTAAAGTAATATGGGATGGTCTTACACCAGAGGAAGCTACCTGGGAGTTGGAAGATGACATGCGACAAAAATATCCTGAATTATTTTTACAAGGTAAATTTTAAATTTCGAGGACAAAATTCTATTTAAGAGGGGGAGAAATGTAACATCCAGAAATATATATACATATATATCATTATCATTTTGTTTATATTTAGAAAAAAATATATTATTACTATATATTAAGTATAATAGTGTATACATATGTATTTATATGAGCGTATGTTTTTATTCTAAAAGTATGGCATTAATATTGGAGTATAATATAGATAATAAAAAATGTTGAAAATAGGTGTTTGATTAGATAAAATAATAATAATAATAGAAAATAAATAAATAGGGAAATTATTACGTATAGTGAAGTCAGTAAATCTAGAAGCTTTAGATTAACGGAAAAAATAATGACTAAGCACATATTAGGCAATGACTTGGCTCAAAAGGATAAAAGATAAGACACTATTTAATGCAAATAGAATTCTAGAAAAAAAATTGTATATTTATAGGGCTGGAAGTGAGGCAAAAAAGGAAACATGGAGAAAACAAATTCTCAAAAAAAAAAAAAAATACACTCTATAATCTACGTTGAAAAAGAAAGAAGGTAAGTCTTTTGACTTACTGAGTGATAAAACTCTGCACAGGGAATTTCTTTTATTCTTCCTTTCTTTTATTCTTTCTCTATTGACTATTCTTGAGAAATTGCCAGATATATATATTTATATGCTGTGTGCTTATGAACACCCAAGAAATTCTGTTGAATTTCTGATTGATTATGGATCCACCTAGGGGACGCCCTAGATTTGTCTATGTGACCGTGGGTGTTTGGAAATTTATGATATTATTTGAGTAATTTCCTCTCATATTCTTTTCATTTGTGCAGCATTTAAATATTTTTCTGCTTAACAAGCAGCTGAGCATTATTTGTTGAATATTCTTTATTTTATCACTCACAATTTTGTAATGCTTCAGATGCTGATCACCATGGTCGAAATTCTGATACAGTGGGCTCGAATAGGTGAACACCAGGTCATCCGAAATGTCCACATCATTACCACAAATTCTATGATCCACCTGCATACAACCCACCTCTAAGCCCTTTTACTTTTCCTGAGTTTATTAATCCAGATGTAAATGCATGTGTTACTCCTAAGGATGATCATATGGCCTCAGCCTTAACTATTGTTCTATTAGCAACTATTCCACCTGAGACAGTTGATCCCCAGAATGAACCACTAGCACCAAATTAGGACCTGAAATATATCAGAAGTTTTTATTTTGGGGTGTGATATAAATATATGAAATAAAGTCATATGATACAGAGTGTTATGTAAAAAAATATATTAGGTTTTATATGTGCATATTATGGTGTGCTTCCTTTCTATAAAATATCAATATAAATAAAAGTGTTGTTTATTTGTATCTCTTCCCAGTCTACTCGTCATACGTTGAATGAATGTAGATAGAAACATATTAATATATTATATATATATTTAGAATTAAATATATATAATCATAAGTATCTTTTTAGGTATGTTGGACTATCCTACTATTTAGGGTAATAAGCATAGACTCCCCCGCGTGATGCGAGGGAAGCATTAACTACTATTAATTATGAAGGAGAACATAGCTTGGATGTTAAGACCTACATGAGTGGCTATATCAACTAAGAATGGCCAAAATAGAAGTTGGCAGCAAAATACAGATTCAATAAACAGAAACATGCAATAAAAAAAATGAACATGAATGTGTCAACAACAAAGAAATGAGTATATGTGTGCTTCTTGTTGGTAGGTTGTGTAAAAACTTCCATAACTCATTTGTGTATTGTCTCACACCTATAATGGAAAAAAAGCATGAAACCAAACATCATGCAGTAGAATGAGAGTAGGAACAAAAAGGGATAAACGTTGTCATAATCTCCAGGAACTATGCATCGTACATACACAATTATTGCCGCAAAGTAATAGTCTATAATAATATAAAAGCTTGAAAAAATGTAGGAGAAATGAGAAAGAAATTTGACTCACATATGATTGGTCAAATTCCTGAAAACCTCACTGTACACAACATTATTGTTTTAGAAGCCACTCCATGAAATTTGGAGTCAATGAGAATCTTCAATCCTCTTACATTCCGCACCCTCGAAAGTGCAACATACAATTGCTTATGTGTGAAAACTGGCTTAGGCAAGTACAAACCAACATACTTCAGGGACTGACCTTGACTCTTATCAATGATCACTACAAATGAAATTATAATTGGAAACTGCCTCCTCCTTATTTGAATTGGATTATGACTATCAGACGGGTTTAAGTCCATCCTATGAATCAGAACCTTTTGGTTAGGTTTGGAGCCATTCAATGTGATTCCCTCAAGCACAGATTGTCCAAGATGGGTGACACACAGACGCGTTCCGTTACACAACCCTGCAGCTTGATCAACTTTCCTAATTAGCATGATTGGTGTCCCAACCTTCAACGACAATTTGTGCATGGGAAAGCCAGAACAATTGATAGTGCTAAGGAAATCAGGAGAATACACACATACACAGAGATATATAAATGTGTGTGTATATATTTCCAACATATCAATCTAGGTGAATAGATTTTCGAATTGAATCATGATACGCCAAGTGTAGTCAACTTCATGTTATATTCCACAAGTTCTATCCATTTTTATTCTGAGTGTAATGAAATAAAAGCATCTAAAGAACACAAATAAAAAACTGCAATTAGATAAACAAAAAAACTGCAATACCACTTCCATTAAATATTTCTGAACAAAATATTGAGGTCATAAAGATGATAAAAAGGTGAATATCCAAAGTAACAACGTGCAAACATATATCAAAGTTTCTTAACAAAAGCAACATGACTGGGGACAATGGGGCCAGTATACATAACGGTTAAACTGCCAAAATGACACACGCAATTGACATGCAAGATTCCCACAGAGTGAATCAAGAGTTCATATGTGGCATAGGACATTAAATGCCACATGATTTCAAAATAGTTAACATGACCTAAAATACACAAAACAGACATAATACGATGTTCATACTTGATACTGAAAGATTACAGATTCATAAGAAATACACTTCAATTCTTCTCTTGTTTGATGTACTTGAGAGGCTTGATATATGTCTTGGCTGGGGAAGTATTGGCGTCAATAGCTGACTTCTCCCTCCAAACAACATTTTTCTTGACATTAATCTTTCTCTTCCTTTTAGCTGCTGCAGTGGTAGAAAGAGATGAAATGGGGATATCATCTAAGGCTACATCGTCCAGATTAATTGGTTCAGAAATAACTCCATGAGAATCAGCTGTCAAATTGGGTTGTGCTGTATTAATTGGTTTGCTTACAGATCCGAGCTCCTACAACATGTATGAAATTAATATGTCAAACAAAATAAGCAGGAACAATAATTTAAGCACAAAAGAATGGATGGGACATCAATTAATTGAACAAAAGAATTAACCTCTGATCCAACAACATCTTGATCATTGGCAACCTGTAAATGAAGAAAAAGCAACAACACCAACAAAATTTGTGATCTAAAAACAACATAATATGCTTGACAACAAAAAGGTAAACAAGTTTATTTTAAAAAGTTCCAACCGGATCAAAATCATTCATGAGGTTTGTCATTTAAGGGTATGAGGACACAGAAATGCTAGATCCAGGGAAGTCTCTATTATATTTAAGCTTCAACAACAGCCTCTTCCCAACCAGCATGTCCACTTCATCAGGGAAATCATATGAATGTTTAACCTGAAAAAATAGGGAGTTAACATATTGGTAAAGTCAAATTCAACTATATAGTGTAACGAATGTTCCTACACTGTCAAGGTGTTGTTTCATTTATGCTGCAGTCTTCCCATAGAACTATACTGGAAGATTGTCAAATAGAACAATCGAAGCTTCACCGGTTGCATCTTCCACAGTTTAGTGCACTTTGAGCCTACACGAGAAATAGCAAATGAATCAGGTGAAAATAACAATATTAAATTACAAGGTTAAACATAACACTATCATACTTTGGCTCAACAACCATCGCCTTGCCCTTGCAGACAATACTTGGGCATGAAACTTTTCCTGGACATATTTTTGACTTACTGCCACACCTAGAACATCCATCGTAAAACCACCCATGATGAGTGTCCACCTTCAGGATGATGCACTCAATCAAGAAAAAATCCTCCTAAACAACAAAAAATAAGGGTCACAAAGCTGAATAATATAACAAACAATTTTAATTGAAAGATATAATTACCCCAGCCTTTTCCGGTATATCACAAATACTTATCATGGGGTGGCTGCGCATAAGGTTGCTTGCACTCTGATTTGTTGATTGCATAGGTATGCTTGAAGTAATTGGTGGTAATAGTTGGTGAAGGAATTTTTTTCGCACTTTAAGAAAAATGAAGAAGATCACTATTAGTGAGCATTTTCCACAGAGAACAAACAATTGTGAATACTGATGAACTGCTTAACCTCAGGATATTTCAAATTGAATGACACATTCGTTGCATTGAAAGAGCTGGAAACTTCAGGAATGCCTATTAACGGAAATGAAATCCATTACTAAATTTAAATGGTTTTATCATAACTGAAACCATGAATAATATATAGATACAAACCATCATCAGAAAATCCAATCCTACAAAGCTGAAGCAGAATAACAACCAGGACTTCCTTCTGAGTGAAATCATGCAGGACCACGTCTAGAGCACAATCATCATATAGAACACACGACACAGACAGGCCCCTAATGAAAAAAAAGTCAGACCATTACAGGTATGGGACAAGAGACAGAAAAATAAATACTAAAATGAAGACAAACATCTTATCGGCTATAGTTGATCTGATCTTCTTCTTCATCTCATTGTTGGCACAATATTCCTCAAGAGATCCAACTGAGGTGACAAAACCAATGACATCTGCAAGAGCATATAACAACAAAAATGATGCATATAAATAAAAATGAACAGACTTGACATATTCACAAAAAGTAATAATATTGCACTAAAAGCTTACATACCAATTAGATAATCAACAGATGATTTCTCCTTAACTTCAATTATTTCTGCAATTGGGAAAAATAGGTATGAGTACTCAGGGATGACTGTGTCTGTTTCTCTCAAATATGTCTGGGCTCCAATTGTGATCTTGAATTTGTGATTAGTAGCGCGGTATTCCTTTGTGTTCTCGGAAACCACAAAGTGGCCATGAAATGTGCCTTCCCCTCACACAAAATTTCTTCAAACTGATCAAAAATTGTTTTGTTCATTACAGAAGCATGGATCCTACCACCCTACATTTGATAGAAACAATAAAAAGAATGAAATATAAAACATCAAGACAAGTAGGTAAGTGAAGAGGAACAAACATACATTTTCATGTTTGAAATGTAGAACATAAAAAGAAAACTACCTCCTCATCTACCAAGAGCATTGATATGCAGAAATGATCCATGGGGGATTCTTTTTGGTACACATTCCACCTCCTAATCACCTGAAAAACCAACCTTCACCTATCAGTTGAATCATTAATCTCTTTGATAGTAGCAATTTTTTGGGAAGCCATCTCCAGTAAAAACTCGAGAACAATGTATGATCGTTATTGGAGAGTGACAATTAAAGAAATCAAGAGTGGAGTGTGAACAAAAGAATACTTCTACTTACTAATTTATAGCGAAATAGATGCAACAAGGGTACAAAATGGGTCGTGGCATAATAATGCAAAAACACCCATGCAAAACCAATGTACTAATGAGGATATTTATCCATTGGATAGTAAAAACATGGCCCAGGTACAAAATGGGCCGTGCCAGAATAAAAAAAACATCACGCAAAGTGATATAGTTTGTAAAAGAAAAAACAAAAATTAGGCATAAGAAAGACACGCAGGTCCAATTGCAAACATGAAACAACTAAGTTAAATCACATGATGCATTTTTTTGGGTGTAAAGGTGCTGATATCACCTTTGGCCTCTATCTAGCTAGCTACAACTTTTTGTCTCTAAGATTTAGTCATGAAATTTCTTAGTTTAGGCGTCAAATGTCTGATTGATCTTGAAATTGAGATTTATAAGCATGAAGATTTGAATCTAGCAGGGGATAAATTTACATTTTGGGCACTAGATTGAAGACATACATCAAAACTAAATAACAAATGAAAACAAATTCCAATAAAGTCTAAGAATTGGACACGCGACAACTTTTATTTTCATACAGTAGATAGTGTTGTTCCAAGTACAAACATACCAACTTGATATCAGTTAGAAGTTGACATTAGGAATACCCAATGGATATCAAGAGGTGATATAATTTCTGAGCAACACAGTTATTTAAAAACAATAATTTCTAAGCATGGATATCAAGAGGTGAGTCCATGTTTTGTAGCAACAATAGAATAAATTTTTTTCCTAATGACTGAAAAATATAAGCCAATTTAAAAAAAATTCATGGACCATAAAAAAATGTCGAGTAGCTAGAACAATCACCTCTTCATAGTCTTCATAGAGTAAAAGATACATATGATAGCAAGTTCAGCGCGGTGCAGGCAGGATCATCACCATATTCGATGTACCTAAAACTCTCTACCTATCTAAGCTAGGACTATGATGTACTGGAAGATATGAAACTTGTCCAAAGCAAAACCCCATGAAACACGCATAGCTATGAAATTGAAATCACTGGATTTTTGGGAGGAGATATGGATTTGAAGGATTTGGTATGAGTTGTAGATCACGACAATTCTAATAGAAGATAATCCATACTCACGATGAATCTGACACAAGATCAATTGAGAAACGATTTTTGAAAGGTGAAGCGGTGGGTTTAGGAAGTGATGTGATAGCCAAATCGTATCTTAGATCTTTATCTCATGTGTAGTGTGCAAAGAACGATGAGTATGAAGGAAGTCTGGTGGCAAGGTAGCATGATGGCCGAGGCTAAAACCTACCAAAACGCAAAAAATTTATCTCATTAGGAAAATATTCCAATATTTATTACTAGTGGGTGCCATTCTCTATTTATCACTAGTGTTTTAGTGTGGGGAGTTATCTCATTAGGACAACAAATTTTGATTTAATTTTTTGGGAGCGATGATTAAGTTAAATCATTACGATTAAATTAAGAAGAATGAATTTCTCTCAAAACGGATGTATTTGGCTAAGGAGCCAATAAATACACTCGAATGGTCAGCATGGTTAAGTAACCCGTTATATTTAGCATATTCAGATTCAGAAATGTGAATACTACCGACGATCCTAATTGTAAGAGCCAGTTTACTTTTTTTGGAAGATTAAGGAAGAAAATTAGACCCTAAATATAAATATATTCTCAATTGATTAGATATGTGATAGTTTATCACTAAAAAAACTTAGTTTTCAGGAAAAAAATATAAATATAAACAATGTAGAGTGGTGGACTTTGCATCCTTAATTTTTTTAAAAGTTTAGGTGACTTTTATAATTAGGACAGGAGGGAGTAATACTAATTATAAGATAAAGTTGTTTTTTTTTGGAAGATTATGGAAGAAACTTGCCTTTGAGGAAAAAAGACAAATATAACCAATTTAGAGTGATGTAGTTTGCATCACTAATTTTTTTACAAAAAATCAACTGGTTCTCATAATTAATACATAAGGGAGTAATACTAGTTATAATTTAGAGTGACGTTTTTGTCCTCAATGCTCTCTTTTTTTTTATATAAAGTTGAACCGGTGGATTTAGGATGTGAAGTGTTAGTCAAGTTGTCATATATTGCTCTTGGTCTACCATGGGTAATGAATAGAGAATGAAGGAATGTTTGAATGCTCTTTACTGTGACCGTTCAAGAAAAGTCAACACGTTTTATGCTAGTAACCATCACCTTTAACAATACACAGTCATGGTTAAGAACAGAAACCACTATCATATATGATGAGTGAGAGGTTATCTTATTTGTGTGTATAGCTTGAGGCGGTATCCTTATATTAAATACAAAGCAATCGTTGCCAAGTGTTGTAAGCTGTGACCAACAAAGAAAAAAAATCTACATGAAAGAAGAAACCATCTACCATTTAAATTATATGTGGGGGTGAATAATTTTAGCATAACGTGGGAAAAATAATTTACTATGATATTTAGATAACTGTTCTAATTATAATGTGCACATAAAAGCTATCAGTTATAGAGTTGGTCATTTCATTATTATGAACATCAAAGCTATCACTTATAAGACCTATAAATGTCCCAATAAAGTTACTTTCATTTGTTTTCAAAATGGAGGAATCAAGGTAAATAGCATAAGCTGATTATCAAATAACACACTGACCAGAAAGTTAAAACACCTAATTTAGAATGGTGTCTAGTTACAACAAAAGTAAAGGGACATATGAGCATATTGTCCTCTGCCTAAAGATAGGATGGGTACAAAAACAATATAACAGAGGCATTCAAATAAACAAGGCATTAGGTAGATCATATAGGCTATCTTTAATCAAAAGCTCATAGCATAAGACACATCAAGCCCTCCCAAACATGGTAAGCAACAGCCTCATAGTAGAGATGAAGTTGTTCAATGTTGGGTTCCAAAACATTGTTGTCACTACTTCATAATTTACCAGTCAAACCTCTCCTAAACCAAAAACAACACATTATTGGAAAAAAAAAGTAAAGAACACTGCAAAGAAGAACGAAACTCCCATTTCCCTCACCATGATCATCGACAACATTGGCATACTGAATAATAACCACCAGCTTCTCCATCTTACAATAGCGTGCATAGTCGTTCCATCCACTATCAGCACTCAAACCCTTCAGACAAACAGAAATCTTGTCCCTACTACAAGAATAATGGAAAACAGTGTAGGCTTTCAGAACATGGCCCACAATTCATAATGTAAATGATAAGCATGATGATAAATTAAGAGACAAACTTTCGGTCCTCGACAACAAATGACAACTTGGGAGTTATCAGGCAAATCTTGATATCCAAGTCAAAATCAACAGGAGAACACAAGAGTCCACAAACATCTGTAGAAAGTTATAAAACAGAGCATTTAACAACAATGGCAATCAGTAATAAAATAAAGTAAATTTTAATGATGAATGGAGCACAATGTCACAAAATAGATGCTAACCTCTCACACGATTCTATGGAAACTGCTCCATCCTAATAACAGCAACGTCCCAAAAGTCAAAAGCATTTTCACGGGTGTCGACAAAGTACTCTTGAACAACGGTGCTAGGTAGTAACTTAATGTGGTACATCTCATGAGTGCCCTCCCCACTGAACTGAACCTTAAAGTTATTCAAATAAAACACATACTTTCTTGAGGACATTGGTGTAATGAAGCATGACTTCTTCCTCTTCAAGCTTAACAATCATTCACGTGTCCTTTCAACCAGAGAAAAATGAGATACAACACTTTACAATTAAGTATAGCTACAAGAAGCCATATTTTGTGAAACCATACCTTCTCATAAAAGACAATAAGGCCAATAGAAGAAACCCTCTGTGGGAATAAAATGTCGACGGAATTCCTCCAACAATCGGCCCTCAAAAAATAAGCATCCACCTTGACCAACACCCTTCATGCATTCGATAAAGGAGATATGTCATTCAAGCAGCTATAAGGAATAGACATAATGGGAAAAAGCTTGAGAAAGTGGTGGACGAAACTGAAGAATGCGTGTCGTGTTTGTTGAAAATGAAGTACACAAAGTTTAAGGGGAGTGTAGTTTTTATAAACATGAGGAGGTTGAACTACACACAATAGATTAAATGCTGCAGTAATAAATGTTTAGAAAGGAAAACCTGAAACGGCGAGACCTTTTGTGGCACAAAAGGTTTGGGAATCGACTTATGATGGCAACATGCGCACGTGGCTTGACCATTTGTGTGTGAGATGTTACTTATGGGCAAAGGACAAAAAAGCAAAAACGTTTGGACTCAAAGTGCTGAGGAAGGAAGAGTATTTAACACACTTTGATGGTGTGGCCCCACAAAGGCCCATGTAAAAATGATAAAATTACCAAGCAGGCCATATTTGCTGACACTATTCATATGAACAGTAGCAAAGTATTGACATTTTATAGGGAAGATTGATATTTAATTGTTATTTAATTTGTTTAATCTATTAAGATCTATTCCATAGGCATGTATTATTCAAAATTACGCTTTCCCTGTATATTAAGAGTTAGAATATGTAAAATAATAATGAACAATGTTTAATATATATAATTAAATACATATATCAAAAGAATTAAAGCCACTGTACATAAAAAAATACTGAAATTTCTTAGGCTTATAATTATAAATATATATTAAAATCATTTTATAGTAGGTATTTTACAGGACACACCCTCATGTATGTTTAGGAGGGATAGTGGTTATTGAGACAATTGTGTCAACCCATGGATTTTACATATTTCTTAGGTGATCTCATGCCCAGGTGGGGACATTGGGGATGGCTCCAGCGAATTCACAGTAATCATGTGAGTCGGATGGTAGTATTTTTGGAAATTATATATTGCTAAACTATTTAGGCTTTATAGGATAATTTAGAATCATAGATTAAGTGCTTGGGAAGTTTTTGAGATGGTTGATTGAGGAATTTTGGTATAACTCTATTTATTGAAGGGTACATGAGAAAATTGAGAGAATTGTAAGTGAAATATAATGAAATAAGGGAGAGGAGACAGTGAGCGAGGCAAATGGAGGAAGACCCTATCTTCCTTCCTCACCACGGTGAACTAATTGCTCACTGCTGTGAGCAAGACACATGTGGCTAGCTCTCGGCCTCACTTGTCGCTACCAACAACCATGCTCCCCACTATGAGCAAGTGAAATTTAAAAAGTTGATAGGTCACTGCTAGCTGTAGAAAATAGAAAAAATTAGGGTTTGAGAGAGATAGAGAGAAGGAGTGACATTTTAGAGAGAGAGAGTTGCTTAATATGGAGGTTGAAGTTCCTAAGCAAGATTAAGGCTATTAATCACTAAGTGATTTCTAACCCATTTCTCCTTTGATGAATTTTCTGGTTGGGGATTTTGATAAGTTTTTTAATTTGGTTAGATCTCTTTAATTCTTCTACTTTAAATCCTTCTTATGACCTAGACTAAGTTTTTAATTTGTTTGGTATTGTAGAATTTGGCTTTGGATGGAAATTTTGTTGGTTGGAAGATCTTGAAAAATTAGGGTTCTTGAGAAATTTTGAGAAATTGGGAAGTTTAAGAGGTTTGATGGTTTACATTGTTTAATTTATGTTAGATGAAGGTTTTACTTGGCTTAGATTGTTTGGAAAATGACCTATTTTGGTGTAATGACAAAGTTATGGAATTTGGGGATTTGTTGTAATAAGAGGACAATGATGATTTATTGAGGGCTAATGAGCCTATATAAGATTATTAACATAAACAAAGAAATTTTAACTATTTTTCTAGCATACTCAATCATAGCTTTAGAGGGGATAAATTCCCTAAATGTGGTATTTAGTCAATTGACTTTGTTATCTACATGTGATGTGATATGTATAGTTTGTGTTGAAACTTGTGCAAAGGAGCTTGTGATTGTAGTATTTGTGAGTTGTCTTCAAGAGGTAATTACTATCCACTTTTTATACATGTTTAGGTCTTATTGTTAGAGGTTTGTGAACCTATTTTGATATGGTTTTGTTTGATTACAATCCCATTTAGGGAATGGTATTTTGATATTGAAATTGTCTTGTGGGAAGTATAATTGCGAATGATTTAGAATTATGTACATGACTTTGGAAATGATATAACCTTTTGAAAATATATTGATATGATATCCTTGAGCTGAGAAGTGACATGAAGGTCATCACATGTATGTTTTGATTACTGTTTTATATGTTTAATGTTGCATAGACATTATGAATCATAGAGTTACTTCTATCATGTTATGAGACCCTCAATTGTCCTATTGAGTGACTAATCGTCCCTTATGGATAGGCCCTGTGACTTTTCATCCTCAGTAAAGGATAAGCCTAGGTTGGCTTTATCGCCAATGGAGTTAGGGGATAGGTTAATAAGATTTGATTGATTGTTGTCCCTCAAATTGAAGAGATTAAATTGAATGCTTAGTTTATTATCCCTACTATGGTGAAATGGAAAGAGATGTATGATTATGATAATATAAATTGGCAATATCTGCATATTTGAACTGTATATATTGTATAACTCTCACTTGACACCCTGTTGGCACACGCTTATATATATTTAAGTATGGTAGTGTGTTATTAATACAATTGTCTTACTCTCGTGCTTTAAAATTTTTCAGGTGATTGCTTTAGAGTCAGAATAGCAGGGAAGGTTTCGACTAATTAGGTTTCGGTTTAATTTGTATATTGCCAAACTTTTTAGGCATGTTTATCTGTTTTTGCACTATGTTATACTTTGATATGTGTTATTTGTATAACTATAATACTACTATCGGTTATCCTAAAGCTGATGTGCATTCTAGCAACGGCTTGAGGCCAAATGAACAAAATATATTCCTTAATAAGTTTATGTGCTATTTTGTTAAGAATAGTTTTGTTTAAGTTCCTTCATTGAGTGAGTTAAATTAAATATTTTATAGTGTATCTAAATGGTATCTTGGATTCCCTCTCTTGAACAAATATTTAAAACTTTTATCTTTAGTGAAGCAAGGAATATTTAGAGTTAAATTAAATATTCTATAGTGTATTTAAAAGGTATCTTGGAGAGTCTAGCATCTAAAAGGTCTTCACTTCACTTGAAATGTCTCCATGTCTCTAATTTTGGATTGGATATTATTATTGGCTTGTTTTATTTATAGGCACATTAATTGAAGAGTCCTTAACGGTACTAACTATAATATTAACCTTTCTAATCCCAACTAATTAACCATAAACCTTCTTTAAAATCACCTTTATTGAACTAACTATGATAGGAAAATGATTTCAGCTAATAAAATCATTATCATAATTGGAACAAGGTTGAGCTCACCAACTTCTTTTCGAATCTAAATCTAGTTAACATAACTGTGATAGAAAAAGAATTTGCCAAATAAAATATTGAAAGACTATGATAGTTTGGAAATACTTTTACTAATCATTAAAAGTATATCCATGATAGAAAATGGATTCTCTAAACACATTTGAAAACAATCTATCATGGATATTAAACATCTTGCTAAATACTTGAAAGATTAACCATGTTAGAAAAAGGTAAAAAACGCTAACATGGTTATTAAGGTTTGGCCTCATAGTATAACACATAACTATGTTAGAAAAAGGACTACCTATCATAGTAATTTAATCTTCTCTTCATACATTTACTTAGCCTTATGTTAGAAAAGAGCTTACCCACTAAAAATGCCCTAAGTTTGACAATTTACAAACATGCATTGCATCACCGAAATGAGCCTCACTTAGCTTAGTCAGTATCCGTCAGCACATTCCTTGACATTCCCGCACATGTACTATTTTCTAAGAAATGTTGAGCAACCGAAGTAAGACCACAACTCAGTAACACACTACCCTACTTGCCATACATGTGCGTCTGTGCTAGCAAGGTGTCAATGTGAGACATATACCATATCTTACATTCACAAATATGTACAGCCATCATAAAATATATCACAATGCAATTATCTATCTTGTTTTAAAATCGTGTACATATATACATAATCTTAACAATTTAAGCATATAATCCTAAGTGCTCTCCTCTTTAAGAGGGAATCATCAACCAAGCCCGAAGGCTTATCTCATACTCTTAGGGGATGAGCTATAAGACTTACTAGGTCTATCCTTCTTCTAAGGAAGAAGAGTTGTTACTGTCTGATCTCATATAAACGAATCTCTTAGCCACTCAACGGCCATTAAGAGCCTTATCACGGATAGTAACTTCTCTATACATATGCAATAACTAAACAACTTATCTCAGCACAACATCAACAACTATCTCATTTTGTTTTGGTCAAATACAACTATCTCATCAATATGTAATAATGTCATTCTAGTCATCTCATAGCTGAACTGTGGCTTGCTCAAGTTTTCAAAACTATATAATTTCAAATCATGCTCAAAATCACATAGATGCTTAGTTCAATAATAAAGTCTCACATGACATTTTCATATCAACATAATAATTTTCAAATCATTTATGCATCAATATTCCCATAATCCAAATAATTAAATAAACATTTCCTAGCCCAACACATATACACGACAAGTGAAAAGTGGTTATCTTTGTGATGACAAAAGGAAAAGTTACCACAAATCCAGTTGCTCCGTGCTCAACTCAACAAGACTAGTTAACACAATGAATAATATGTAGCACAAGATTAAATTTCTTAATCTAGTGGTCAAATAACAACTAGGGATCAAATCCCCTCTAAAATCCCATTTGGGCACTATAGGAAATTTAACACAATTGAACGTTCTCTTTTGATTTAAAAGCCCACAATGTAACCTAAAACCTCTATTAACCTCAATTTCTTTCTCAACTACCGATTCATTCCACTTAGACCTTTCTCCCAAATTGATAAAACTTCAATTCTCAAGTCCAAGCAATCATTCCATAATTATAATCTTACAACCAATATATAGATTATCCTAATCCTCAAAACAATTATTAATTCATTAACCATGATACTAAGTCCAAGTTTCTCTCTAGGTTCACCAAAAGTCCCATAATCACATATATTCCAATTCTTACTAATCTAACACATTAGGAATCATCCAATAGCCTTGATGAAACTATAGAAGTCATTTAATCACCACAAGTTCTAGAACCCCCTTTTAGACCTATGATTTCCAACATTTTAAATCACCAAAATGTAATATATATCATATCTTAACAAACGAAACCATTAAGAATTGTTTAACAGCATCAATAAACCTATTAGAACCATCAAATCTCTAGAAATCATCATCAAATTCGGAGTTCCTTTCAAACCATCAAATCTATAGAAATCATCGTCAAATTCGGAGTTCCTTTCAAACCCTAGGATTTTCAAAACTTTGAAGAGACAAAATGCAACCTAGGCCAAAACCCAACAACCTAATATAATAAAAGAGTTAGAATAAGTCCAGAGAAGGATTAGAAACCACCAATCAGCCCACATTTTTGAAAATAATCCAAACCCTAAAATTACTCTTTGAAAAACCAAGAAGAATCTAAGAGACAGAGAAGAGTAGAGAGGAGGAGGAAGTTTACCTAGTTATGAGTGCTCCAAATTGCCCTTGGGACTTTAATAACAAAGCCCTAGCAGAGCTCTCCTTTCCCTCTCTTGGCCCTTTCTTTTCCTCACATGAAAACTAACCTCTATTTTCCTTTCTCACGAAAACTAAATATGTTTTCACGGTTCAGGATTTTATATTAGTGCTCATCGTAGCGAGTGAGGCAGAATCATGGAATTTTATTTCTTGCTTGCTATGGTGAGCGAGGTAGAAACACTTGCCTATTCTCTGCTTGGCTCACTATAGTGAGCGAGTTAGACTATGCTCGCTGCAGCGAGTAAGGTAAAGCTACCTTCTCACCATAGGCACTCTCATCTCAATCTCCTTTCATACTTATAATCTATTATTACTGTAACATCCTTGGAAATTAATTGATGACTTATAATGGTGATTAGGATTTTAATAATGAAATTGGAGGAATTATGGCAATGATTGGATTATTTAAGGTAATTTGAGGATTTAATGGAATGAATAATGGTGGAGGGATTGATTTGAATTATGAATATTTGGGTATTTTGAGGTATTATTTGAGGATTAGAATAAATGAATAATAGTTTGGGATTAAAATATGAATTATGCATGGAGAAATTGATTTTATTATTGTGAAAATTAAGGATTTAAGGGCTTAATTAAGGAGGAAAATTCTGGACCGTTCGCCTCATGCTCGTCATGGCGAACAAGCCAAGTAGAGGACGTGTTTTTGAGGGTTTGTCGTGGCTTCACCATGGCGAAACCTTGATTTTTTAGAAAACAGGATGCGTTCACCGAACTTGCGAAAATCTGACATGTATAAATAGACGTCAAATCATAATTAGGGTTTATTTTGGGTTGTCTTTTTGGAGAGAGGCAATGGAGATCGAGTGTTCCTTTGTTAGGGCTCATATTTTGGGAAATTCTAAGGCTTCCCAAGGGTTATTTGAGATTGATTTATGGATTCTGGGGATTCGTTTAGATCTAACGGTAATATCGATGTAGTTGGTTGGGTTAAATTTAGTGTTAAACATGATTTGGGAAGTTTAGGATGCCATATAAGGTTGAATTTGGGATACCAATAGACATGGAGGATTATGAATGCTTGAGTGATGTTGGGAAGATAAGAGTTAGGCTTGAATTGAATAATGTTGATCAATTGCGAAGCATGGACTTAGTGGGGAAAAGAGAAAGTTTGAGAGTTGGGGGTTGAATTACAATGGTCAAGAGTTGTTATTTAGGGATTTTAACTAACAGATTATAGATTGGCTTTTGATTGATAGTTGATTGTATTTGTATGTACGGTTGTGTAGAGTCGAGTTGTGTTGAGTCAAGCACGAGGGAGCTAAGCTATTGTGAGATTGGTGCTAGCTATAAGGTAACCACTTCTACTTGTTTATGTGTGTAGGGTTCGCAAGTGGTTTTGAACTTCTATTATTTGATAATTGAAATGATATGTGAAAGTGGATTTTTAAAATGTCTATTTTGTTATATAAATGTCTTGTGGGATATTATTTATGAAATTGTATAAGCTGTGATTGGACATATTTGGAACTTAAATATATATATATAGTGGACTTGAAAATATTGCATAGTTCATGTTTTGGGAAATACTAAATAGGCCTAGTGCCTTCTGAATTGTGATGCATATATGATGGATATTGTGATGATTGATTGTGTGTAATACCGGTGAAATTGGATCTATTTCCATCACGTGATGAGGTACCATGTTGGCTCATAGGGATTAATGTGTTATTTAGAGTGAAGTATACCCCTCAGGGAAGTGTACCCCTCACAGTTTTATGAAGGGAAGTGGACCTTAATTGTTTCATACTGTGACTCCAGAACGGGAAGTGTACCACGGTTGGTTCCATCTATTCTCTCATAAGGGAACAAGCCCTTTCGACGCTCTAAGTGATCTTCTTGGGAAGTTGTGGTTATTTATGATGAAATAATGTTTTGAATTGATTTGGAAAAGTTATACCATTTTGTATAAACAAGAAGTTATGAAACTATTTGTGGGATTGAGTTATAATATTGACTTAACGGCCATTTGCGGTCTTAACCGTAAGCGTACGGGTCGTCAAACTGTAGTATAGTGAAAAGAGTGTCGTTCCGCAAGGATTATGCTTTGAGTAAGTGAATTAGCACTAACTGTTTACTTAATTGGAAAAGAGTAAGTAAATTTGTCGGAAATTAAATTTGAGATAAAATTGAAATTGCAAAAATGGATCAGAAGGTTAAGATAATAATTGCAAAATTTTGGTTTTATAAATGGAATAAAAGTCTAGGATCACTTATCCCCATTCTTACTTCATGAACTCGTTTTCTCCCATTTTCTTGAGCAACAAATGAATGTATGTGTATGTCTAAGATTCTACTTTATTTGAAAAAGCTTTCTCAAGACAAATTCAAATTTGTACTAGCATTAATCATACAATCCCTTGTCACAATCAATGCGAGTTATAATTCTTAACCAATCTCAATTAGACAATGTTAGATTAGTAACTATATTTCTACATTACCAACTAACCATCCATTTAAAACCATAAACTTCAAGCCTAACATGATTTCATCTAAGTTCTAAAACAAAACCCACTTTCTCAAGCCATATTTCATTTAACAAGTCAAGTGGTGATCAAGCACTTGTATAAACAGAGAGCAAGATGAAAATCAACACATATATTTCATTCATTGCATAAAAAGGAAGGGAAAAACAATGTTCAATCCATAAGAGTGGTTCAAAGCAATCCTAGAAAGAGGTTTTAGTTACACATAATTGCAGTAAAGAGAATAATAAACTCAGAAAAACAATTCATTACAGCAGAAACAGAAGGAAGAGAAAGAAGAAGGAAGAATAACCAAGACAATTGAAGCTCAAAACTCTCTAAGAATGCTTCCAATCAAAGCTCCAATGCTCCAATGTCTTTCTAGCCTCTCTCTCAGCTCTAAAACCCAGGTTTCTGCCTCCAAAAAGGGTCTGTGCTGTTGTTGCACGAAAACCTAGGCTAAAACCTTGCCCAAATTAATCAAAACGCAGTGTTTCGTATTCTCACCGTGAGCCTCGCCGTGTGAGTACACGGCGAGAAACAGAAGTGAGCCATTTTTGTTGCCTCGCCGTGACTCTCGCCGTGAGAGTACACGGCGAGGACCAGAGAGCTGTCTTCCTTGGTTCTCCTCGCCGTGTATCTCGCCGTGTAAGTCACGGCGAGAACCAGAGAGCTGCTGGGGTGTGAATTCTTCCTTGTTTGTCTCCCAATCATTTTTGCTCCTCTTTTGTTGCTTCAGGTCTCTCTTTGCTCTTGCTACTTGTCCACCTCTTCCTACACGAGAAGGAGAGGGTTGATGAGTTCTAAAAATACTCACTCATAAAAATACCATTAAGCTCAAAATTTCACATTAATTTAAATGTTTTCTTATTGATCTTTTTCTATGAGTTTTGTATCCTTTTTCAGAGCTTTAGTCTCAGAAACCTGTACAAATGTAGGCAAAGCATGGTTGAATATGTGAAATTGTGGAGCTTATCAAATATTATATCTGATTATGTGATCATGCTTTGGAATTTGTATATGTATGTATTATTCCACTTGACACCTTGCTAGCACATACTCATATATAGGCTTGTAGTAACGTGTTACCCTATATACCCCCCCTTTATCTCACTCCTTGCAGGTTCTAACGTTGGTGTAGGATTACCTTTACACACCTATAATCCACAATACCCCTATTCCATCAATCAACTTCATGGTTCATACCATTAGAAATTAACCCACAACTACTAAATATTTCAACGAATCTCAATTTCTCATTTAATCATTATTTTGTCATAATTTCTTAGTTTAAAACTTAAAATGTTACACTAACCTCCACCATACATTCTTGGACCCCGTCAAATTGATCCCAAACCAATGTTACACTAACCTCCACCATACATTCTTGGACCCCGTCAAATTGATCCCAGACCACCAACACAGAGGAAGATCAATAAAGGGGAAGTTTGCCCCCTAAATATTGTCATGTTTCACATCTTCGATTAGAAATTCTCTTTCAAGTACCTTTGACATTCTAACAAAGGTTGTCTATTTTCTCACTTACTTTCTTCCTAATACTTATGATTATTTTGGGCTTAATTGTGCATGAGGAAAATAAATGGGGGAGGACACAAATTTGTAGTAAAAGGTAGCTTTGTTTGTTTTCCACCTCTTTAGGCTTGGTTCATTTGTCATTTCTTGCATTTGGGCTTTGCATTGAGACTAATGAAAGATTTGAGTATAGAGGAGAGATTGAGTTGTTGAGTTTAATGTCTTTTACTTGTCAAAATGAGTGCAAATTTCAAACTCGTTGACCGGAATTTGAGCATAGTTTGATAATGTGAGAGCATAATTTGTAAAAATTGAGTTTTAAAATCCATTCCCTATACTTGACTTTTTGTAGGCGTGAATTTGAAAATAAAATATTCCTGGGAAGTTAGCAAGTTCATATTTGAAATTTTATGTGTTCAAGGTTTTAGTGGAATAATTTAGTTGAGTTGGTTTTGTGAATGGGCACTTGAAGTATGCTTTTTTAATGCATATTGATTAATTGTCAGTGCAATTGGTTGATGTGGGTATGCATTAGGGAGATGCCAACCAGGAGCCCATAGGGACAGGCCCCAGTGAATCATGAGTTAGGGGCCCTGCCCTTGGATCGTGGGTGAGCCAAACCCCTTTCCTAAAATTTTGTATATATATAAAAAAAGAGAGATAGCCCTATGAATAGATCTTGTGTCTCATGCATATCATTTTCTATTGAGTGTTTATACTAACTAATTTAGGTTTGTCTAAAACTTGTCTAAAGTCTTGTTCAATAGCACAATAGCACTTAGGTTCATGAAGAGGATATAGGCATTCATTTCCAAGCCCTTTCAATCCATAAAATCTAATTTACTAACCCCTTTGTGCCATCTTTGTCCTTAAATCCGTTCTTCATTAAACAAGTGCTATGAATGCATCATAATTATGTTATGTGAGCACCCAAATATCAAATTAAAATACTTATTTTGATTTACATATTATGGATGTCATGTATATAGTTTAAAAGAAGGATAAAAGCAAAAGAAAGAAGAAAAATAAGAAAGGAAATGTAAAATGAGAAAAAGTAGAACATAAAGAAAAGAAAAAAGAACTACTTGATGTCAGGCATTCCTTTGAAATAGATTGTAAATAGCAAGTGACATGTGCTTATTTTGTTAATTGGACGCCATTGTACTCATTGAGCATGCATAGTTACTTGTTAACTTAATTACTTCATTCCACTAGACCACCTCCAACATTACAACCTAATAAAGACCGCTTGTTTCATGAGTCTTAGTGCTAGGTTGTTAGAGGACTTAAAACCTTTACAACCATTTGGTAAGGCCTTTTTTTGTTGGTATTGAGTTAAAATTATCAAAATCTTAGGAGGGATTAAATCCTTGAGAGCTGTCTAGTGTTGCATTCCCATTGATTTGATTGTATATATGGCTAGTCTTCTTGCATTGACTCATAGTGCTTCCTTTGGTAGTTTGAAGAACTTAGTAGATTTGATTGTTTTTTCATCTTTGAAATACTTAATTTCAATTTTTCCATTAGTGATAATCATAAGAATGTCTTGTACTTATTTGGCTTTTCCAGGAGTACAAGGGTTTAAGCATGAGGAATTGACAAATCTCATAATTTACATATATTTCATATCATCTAAGTGTTTTTTTATCATGATATGAATGCATTATTACACATCTTATAAAGAACTTGTGTCTAAGAGTGATTACATGCATCTAGTGTTAAAAATGGAATTCTGGAATGCTTTTAAAACTACTCTTGAATGAATTAATTTATTGGTACTTTTTGGTTTTTCTAGAACTCTTTTTTTTTCTTTTGTATTGTAGGTGTTTTGAAAGAAGAATAAAGCGAAGCAAGAAGCTGAAAATGTAAAATAAAAAAAGAAGAAAAGCATAGAATTTATGTTGTCATACGATCGAGTAAATTATTGAAAAAGATACAAAATGTTATAAAATTGTATAAATTCCCCAAAATTGGAAACTCAGCATTCCCCCTCTTTAAAAAAAGATTTTAGGGATCCAAATGGAGATTTGATTCTCCACCCACAACCAGCCTTCCTTACTACAAAAGCATGAATTCTAGCCTTCATTCTTCAACTCTTTCACTCCATTGTCATCTCCACTCTCTTTATCTTCAATTCTCCCTCCATTTCCTTCCCTAATCTTACGCTTCTAGTTAATACGGCAAAAGATTACACTCTTGTTGGAGATGTTCCTAGAGCTATGAGTGGATTGAGACATTTTCTCTAGGAGATGATGAAGATGACATGATTTTTCAAAGCTGTAAGGGTGAGTTTTTAGTTTCAATCCATCTTTTTAGTTGTGAGATTGTAATTTCTTGTGTAGGAGATTGTAATAATGTATATGAACCTAAGTTTACTTGGTTAAGGAACTTTGTTTGGATAAATTATGTGATTTGGATTTGGTTAATGTAGAACATTTTAATTTAATACAAATGGTTATATGTATGTTCGTTGAGATCTTTGAATATCTTGTTAGTTGGCAAGTTGTGAGAGTAGCTTGATTGAATTGAGGTTACCATGAGTGTCTCAAAACAAACCATTAGCATTAATTAATTCCAATTGCACACTAAGTTGTTATTAATAGTATATCAAGAGGTGTTTGTGAGCTACAATTGTAGGAGTGAACATTAAATAAGTTCATTATACTTTAGCGGGTAAATGTGCAATTTTAGTAATGAACAATTACGTCAGGTGCACTCAGCAGAAAAATGAATTTCGTGAACATATTTTGGTTATGAAGAATAAAATTAGGCACAAATTCGGTAACGCCGTTAACTTGACCTACGTTGACTGTTAAGTTTGACAACAGAAGCTGATGTGGCAGAACTGAAAAATGTATTCCTCATTAGTGGTAATTTAAGAAGTGATTTAATTATAAAACTCTCAAAACTCCTTAATTAATCACAAAATCACTTCTTAAATTACCACTAATCAAGAATACATTTTTCAATTCTGCCATATCAGCTTTTGTAGTCAAACTTAACGGTCAACATAGGTTAAGTTAACGACGTTACCAAATTTGCGTCTAGTTTTATTCTTCAAAACCAAAATGTGTTCGCAAAATCCATTTTTCTGCTGAGTGCACCTGGTGTAATTGTTCATTACTAAAATTGCACATTTACCCTACTGTAGCACTTGCTTGATGTTTAGCATAATTAATGACTTAGTAAAATCGAACTTCCAATATCAATTTTAAACAAGGATGTCATCAAACTAATTCTCAAGAGGCTCACTATAATATATTTCATTCACATCCATTCACTCTTCATTTTGTATCATAGTTCTATAGATTTAAAATAAAAAAAACCCTCATTTTCTTAGTTAATTGCATGTTTCATCACTTAGTTAGCTTATGATTACAAATAAAGGCTCTTCAAAGTGAAAAGACCTGACTTATGCTATATTGTATTGGTTGGAATTAATTCCTATGCCTAGTCCCAAGGAACCTTGTAACATTTCAATCCATTGTCTTCCACAAGTTTTAACATGGGTATTTGAGAACTGCTACACTTCCCTAAAGTTTGCAACAAGTACTTGAGAACCTTCTTAGATCAACAATAATTGCTCCCCCTTACAACTTATAAATTTACAATAAATTACCTCAAGGACCCACTACCTTGAATAACTCAAAATGAATGCTCACAATAAATAAAATTCTCTCAACAAAGTAGATTATCTTGAGTATTGAAGTACAAGATGAAAGAAGAAGGGAAAAAGACAAATAAATACCCTCTAATTTGTAAAATCCCATTAACAACTTTATGATAGGTATTAACAACACAACAACCTATCATGAAGTTGTTAATACCTATCATGAAGTTGTTAATGGGATTTTGCAAATTGGAAGGTATTTATTTGTCTTTTTCCCAAAGAAGAATATGGCTTTTTAATAAATCAAAAATATTTCATCACATTGATCACGTGTGGATAGTTCTCTGTTTTTAATGAGTTTTTATTTATAGATGAAGTCCATTGAGTAGTTATTAGAGACATTTATTGTTAAATCTTTGTTTAAATTTCTAAAACTAAACCAAATCAAACTATTGGTATGAACATGGATGAATTCTCGTCCAAAAGGACTACAACAAAATTAACCCGACTGGTCATTAATAAATGATCATCAATGTGCAAATTCTTCTTAGGCTTTTAAAAAAGATCCTTTTCTTTGCCACCATATTGGAGAGGTGATAATAAAGAAAAATCATTACTAGACTTGCTTTTTATTTAATGTATAATTTTCTAAAAAAAAAGAAGTTTTGGCCAAGCATTGTTGATTTTGATAATAGCTTATTTATTTAATTATAATTAGATTGTATTATAAAAATAATTTATCCATGTACGTACCAAAAGTTTGATTCGGTTTAATTTTAGAAATTTAAACAATAGTTTGACAATAAATGTCTATAATGACTGTATACTTAATGGACCATTAGCATTAATTAATTCCAATTGCACACTAAGTTGTTATTAATAGTATAGCAAGAGTTCAGTCCAAAAAAAAAAATACTCCCTCCGTCCCTTATTATAAGAGCCAAATAGGTAAAATCACACAGATTAAGGAAGTAGTTGAGAGAGATAAATATGTCTGAAATAATTTTGTTTTTTCAAGTTTGCCCTTATTTATGTAAGAGAGAGAAATGTGATAATAGTGTTATAAATGAGTATGAAAGAGAATGTGAATAGAGAGAATAATGATGGGTAAAATGGGAAAAAATTCATTAAATGCTTTGACAAATTGTGACAGGCTCTTATAAAAAGGAACAAAACCATTCAAATTTTTTGCTCTTATATCAAGAGGTGTTTGCGGGCTACAATTGTAGGAGTAAACATTAATTAAGTTCATTATGCTTTAGCACTTGCTTGATGTTTAGCATAATTAAGGACTTAATAAAATCGAACTCCTAATATCAATTTTAAACAATGATGTCATCAAAATAATTATCAAGAGGTTCACTATAATATATTTCATTCACATCCATTCACTCTCCATTTCGTATGAAAAATACCAAAAACAAGTAGCTTAGGCCATTTAATTTATAGCATCATAGTTTTATAGATTTAAAATAAAAAAAGCCCTCATTTTCTTAGTTAATTGCATGTTTCATCACTTAGTTAGCTTATGATTACAAATAAAGGCTCTTCAAAGTGAAAGGACTTGACTTATATTGGTTGGAATTAATTCCTATACCTAGTCCCGAAGAACCTTGTAACATTTCAATCCATTGTCTTCCACAAGTTTTAATATGTAAAGTTTGCAAGAAGTACTTGAGAACCTTCATAGATCAACAATAGTAGCTCCCCCTTACAACTTATAAATTTACAATAAATTACCTCAAGGATTTACTACATTGAATAACTCAAAATGAATGCTCACAATAAATAAAATTCTCTCAACAAAGTAGATTATCTTGAGCATTGAAGTACAAGATGAAAGAAGAATATGGCTTTTTAATAAATCAAAAATATTTCAGCACATTGATCACGTGTGGATAGTTCTCTATTTTTAATGAGTTTTTATTTATAGATGAAGTCCATAATTATTAGAGACATTTATTGTCAAACCTTTGTTTAAATTTCTAAAACTAAACCAAATCAAAGTATTGGTATGAACATGGATGAATTCTAGTCCAAAAGGACTACAACAAAATAAACCCAACTGGTCATTCATAAATGATTATTGTCAATGTGCAAATTCTTCTTAGGCTTTTAAAAAAGATCCTTTTCTTTGCCACCATATTGGAGCGGTGATAATAAAGAAAAAATCATTACCAGACTTGCTTTTTATTTAATGTATAATTTTCTAATAAAAAACAGTTTTTGGCCAAGCATTGTTGATTTTGATAATAGCTTATTTATTTAATTATAATTAGATTGTATGACAAAAATTAATTTATCCATGTCCGTACCAATAGTTTGATTTGGTTTAGTTTTAGAAACTTAAACAGTAGTTTGACAATATATGTCTCTAATGAATGTATCATCAATGGACTTCACCTATAATTTATCAAGTGTAGTGTGTTGAAATATTGTTGATTCACTGAAAAGCTACATTGTTCTTGCATTTTGTACTTCAACGCTCAAACTCCAAGGAATACTTAGAGCATGTTTGGTACAATTATTAAATGATTTGGAGTAAAAATAGTATTTCAAAACTATGTTTGGAACCCAAACCATGGTTTTATAAGCTGTACCAAACGGGTATTTTACACTAACTTTTTTTATCTTTAACATAAATAACTAAGGTTACTGTGCATATTTAATCCTTTAACTTTACCTATGGTTCCATTTTGATTCTTTAGCTTACTTAAAGCATCTTTAGTCCCTTAGCACTAATATCATTAGGCTCAAATGATGGATTTTTAGAATTATTGTTTTTATGAATATTAAGTTTGATATGTAAGCAATTTAAACATGTTTTTAGAATTATTGTGATTGCCAGGCCATTAGTTGCCATCGTTAGGTAAAAAATTGTTATTGTTGACCAATCACTATCAACTTTTAATCAGACGACAACAACTTTTAACTTGATATTTACAATCTACTAGCAGAAATCTCAAATTAATTACACTATTTTTGGTGGGAACTCATTTAATTAATTAATTTTTTCTATGGGACCTGTAATTAATTTTCTTGAACAACAATATTAAGTTAAAAAGACCAAGAACACACTCTTTAAAAGTAATGAAACTAAAACGAAATTGATGTGAAGTTAAAGGAATAAATATTGAATGTTTTCCAATGATTTAAAAACTGGACCGGACCGGCTCAACCGTGAACCAGCTGCTGGTTCGGCCCGATCAAGGGGGGGAAAACCGGTCAACCCGGCGGTTCAACCCGGGGGGGGGGTTCAACCGTCCAACCCGGTGGTTGAACCGGGTTGGCCCCCTTTTTAAAAAAAATAAAAAATATTTATTTTATTATAATTCACCTAATTACTAATTTTCATTTAACTCAATTTTAGAAATTAGGAAACTATAATACTTTAAATGCTATTTTACTTGCATATACTTAATATTTAATTGTTGTTGCTCTTAATATTTGTATTTTAGTCTGTGGATTGTAGAATAATATTTATTTTTATGTGTAATCAACTAATATTTTCTCTTTTTCCCTCTATAGAAACATTAAAATATTCATATTTGATGAATCATGCATACCTATCTACATTTACATTTTGATATTAATTATTATTAATGTTAATATTAATAAAATTTTATTATTTTAATATAATCCGGTTTGACCCGGTCCAACCCCGATCCGACCATTGACCCTTGAACCAGTGCCTCACCCGGTTTAATACCCGGTCTGGTTTTTTGAACCTTGATGTTTTCGTTATCTAACGGAGGCCGGTGTAATAAAGATCAAGAAGATTATACGTGCGGTGGGATCGAAAGCAATTAGGAAGCCCCGAACCTCGCCGTTATCTATCTTCATCGTTTTGGGCTTACAGAGCGCGACTCAAAGCAGCAGAAAGAGATCCTCTCCTTCCTCTCTCTACACTTCTCTCATTTCTCTGCACTTCATCCTTCCGCAAATTCTGCTCTTCCAGTATGTTCCTTCTCTCTCTCTCTCTCTCTTCTCTCCCTTGACACAAGATGCCACCGCCAATGGATTCAATTTCACTTCTAAAAGAAGCGTTTCTGTTTGTTTTTTATTTGTACCCTTGGTTCCTTAATTTCATGTTTTAACTTGGAAATCTCTTCTTGAAAGTATGATTATCCAGCTGGTTTCGTGATTAGGGGTTGTTTTGTTTTGTTTTGTTTTGATCAATAGTCAATTTTCTTCTGTCTGTTTTTCAGAGCTGAAATTGTATGTAGGGAACCACTTACGAATATGTATTGGTGCTAAATATGTTTCATTGATCATATTCTCTTCGCTAAGATGTTTCCTTGTTTGCCGCAATTTCATTTTCTCGGTCCTGATGATGCCTTTTCATCCATATTTTTTTTTTTTTTTTTGCTTGCTATAGTTATGCTATTATTTACTTAATTTTTGAGTTTTCATTTTCTTCTTCAATTTATGTTTGCCAGAAATTGCTTCGACACAGAAAGGCTAGCCGTTGCATATGATTCATGAATAATTTATGTGATGCTTGCTAACTTTGTGCAAGTTGCTATGCAACTTGAATGAAGTCAGTTTTGAAGCATGACTGAAGAAGTTGTTGATGATGTAACACCATTGGAGGCGGTTGAGGGTGCGCAATATCAGAGTAAAGAGGATGAGTATACATTGAAACCTGAAAGCTGCCCATTGTTCAAACCCCAAGAAATTCTGGCGCCGGCTGAACACGAGTACTCCCAGATCTCACCACTGGAATATAACGATATTGGACAGGATAAAAATGTTGTTGAAACTATCAGCTGCGCGACTGCATCGGAACATCCGCATCTTGAGCAATTTTTCGCTGGTGATGGTTTCATGGTTGAAGAATTAACGGTGAAAAGTTACGATGGCTTGAGTTTAGATATTGGTACATCAAACAGACGGGAAGGGTTTATTAGTAGGCAGAGCCAGTGGGGGCATCTTTATCAGCTAAGTGGTGATTCAGGAGCTGGAAATTCACGAAGCCAAAATGCACACAGAAATAATGTTCTGGCTACTTCTAATACCTGGGAGGATGTAGGGTCTTCATCTTTCCCAGATTTATTGGCTAAAGAATCGCTTAGTGATGATCAGAGCAAAGTCATAGAAAATTTGACCACAGCTGAAAACAAAGGGGGTGCAGGTGATGTTCATCGAGGAATACGAACAAAAATGATATCCAAGTCAGGATTTTCTGAGTATTTTATCAAACAGACATTGAAGGGTAAGGGTATTATATGTAAAGGTCCTTCTTCTGATTGCTTCCATGTTGACTCTAAAGATCCAAAACAGATGAAAGTTGGCATTGGTACTACTCAGATGGATTCCAATGGATCATTAAGCTCTGCTTCAAAAACTGAGAAGTCTTCTTCTTTTAGTGCTGCTGTGCCAAGATCTGATGGGTTTGTCTGCAATGGCGTAACTCTAAGAGAGTGGCTGAAAACTGGGCACCAAAATGTAAGCAAAGCTGAGCGGTTGCATATATTTAGAAATATTGTTGATCTGGTTGAAAGCGCTCACTCTCAAGGAGTAGCATTGCTTAACCTGCAGCCTTCTTATTTCAAAATGCTCCCATCAAACCAGGTCACGCACCTTGGTTTACCTGTTCGTCAACAGATATCTGAAAGTGTTGTAAATTCTGAAATTCTGACCTCGGATAATTCTTTGGTTAGAAAAAGGGCATCAGAGCAGGTATATTCTCCATCTCTTGATATGTGGTCAAAGAAACAAAAATTAAATGAGAGCATGACAGTTGCTGGGAATTGGAGTCAGTTCTCTCCAAGATCTGACATGTATCTTCGAACTACTAGTGATAGTAAAGTCAATGCAGTTGGACCTCAGCGAATGTCTAGCATCCCTTGTATGTCTAAGGTAGGCCAATTGCAGTTGTTTTCTGTAAATGAAAGATTGGAAAACACATGGTATACAAGCCCTGAGGGAGGCTGCACTAGATCATCAAATATCTACTGCTTGGGTGTCCTTCTTTTTGAGGTGTGTTAAAAATTGGTGAATATGCTTTTTCTTTAGTCAGATGCAATTTTTAACATTGTGTTCTTTTATAATGTTGATTCGTTTAAATTGAGTCTCATTTCCTAATGAGATTTTCTTTTTCTCTTGGAAAGTTGACCTTTTGCTTTAGTGTTGTTTCTAACAAATTAAATGGTAAAGCCAACACACAAATAAGTTTGTAGAATAAATTGAGTCTGAAGAATCCGATTCATTGTATTCAAACATAGGAATTTTATAGATACATGGACCTTTGGAGATTTCTAAAGATCCTCCATGAAATCAGGAGCATCAGAAACAGAAATTGGAAACAATACAAAGTAGGAAATAAGACAAAATATCCTAAATCTGAATATATCTATTCGTATCCCTCATAATTAGGAACTGATTTATTTCTAAAATTTACAATTTACTACTCTCCTTCTCAAGTTAGATCATAGATGCTCGTCATGTCCAACTTGCCTACAAATCCCTCGAATTTATTTTTACGAAGTCCTTTAGTCAAGATGAGCTAACTGCTGTATGGTGCATAGGACAAACATATAATTTCATCTTCCACTTTTTCTCTGATAAAGTGTTTGTTAACTTCTACATGTTTGGTTCTGCTGTGTTGTACAGTATTAAGTGCCATACTTTTGGCTGCTTTGTTATCACAATGGGTGTGTTTAGGATGGCTTTTTTTCCATGCCAAAATGTAGCTTTTACTTGGAAAATCCACTTAAAAGAAATAATTTTGGGATAACTTTTTTGTCAATTGAACTTATAAGGTATAAGGCCATTAGATGCGCCAGTGAGGAGGGTAGATCAAACAGTCTGGAGTCCGATTAAAAGAGGAAGAGGGAGACCGAGGCGTACACTCAATGAAGTTGTAGAGCGAGATCTTTTAATAAATAATATATCTAAAGATTTGGTTATCGATAGAGCACAATGGCGTCGTGCGATCCATGTAGCCGACCCCACTTAGTGCGATAAAGATTGGTTGTTGTTGTTGTTGAGCTTATAAAGTATAAGTCATTTTAAGCCATAAGCTAAAATAAGGTGCTTATGGCTTATGACTTATTGCTTATGGCTTTTTACTATGAATATTACATTTGATCCTTAATATAAGAGTCAATTGACTAATTGGGAGAGATTAAAAAGTTAAATAAATTATTTAATTATATTATATATATGTTGCATATCTCTCTAAAATAATCATGTTAGATGAATCATTTTCTCGTATTGTTTTTACATGATAAAGTAACTTATAAATATGACTAGAAAAACATTTTGAATTTTTTATTAATAATTTTTTTTTCAATAATTTTAATTTTAATATTTTTCTTAAGATTGTCACAATATATGTAAAAGCTACTTAACCACTGATCAAACTAGTTTTAGTTTGTAAAAAGCCATTTCTATCACTGTCAATCCAAACATAAATCCCATTATACAATCGCTCATCCAAATACACCTAATAAAGTTTTATTGGAGAACAACTGACATGTATGATTCTTCTATCACTCCTTTAATCCATAATCCCTCCATAGTTCCTTGAGCAAAGGCTTGTAACTCTGATTCTATGCTACTTTTTGACACAACTTGTTTCCAACTCTGCCAAGTAACTAGGTTTCCTCAATCCAATGTGCAGTAGCTAGATGTCGATCAGTTATCATCTCGTGACCCTGGCCAGTCTGCATTAGTGTAGATTTCTATTGTTCTCACATTGTGCTTCTTAAAAAACAGTCCTCTACCTAGTGTGCTTTTGAGATACCAGAGGATTTTATAGGCAGCATCCATGTGCTTTTGCTTTGGTGAATGCAGGTGTTGGCTGACAACACTAACTGCAAATGCAGTTTCGGGTCTATTTTTGGGAAAGGTGAATTAGTTTCCCTACCAACCTTTGATAACGTCCCTTATCAACTTCCCTTTCATCTCTTTTATCTTTTTCTGACTGCGAGTCCACTTGTCCTGGCTTTGCATTCTTACTGTCAGTATAAGCACTCTTTTTCTTAGTGCTAATAGGTGTTCTGCTCGGTCTACAGCCTGACATACCAGTCTCTTTGAGCAAGTCAAGAATGTATTTTCTTTGGAAGACATAAATACCTTCTTTTGATTGTGCAACTTCCATGCCTAGAAAGTACTTTAGCTTTCCAAGGTCCTTGACCTCAAACTCCTTGTTAAGGCTAGTTTGATTCTATTTATTTCACCCATGTCATTTCCTGTAAGAATGATGTCATCCACGTAAACAATCAGGATAGTTATTAGCTCCCCTCTATTCTTGATGAACATAGTGTGATCAGGCAAGCTTTAATTGTAGCCCTCTGACTTTAAAACTTTTGAGAATCTATCGAACCATGCCCGGGGTGGCTGTTTCAAGATGTAAAGAAACTTTTTCAGCTTCCACACTTGTTTTATTCCGCCTTTTTCAAATCTAGGAGGAAGTTTCATGTATACTTCTTGTTAGAATTCCATAATTTGGGTATAGTTGCAATCCCACAATTATAGGGGGATATTAGTTTGAATTTTTGAATTTAGAATCTCTTTGTTATCTCCTATTATTTGTAATTCTGTTGTACTTCATTCTAGGTCAGATTGTTACAAACTGAACCCCACTTGTATACCTATATATCCTCACCTGAGGTATACTAAATAAAATAATCAATCATTCTCATATTCTCTGAGTTTCTTCATGGTATCAGAGCAGTAGAAGAAACCGACCATGAGTGATTCAATGGAAATAGAAAAGGGGTCGAGCCCCAGTTCGAATTCGTCCGACTCTCCTACGACTTTGATGCCAGGGGATTCCCTCGGGTCCAGCGTGTCACGCACGTCAGTTGCTGGGCTGAAAAGCTCAGCTGTTTTGATCATCCCAAAGTGCCTCTCTGGCGATATTTTCAGGGAATGGTCCCAGTCCATGACTTTCACCGTTGAGGGCAGAGGAAAGCTTGGACATGTCACCGGTGACTCTTCTGCTCTACCAGATACAGATGCGTAAGCGCTGAAATTGTGGAAGGCTAAAGATGCCCTCATGCGTTCGTGGTTGGTCAATGCAATGGGACCCAACATCAAAAAATACTTCATGTTTATGAATTCAGCTCGTGTGATGTAGGAGGCAGTCCGAGAAGCTTATGGTGATGATGGAAATGCTTCTTATTTGTTCGATTTGAAGGCCAAAATTTGGGATTTGAAACAAGGATCTCTTAATTTGGGTGACTACTATCTTGCCAAGAGCACCCTTTGGCAAGAAATTGACCTTGTAAATCAAGATAATCCGTGTTGTGCCTCTCATCTCACTGCCATGAATAACGTGAGTGTGGAGAGATTGGATGCTGTGGCTATGTTTATTCCTGTGAAAGGGAATGCATTGGTTGCAACGGTTGGAGACAAGAACATCAAATGAGGAATTTGATTGAGTGTAAGGAAGAACACTTGGAGCGTTTCGATTGAAGTTGATTGTGAGATGGTTAGGTTTTATTTGCACTAAAGTAGAGCCCCAAGGCGGGGAACAATGATAAAGTATAGAGAATAACATGAGATGATATTGGCACCCGTTTAAGGAAGCTAGGTGTCATATTTTTTATTCGGGCTTTTGAGTATGGATTGTAGAAAGAAATATGACCATAGGTGCTGGTGATGAAGTCAAAGCTGGAATAGCAATACTAATGCTTCTACTGCGAGCAAATCATGGAAGAGCTCACTCAAATTGTCTGATTCTGAATCTGCAATAAAGCTGGAATGATTGCCTTGTTTTAAATGTAAAGATAAGTTTGCACGTAATCATATATGTTAGAACTAGGCTCTATAATTTTTAATTCTGTTCGAAGAGAATGAAGAGGAATTGGAGAAATTAAAGCTGTAATGGAGGAAACACTGTCAGAGCCTAGTATCAAATTGATTTAGTACTGATCTGAATATTATGAAACTGGTACATGTCTCTTAGTGAATATTATTAATTGGTACATGTCTCATATGAAGTCTGACAATGTTGACTGAATAGCTAGCTAATGGGCTTAGGTCTTAGGGCGTCATTCGTTTGAGGTTATAGCCTAACATCCCTCCTGTTTATCAAGTTGAACAAGATTAGAATCAGAAAAGCTGAGTTATTGTATAGCTTAACTCCATTTTTTTTAAATATTTGTGTAAATTGGGCCTAAATGCTAACAGAAACACAACTATTTAGTTATCTCTCTTGGGCAAACATTGCCCATCATCTCCATATATGACCACCTGGAGCTTAGCTTACCTCTTTATTTCTCAGTTGGACACATCAGAAGATCAAGTTTTACATGCTCTGATTTGCTATAGCACCTAACAGTTTCTAAAGAAACTATTCCTGAATTGTCACACCAAATATATGGTGTGCCAGCTGCAGTAACTCTAGTCACTCCAATTCTTTTGTGCATATGTTCATTATGAAATCTTTTTTTTTTTTTTTTTTTGAGACCACACCTCTCTACATCCTCATCCTGGATACAACCATTGTATGTTCATGTTGTCCTTTTAAAACCCAATATTCACTACCATATACCATTGTAGGTCTTGTAGCAATATTATCATAAATCATAATCTACTCTAGTAGCTTTTTGCATTTAAACTTAACTTGGATTTTGTTATTAACATCTCCATCTATTTTACCATCGTTTTGAATAATTGATCCCAAATATCTAAATTTGGTCACTTGTGGGATGATTTGATCTCCCAATTTAACTTCCAAATCACTTTTAACCTGTTTCTTATCAAAATTGCAACACATATATTCTGTCTTTTTACAGCACATATTCTATCTTGCGTCTTCTTGGGCGAAAACGTTTCGACTTTAGGTTATGCTTTCTAGAGAGGGCATTGATGAGCCAAATTCCATTTGGACTAGCCTTGTGAATTTGTAAAGCCAAAAGAAATAGAAGAGATCAAGAGAGGTTGTAGGGACTGGTAAATTCTGATGATTTGTCTCTGGCTAAGGTGTCCCAAGTTAACCTTTTTCTTTTTTTAAAATTAGTGCAAATTCATTTACTGAGAAGCATTACCTAGACCATAAATATTACAAGCATCCATATTATTACAACTTCTGTATTTACTTGACACCCTATTCCACTGTAGGATATGGCTACAGTGAACATTCCTAACTCACTGCTGACAAATTCACTTCCTAGATCAATCACATCCTTTCTAAGTTCCAATTCCATGACGTTGCCCTTTCCTAGCTCAACTCATTATGGGATATGAACACTATGCGAAATGAGAAATCTGTTGTAGTGGTATTCTAGCTTGAGTTCTGAGTGGAGATGGAAGAAGAAGCTTAACTAAATTTAAATGGATAATCTCCAGCCTCTCAAAAGCTAAGAAGCCTTCCCCATCCATTCCCCTTTTGTCCTTCATCCGCTTCTTACTGTATTTAATCACTAATGCATTGCTTTTCCGGCTTGGGTAGATTGTTTTGCTTAATTCAATATAATACAGAAGTTTCCAGAACATTCACACTAAAAAGGCTGCCAAGAGCTTACTTTGTTAGGGATCCCATAATCTTTCGCTATTAGTGCTTAACCACCTTTTGTTTATATTATTTCTTTTTTTGTTTTCTTCTGAATCAATCAATCACAATGGGTGGTGGAGTTACCACCCACTGATATTTGTTGCATTTGGCGTTGTATCTTTTAAGGCTTTTCTTTTTTCTTTCTTATTTAATCATTTTTTCCTTCTATTGCTTCCTAATTTCAAATGTAGTGAAAATGATTGTTGTGAGTAATAGTTTTTATTTATTTTCAATCATTTATTTGCTATAACCCAAAGCAGCTTGATTTATAATAAGCTTTGACTTCTGTAAGACCTTTCAATGACTATGATATATTTTATCGCATTTTAATTCTCAATTAAGTGTTGTTATAAATAAGTGATTGAAGATGATATTGTGAACTGAGAAATTCTGATGATTTGTTCCAGTTACTTGGCCATTTTGACTCTGAAGGAGCACATGTTTCAGCAATGTCAGATCTTCAAGAGAGGATTCTTCCTCCAGCTTTCCTATCTGAAAATCCCAAGGAAGCTGGATTTTGTCTTCTTTTGCTACATCCTAAACCATCAGCACGCCCAACAACCAGGTAATTCTGTTTCACTGTCAATAACAGATTTACTGCAACCATTTTTCTTTTGCGTGTCTATTATTTTAATTTTGATAATGTTCTTTACTTATATGATGTAAAAACACCTTTTGAGTGAATTGATTTCTTGGTCCTTGAAAGATGAAACAGTGTCTCAATTTGATTCTCATTTCATTCATTTGAAAGGCATCTTGTCTTCAATATTATGGCCATATTAAGTTCATTAACATGTATTTACAAGATATGGGTGGTGTGAACCAATATGAAGCTAATATGGTCACCAACTGTCTAGTTGTCATTGAAATATGCGATGATGGGTTGCCAAAACGATATTGTGCTATGTCTTCTTCATGTGGTATAATGCTTTGTCAGCTGGACTCCTTGTGATTATATCAGCTTTATTTTAGGTGAAGTCACATTGCTATTGATTAGCAGGTCAATATGAGAAAGATATCCCTGATAAAATACTCTTTGGAGGAGGACTGGAATTAGACATTCATATTTTGAAGGTCTAAATTGTGATAAGATGTATATTGAAGGAACATTTATCTCAGTAGTGAATACAGTTGCGGGTGTGGTTTAATTGAATTAAATATGCTGCTAGTCCTTGGATTGTGGACCTTAATCTGAGTTATGCACACTTATGCTTTTTAACTCTAAAATTTTGTTGTACAACAGGGAAATCCTACAATCTGAAGTGATAAATGGATTGCAGGAGGTTTATTGTGAGGATATGGCATCAAGTATTGACCAAGAGGATGCAGAATCAGAGGTATTACTGCATTTTCTCATCTCATTGAAAGAGCAGAAGAAGAATGATGCCTCCACACTGGTTGAGCAAATCAGGTGCTTGGAATCAGATATTGAAGATGTGGAGAGAAGGCATAACTCAAGAAAATCTTTGGTTTCATCTAGCTCACAGAATAAATCAAGTTGCCTGAAAGAGAGCATGCCCCTTGAGAAGGAACCTTTGCATTTAGAAATGCTTCCCTCAACTCCCTCAACCATTAATGCAAATGAAATTAGATTGATGAAAAACTTATGCCAACTTGAAAGTGCTTATTTTTCCATGAGATCCAAAATTCGGATTGCTGAAAAAGGGTCTGTAACTCATTCAGATCAAGCTTTGCTAAGAAATCGTGAGAACTGCTATGTGACTCGGAAAGATGAAGATCAGCAAGGAAACTTAGATCCCATGGGAATATTTTTTGATGGTTTGTGCAAGTATGCCCGTTATAGTAAGTTTGAAGTCCGGGGTGTGTTAAGGAATGCAGATTTTAACAATCCTGCTAATGTAATATGCTCTCTTAGCTTTGACCGGGATGAGGATTATTTTGCTGCTGCTGGAGTTTCAAAGAAGATAAAGATTTTTGAGTTTAATTCACTTTTGAATGGCTCTGTTGATATTCATTATCCAGTGGTTGAAATGGCAAACAGATCAAGGCTGAGCTGTGTTTGCTGGAATAACTATATCAAGAACTATTTAGCCTCCACAGATTATGATGGTGTAGTAAAGGTTTGTATATCTTGCATGAGACGCCATTTAAATGATTGTTTTATCATTGGAAGACATTCATTGGAGGTATCCATTTGTTAGATGGAATTGGTGCCGATCTCACCAAAATGAAGTTGTTTTTTAGGGTTTACAGTCTAACACTCAAATTCTTGTATGGGCAACACTGCTTCTGCATTGAGAACCGCTAACATGTTTCTCCAGATTGACGAGTCTCTTCTGAAACTTAACATGTCCACAAGCTCATTAGTATATTGTTAGCGCCTGCCTTGGGTTATTAATTTACCTGATTTTCTAAATTGCACTTAAGATTATATTGTTCATCTAAGTATGATAGTTATGTCTGATATGGATAGATGGGTTTCTTATCCAAGTTCTTTAGGAATTATGGAAACTGGTACTTGTCTCGGATTTTGTGTTACAACTTATAAATAGATGGATAAAGCTGTTCATTATGAATTTAATACGTGGGTACTGCTTTGCCAGATTAGTAAAAATAAAAAGCCCATAATCAGACGTGATTTTTGAATGATTTTTCAGCTATGGGATGCTAATACCGGTCATGAGTTCTCTGGCTTCAGTGAACATGGAAAGAGGGCTTGGTCTGTTGATTTCTCTCCAATATGCCCTACAAAATTGGCCAGTGGAAGTGATGACTTTTCTGTCAAGTTGTGGAGTATCAATGAGGTAAGCTTCCTTTTGCTTGTACAAGCACAAAGTCATGCATGTAATCTGCAGTTGAACATGTGGGTGTGCATATTTCACTTGAACTGTTGTTGGTTCCTCAGTTTTTATGATCCTGAGATACAAACAAAATTTGAAAATTGATGCCCTCAGTTATCCTGTCAAACATCAAATTCAAGTTGGACAAAAACTTATCAGTAATCCTGTCATATCAAAATCAAGTTGGACAAAAACTTATCACTGTAGTATTATGACATATCTTTCTTCATTTCAAGAATATATCAAAACAACATAGTGCATTATGAAATGTTATTGTCAAACTTTAAAAAAACTCTGCTGGATGTAGTATTTGAGCTTTCTTAATCAAAACTTGGTAAATAAACAATGAGATGCATTATGAACTGGTCTAATGATTGAAATATTATCACATTCTACACTGCATAGGGTAATTTTGCAAGTGTTACTACTTTATTTGAGCTTTAGCTACTAACCAAAGTAAAAAGGATGTTACAACAACTAGCTGATTTAATCTGTTTAATGTAACTACTAGCTGATATAAGACTGATACAATTTTCTGTGTTTTGGCCCTATTTGGCAGAAAAACAGTTTAGGCACCATCAGGAATGATGCTAATGTTTGCTGTGTTCAATTTTCTCCTCATTCTTCTCATTTGCTGGCCTTTGGATCTGCGAATTACATTACCTACTGTTATGATCTTCGCAATCTTAGAAATCCTTGGTGTGTGTTAGTTGGCCATGATAAAGCCGTAAGCCATCTTAAATTCTTGGACTCCGAGACACTAGTCTCTGCATCTACTGATAATACATTAAAGATTTGGGATCTTAATAAAACCTCTTCTGAGGGTCCATCCACTGGTGCCTGCAGCTTAACCCTTTCAGGACATACTAATGAGAAGGTTTGGTTCTGAATTTATTATTTTGGCTAGAATTTTTATGTTTGAAATCATAAGGGCCTGTGTTTCGCTACATTCTTAATGTTTCTCTTTTTTCTTTTAAATTCAGTTTCTCTGGTGTTAGATGGAGCATATGAATGCCATGCATGGTCTAAAAGATGAAAATACATATAATTCTATTTTTTAATATTCAATACTATTTCAAGTGTCTTATCAATATACAATGTCTAAAAATTTAAGGGTTAATATAATCTGTAGTCCCTCAAGTTTGCCCTCATTTTGGTTTTGGTTTCTAAAGTTTTGAATGAGGTTTTGGTCCTCAAGTTTCATTTCGTTTTGAAACATTGGTCCCTGTTATTATTTAATAAAACCTAGGAGTTTTTCCATATTGAAGGACCAAAACTTTTTGTATGAAGCATGGGGGGCCAAAACTAAAATAAGGGCAAATTTGAGGGATCAAAGATTGCATTAACCAAAGTTTTGTTACGCTTTATGTTATGTAGTGTATAAATATATATATATATAGAGAGAGAGAGAGAGAGAGGGAAGATTATGTGCACTGTCAGTTATCATTCGTGAAAAATCATCAATTAACAATGCTTTTAAAATGATATTTTCGTTTTGAATTATGTATTTGTGATGTCTATTTTTTAATAAGCGTAAATATTACTCGTATTCAACTGTGCAGGGCCAGTTATTCTGTTTACATTAATTTTATGAACTCTGGATTCTTTTATTTTGTTCATGTCTGTGATGAACAATCCATAAGGCTGGATCTTGTGAATTTTTTACCCATTTTTGTTTACAATCCGATTTATTGGAGTTTTTCTCTTAAATCAATTGGCTGAATTGTTGCATCTCTTGCTTTGACAGAATTTTGTAGGTTTATCAGTTGCTGATGGATACATAGCATGTGGTTCAGAAACAAATGAGGTATATATTAATTTACTTGAAACTTTTATTTTCCTATTGGTTGTAACTTTAACATTAAAAATTCAAATATTTTGGGCTGGTAAGCTTTGATTTTTATTCATAAGAATCGAATCCACATATAGGCAGAGGAGAGAATAAATTTGATCAAATAACCTATATCTCTCCCAAAATCAACAACATGATGCCTTATCACACTTTGTGGGTTTGGTTACATGGATTGCACGACGCCATTATGCTCTATCAACAAATCTCTCCTAAAATCATGAATAATAAAAAACTGAGGCCATAACAAATCTGTACAGTAACATAGCTTATAAGGTAAACTAGGTTGAACAAATGAATGGAAAAATGATCTAATTGTATCCACAGTAGAGAAGATATATATATATATATAGGGGAGAGGATGGCAACAGATTTGCTTCCCAATCCCGTTGAATACACAACATTAAATGAGTGTAATTACAGAATAAAAAAAAAATCAGGAAAGAGAATAAAAAAAGAACTAATGATGAAATATTTAAACTGATAGATACAGGGATTATAATAGAGTATAACAAGGGCTGTCAACGGAATACAATCCTTAATATTCCAACAACACTTTCTATCAAACTAGAGAATAGATATTAATATTTCCAGCTTGCTGTGTAATCCTTCAAATCTGTCTCTGCAAGGGATTTAGTGAGTAAATCTGCAACTTTCTTGCTGGTTGGCACATAAGAAAGATCCACTAGACTAGACTGGTTTCAATTTTCTTTTTTATAAAGTGATGATCTATTCACACATGCTTAGTTTGGTCATGATGAATTAGGTTGTAAACAATCCCAATGGCGGCCATATTGTCACTGAACACCTTCGTTTGTGGCTCCACTTTAAATTTTAGCTCCACTAATACCCTTCTTATCCATAATTCTTTGTAAATGGAAAGAGATAAAACTCGATACTCAGCTTCTACGCTGCTTCTGGCCAATACAGCTTGCTTCTTATTGTGCCAAGTGACCAGATTACCGCACACAAATGTACAGTATCCAGTGGTTGATCTTGTATATGCGGAATGAGCCCAATCTGCATCTGTAAAGATTTCAACCTTTCTTTTTGTCTTTCTTAAATAATAGTACTTTTCCTGGTGTCCTTTTCAAATGCTCCCTCTAGTCTTAAATATAGGACCTATTTGGGGAGTTGGTCTTTGTCCTAATCAAATGACCTAATTCTAATTTTTGTCAACTTTTTCCTAAATTATCCCTATTAGCGCTCCTCCAACAATAATCAAGTAAAAGATGGGGGAGGGAATAAGAGAAGATTGGGATGTTTTAAAAAAACACATTATACAAACTAACTTAATAAACATCCTTAATTTTAATTAGTTAAATAGGTCCTATGTTTAGGACAGGAGGGAGTACTTAATGATCCTTATCATTGTTCTCATGCGTTATTCTTGAGGATTTTCAAAAATTGGCTTTCCACACTAACTGGGGAACTTATGTCTGTCCTTGTATGTGAAAGGTATAAGCTTTCTTACTAATTGTTGGTACCTTCTTGCATCCACGAGTGTCCCTTCTTTCCCAAATTCTTCTTTGTAGGTGAACTCCATTGGTGTCTCTGCTGGCTTAGCCCCATGCATTCTTGTTTCCCTTAACGATTCTAGAGTATATTTCCCTCGTAATGCTGAGATGCCATTTCTGTTTCTTGCAACTTCCATTTGTGTATGCCTGAAGAGATTGCTCTGATGCGATGAAATATTTCGGGCAGCAAAGTTCTGATTTTTATTCATCAGAACCGAATTCATAGAGGAGGATTAAAATCATGATTAATAGAAACTAAAATTACGACAAATCTGAATAATAACCGAGCATATAAGTAAAACTAGGTTAATCACTGAGTTGAGCCTATTAGTAACGGCATGCGCACTCCCAACAAATCATTAAAATTAATATTGTTTGTTACTTTCAATTGCACTTGTGTTGTGACAAAATAAACCTGCATGTTCAGAAATGAGATCATGGCAATCTTTAGATCTAATCATGTGTCATCTTGTGTGTATAAATTTTATGATGATAACTGGTGCTTGTATAATTTTCAATCATTAAATTGAACTATTTTTTTGAGGATTATTGCCAGGTTTGAAAAGATAATGCAATCTAGGCTTGAGATTATTTGCAGTAGGCTTGTCAGTTATATAAATCTGTTATATTTTTTGCTTTGATGCTATGTTTCTTTTCAGGTTTATTCATACTACAAATCTCTTCCCATGCCAATCACATCGCACAAGTTTGGGTCCTTGGATCCCATATCTGGAAGAGAGACTGATGATGACAATGGTCAATTTGTTTCTAGTGTGTGTTGGAGAGGCAGTTCAGACATGGTTGTTGCTGCCAATTCAAGCGGGTGTATTAAAGTATTGCAGATGGTTTAAGGTTGTCCTAGATGAAGGCTGGCTTCCAACTGGGGTTTCCTTTTCCTTCCATCTTGCCACTGAGGCCAATGCCACCAATTAGCCTGGAGTGTATTGCGATCGAATCAACAACTTGATCTCAGGCCAAGTTTTGATGTTGGAAGGTTTGAGTTTCGACCATGAAAGATTGGATGGAGGAAAATATCACAAACCGAATCCGGATCTTCTAATTTGAACATTGGATACAACATGAGGTACCTTTGGCTTAAAACCAGAAGTTTAGTGTTCTTCTTAGAGAAGGCATATTATAGTATGCAATATCTGGAGAATTATTCTTGGAACAGGGAAGCCTACTCAAGGAAAAAGATTCTGACTGCGAAATGGAAGTGAATGGTTCTTGGTTTTTTGAAGTATGAAAATTCCTACTAGAAGAATTTGCTCACTATATATGCGAAGTTTTTGTCTGAGCAACAGTAAGCTGTGCTGCAGTCCTTTTCAAGGTTTTTATTTAGGAAGGGCTTGCAATTTTAGGCTTTTAGTGAAGATATTTGGTCACCAATGCAAAGCGAGACCATCATCACTAAAAAGAAAAAAAGCTACTACAAAGTTGATATCATACGGAATACTTGTATATAGAGCTCGCGAGCATAACAATGACCATTGACAATGTTTTATATAGAATGCTTATAAATAATGCATATTTGTGCCACTGCACTAAGTTTTCAATTTCCATCAAACGTATGGCCATTGGTAAAAAATATTGGATGATTCTAGAAGTTAATGCAATTTACGAAGTGAATCGAATCAGTTTTTAATTGGTGATTTTTAGACAAAATAAACTATAAATTAAATTGCAAATTGCCTCATTTGCTTGAATGAAATTTAATTTCCCAAGGGTAGAGTGTAGCAATTGTGGATTTCCAAATGTTGAACAATCTAATTATGGCTTGTTTATTGTTTGAATGAGCAGTTCCTCCTGTGCGTTGTACGGATGATTTATTTTCTGTAACATATTAACTGCATAACATAAAAAGCAAGACACAATTCAATTGTAATCCACAACTATCTATGACATGGAAACCTAATGTAAGTTAACAGTTAAAGGAAATCGAAGATGATTTGAAAGAAGAATAATACATTGAAGGAACCTTGTACCTTGCAAGATTCTTGGACACATACGTTCTACCAATGCTCTGATTTGATATCTGTTAATTTAGTTGGCATATATAACATGTAATAATGTTACATGAAAGTAAGAAAACTTCATTGTAACTATTTCATAACTTCATTAGAAAAAAAGACGGAATATAGCTTAGTGTCATTATGAGTACATCTGTTAAAAGTTATTGTGTTTAGTCATATATAGTAACTGATAATGTCAACTGAAGAAGTAGGCAGAGAAATAATGCAGCATCTAATGAACTAATGAAGATGTGTCCCTTGTTGATAGGAACCTAATTTACACGTCTTCAATTCTGATGCAGTCAGAAGAATAACAACTGGAACGAATAGAGTACAAAATTCAGAAAGCTTAAATGGTGGAAAAACTTGAATGTGGTATACGGAAGTAGAATTTGAAGTGTCGAGCAAGTGTCAACAAATTGTGTGAGTGTCCTTTGTGCCAAGTTTGGTCAGATATTATATGAAACATGTAAGCTGCATAACTTAATCATCATGAAACAATCATCTGCTAATGCACTTATCTGGTAACGCAACCTCAAAAAAATATTCAAGGGGAAAATAATGGTAGTTAATGGATGATAATTGTAGGATCGGTCTTCAGGATAAATAACACATTGATGCCACATGCATGGGACCTCGAGCTTTATGGATGGCTACATTCTTGCAGTTAGTTGTGCATGTGGAGAGGAAGCACTTACAAAATAATGGTTGAAATAAAACATGTAAATGAAAGTGTTTTGCCTTGAAATCCTATCCTCTAAACATTCATGAAGATCTCGTTGTAAACAACGTTCTTTGTTGTGTTGACTTGAAAGTGCAACATAAAGTTGCCCATGTGTAAAAATAGGTTTCTCTAGGTAAAGTCCAACTTTCTAGTGATTGTCCTCGACTTTTGTTAATTGTCATTGTGAATGACAAAGTAACCGGAAATTGTCTTCTTTGCATCTTGAAAGGCCATCTAGATTCTGAAGGGTTCATGTCCATTCCGTGTATTAGCACCTTCTCATTTCTGTTTGAGCCATTCAATGTTATTGCTTCAATAACCATCCTACCAATCTATGATACTTGTAATCTTGTACCATTGCAAATGCTTGATTGTTCTATATTGCGCAATAACGTGATTGGAGCACCAACTTTAAGCACAAGTTTGTGGGTTGGAAGTCCTGAGGAAGAAATTGTGTTCAGAAATTCAGTTGTGTATAAGTTGTCAATGCTGTCTAAATCAACTTATTATTTGCAAACTGTGTCACAGCTTAAAATCTCATACGACTCGCCAGGTAGCAGATCACACATGTAGTCATTAATCTTATTGACCATTTCAATGGTTGGTGCTAGGATTGCACGATCATTGAAGTAAGAATGGTCCTCTAAACTTGTCAATAGATTGTAATACGTTGATTTGACAATTGCAGTTATGGGGTTGTCGCTACTATCAAGCAACAGTTGTTGGGGAATTTTAACATCACTCACGCCATCTGTGCTTCTACCTAACTATCCATCTCCAACGTCTAACAACCATTGTGAAAATGTGTTAATTTGTTCATTGACAGCTGGATCATTAGACGACCCTAGCCTCATGTTCTCTGAGAGTCTAAAAATCTTGCAAAAATTCCAAAGGTGTGATGAACTTATGCAAGCATTGACAATAGAGGCCCGTGATCCTTTAGGTATTACTGGTAGAATCTGTATAAAATCACCACCCATACCAAAAACATGTTTTGTCTGCATGACATCTTGTAAACTTCAATTAAAGGCCTCAATGCAATATCGTTGAACCATCGGAGCTTCGTCCCATATGATAAGTGATGTGCTCTTAACGAGATTAGTTAAAGGAGAATTTTGCCAAATAGATAAGACTGAGAACTCATTTATTTGTATAGGAATGGCGAATCTAGAATGCGTTGTTCGACCACCTGGAAGCATATTTGCTGCAATACAGCTCGATGCAACAGTTAAAACGATTTCCCCTTTTGAACGTAGTTTTGCTGCTAAAGCATTCCATAAGAATGTCTTCCCGGTTCCTCCATATCCATACACAAAGAAATAGCCACCTCTGCCCTTCACAACTAATTCCATGATATAACTGTAAGCATTATACTGTCCAGAATTTAGTGCCTTCTGCAACTGTTCAAACTGTATCTTCAATGATTTCTTGTCATAATTAAGCTCTTGTAGGATTAGATGATTTGTGCATTCCATGGTATTTATGTCCTCTGATATATGAAGAGAGTTAAAATCATGCAAAGTCTTGCCATTCAAACGAAGTAAACGATCAATTTCCCGTAATGCTGTTTCTTCCTTATTTATTGAACTGAATATGACACCTGTTTTCAATAATATGCTATTAATGCAATGTTAATGGTGGAAATATAGTTATATATACAGAGCAGTATTAATAATGTCAGACCTAAACTTACCGGGTTGGCTCGTGGTATGTATAGCATATCTTCAGAGAGAAGTTTTGATGTGTTTTGCCACACAACATCTGGTTGCATTATTGATCCACATAGAAGCATTGTGACAAATAAATTCCTCAAACTTTTACCAGATGCACAAGAAGATGCTTCCTCTACAGCAGAAATGTACTCTCTATCATAATCTAAAAGGCCACATGCTAAACATGCATCCTTAAATGTCTTATGAACCACACCATCTACCTTTTTGATGTCATTGAATGAAGTTGGGTCTCGAACTTTAGTAAGAAGAATACATAAGTAGTATAACTCTCCTACTGATGGTGAAACATGAGCCATTCATCCTACAGAAAAACCCTTCTCTCTTAGTTTCCATTTCCGTTTAGCCTTTTGATGTTCAAAATGGTTTGGGAACTCAGAGTATGTCAATGTTTGAGCCAATGTATCTATCTCATCGATTTCCATCCAAGCAAGAAATTATGACTCACAGACTCAAGGATTATTAAGTAACTTTGAGACAACATTTGACAGATTTCATATGAATCATCTAGGTAACGGGATGTCAATAATAAGGGAAGAGATAAGTTAGGATATTACTGTCTTGAGTCCATGTCACTCTACCAAGGTTGATTACAGCGACAATAGGAGTGTCCTCATTTTCCATTTGAGCTAGACATGCATCTGATGCACACTGATAGAATAGCATGCATTCAATCTCATTGTCGCTACAATATTCATCAATTGTGACATTTAATGAACAAAAAAATTGTTTTTAATAAAAGAAGCTAACTTGAAAGGTTGGCAAACGTAATTACTCTGCATCAGAGAGCACCATTCTAAGTGTTTCTTTCGGTCTACCCTCCTTATCCAGGTAATCCAATGATCCATGCATTTAACAAATCCAACGACATCTTTGCACATAACAAAAGAATGAATCACATTAATTGTCATGTAAACTGAGTAAATTTTCGATGATATGGAAGACTACACAATGAGCATGAAGTTATACGATATTCTTACCGATAAGGTGATCAACAATTTCGTCATCAGGCATCCCATTAATCTCAGCAACTGATTTGAACGTAAAGGAGTAAAGTGGAATTGAAGCGGTTTCCTCACATAAATATGTATATGGTGTAAAAGTTATCCTGTATGGATGATTAGTAGGTCGATATTTATATGAATTCGGAGAAACCACAAAATTCTCAAACTCATAGGTCTTCCCTTGTATGATTAAATGATTATATTTGTCGAACTCTGATTTCTGCATGATACTTGCCTAGATCTTGTCTCCCTGTTATAAACAAACATATGAAAAAAATGCATCCATTGTACATGCAGAGCCATAAGGAATAGAAGTATTTAAAATAAAATAGTCTCTTATAGCTAACACTAATTTCAGAAATAAATAGGATGAATACAGTCAACCTCTGCATCTATCAAAAGCATGGAAATGCAAAATATTTGTGTAGGTGAAGCTTTTTGGTAAACATTCCATTTTCTCATTACTCTAACAGTAACACTCCACATGTCAGATCCATCATGAATGTCCTTCAATAAAGAAGAGGCAGCCATGTTAGTGCAGAAGAGGAAGATATGTTTTTAGAGAAGCAGATACAGAGAGTTTGAGTTCGATGAAGCTCAAATTGAAATATGTTCGGAAAAGTGTAAGCTTAATGGTTTGGATATAAGGCACCCATGACTATATCTACCTAACGTACGGACTTGTAGTAGTTGAGAAAAAAAATCATATAAATCATAAATCATAACTTCAATATCTCCAGAAGATTTTGTGCATTAGAGTGAGAAACCTATGCGAGAAAATATATTTGACCTTAGGCCATAAAGGACGTATTGCATGTTTCAGGAAAATTGGGTACATGAACAAATGGCACATCTTTTTAAAACGTTAATATAGAAGTGAAATGTTAAAATGGGTAAAAAATGTGCATCACTTATGAAATATGTCAAAATAATAAGACACTCCCCTTTGTCCTTATAATGTGTGAACTTCGAATGTTACTATCATGGGGAGTGGCAAACCTTTTCTATAACAGTGATTGCATATTTAAAATAAAGAACCATTGCTCTTATAACCCTAACTGTAGCAAATTGCATCACCTATCAAATCTGTTTGAATTAATACACTCCACATTGTCCATATACTGCACAATATACGAAGGTTTTTGTGATGAGGAGTGGGAAGAGATATCGGGGATTTGTTTCCTGAACAGTTATTGCCTATATAAAAAAATAAGTATTGCCCCTTTAAACCTAACCATAGGAGATTGCATCCTTTATCAAATCTGGCTGAATTAAGGCCCTCCCCTTTGTCCTCATACTGTGAAAAATACGAATTCTTCTGTGATGAGGAGTGGGAAGTGTTGATGGAAGCTTTTCATAAACAGTGAATGCATAAAAGATGACAGAAGCAAATCAGGATAAATGTATCACCAAATCAGTCATCCACAGCTAATGAAATCGGAAGGTCATGTGTTATATATTAATAAAGGAATGTAGACAAGAGACTGCAACTGATCTCAAGAAAGGAACTTAGTTGTTTTTGTTCTATGGCGGAACGATACAAAATATTTGAAGAAGTATTAATGGGTATCCTTCAAGAATAAAGAGATAAGGGGAAGACTTGCTTGAGCTTATGTTGTGGACGACTTCAAGTAACTCATGAAATTCACATCCAATATGGACTTGTCGGAACTTAATGTTTTGATCCCGCCACAGGCAGCATGAGTGAGATCAGGATGGTGTACGCACAGTCAGAACAAAGGAACGTTTCAAATGAGCTCAGAGCAATCACTGTAGGGTCCAGGTCATGGAATGAAGAGCGATACCTCACTTTGAAATGCATATATGCTTTGTTTAAAGAGAAAGGATTCTTTAACCCAGAATGGGAATCCAATATTAACCCATCAATCTATACTCATCATAGAGAGAATTTGACACAATCAATGGGTTTCCTCAAAGCATCGTTTGAATGCGAAGATCCTTACTCAATGGTGATAGACGACTTGGGTCCAGCCACTTACGTCAAGGTAACACCCTTCTACATGCTAGACTTCATGAGTAAGCAGGTAAATCCCAATAAAGAAGCTAAACAAAAAGATGAACAACCACAACACCTTCCTTCAGGCCGAGATCTGGGTCATGAACTTGGCTTCGTGTCAGATGAAGAAAATGAAATATCTTTTTCATGATTGCCTAATGTTTAGCTATGATCTCAGGTGGGTTATCTCAATGGGTTTAGGCTCCATATCAGGAGGATTATCTTTTTTGCTGATTGTAAGTTTGTTTGGTTTGCCGTTAATTCAATTAGTAATGTAACTTTATTTACCTGATGCACACGTGGTTTGCCGTTGTTGGCACACTAAAACAACAATTGAAGCACCTAAACCAATTAAATGCACGTAAATATAAAGGGTTGTACAAATCATTGGGCTACACTATTATTTGACTTGGGCCCTACAATCTTTTGCAATGGGGCCTAAAAGGATTAAAACATATACGTGTTTTTTTCTTCTAACATAAAAAAAAGCTGTGTATATATTTATAAGTTCAACACCTTACAATATCGCAATGACAACATGAAAAACCGCCCTAAAAACATAATAACAACACATCAAAAATTTGTTACACAAGAAGAGAAATGAATATAGAAAAACAGCAGCTACACATCAAATGGGTAGTAGGATTGGAATTAGTAAAAGACGTGGCTATGTTTCACCTTCAACTCCCATTAACGCATGCTTCAACAACTACACTTGTCGTTGGGGAGGATCAATATCAATCGAAGAAGCATTACAGTACGAAGAAACAGACGGTAGACCTGATGTGGATGGTTCATTAAGAAGTACATAATGCACAAAAACAAAAAGTGATTCATTGTCTTTCATACCTTGGGTTACCATTTTTTACACAACCTCAACCCAAGAACCACAAAGATTATGCATTACTTCATCCTTAGCCCTAACATGAAACGAAATAGATCAAACAGGAAGTAGTTTAGGACCATAAAAGCGCGTGAGGAAGGATTAATGTAAGTGTATTTTTAAGGCATACCAAGAGGGGTGCTAGTTTATAAACCACAAAATGATGAAGAATTGTTTCTCACAATAGCCACCGATATTTCTTGAGGTTACAGGTGAGTAATATCGGATGAAACCCCTGATATCTGTGAGGCATGAAAAGGACACTTATTTACACAAGCATCACATATGAAGGCAAACTAAATAATGTAACGAAATGCTCACCGAAGAAACCATTGTCCTTCAAATGGCGCTAGGCTATGTCATAAAGAGACACAAGCTTGTAAGTTAAAGGAGGGAAGTTCGCTTGGATCTTCTTCATGACCGTCTTTTGTTGGAATTGAAGGTGAAACCTTTCACGGACACCTTCTCCGCCAGTATCAATTGAAAGACCGGTGACCTCAAAAACGGCTTTAGGGGTAATCATCCACATGAACAGATTCCTGACAGATTCATCTTGCATCTTTGCAACCATGCAAGTCCCTTTGGAAAAGGTGAGATATTCATTAAGTAAGAGGCTGCAATAACAGTTAACATATTAAAGGGAGAGGAATAAGGACAAGCCGCTCTATCGTAGAAGACAACATCAAATGAACAACTTGATTCATTGGGATATTCAGAACACCAACGTGACTGATAACCTCGCGGGAGAATGACCTATCCACCTTCAAGGTTGTGGTGAAATCGGGCCAAGTGGGGTGGGCATATTCCAAGTAAGCATTGTGAAGGCATTCCATAGCAAACGTTGTTGAGAAGAGAGTGGAATAATCCTAGTGGAGCGATCTAATGCAACTTTCAACTGTTGGAGGAGTAATGTGGTTAAACAAAACACAGTGAGCCAATGAACAATATTTATATGCGGTTGGAAATTTTTAAAACTTCACTAGCGGGAACAAATCCATCCATCCATTTGAATTTGAATTCGAAATTGGAAATATGAAGAACATGTTGTTTGGGGGGAAAACATAAGATACAATCAGCTGGCACGAACTACGATGACCTCTCAGATGGCTAATGAATTGTGAATAAAGTCAAGAGTCGGCATGTTGTGATCAACTTCAACGGTTAGTGTGTTTGGATTGGCTTTTTTTTTCAGAAGGACTTTTTTAGAAGTAAGATTGGATAAAAGTCAGATTGTGTGAAGTGATTTATGTTTGGATTTGTAATGATAGAAGTGACTTTTTTTCAATCTGACTTTTAGAAACATGTTTGACTGATTATTTTGAAAAGCAAGTTTAGATGAAAAAATACTAAAAAGGACATTATTGTTATTAAATAATACATATAATATGCATATATTCTTATAGTTTAGAAAGAAAAATTGAAAATTGGGGCTTTTTGAGGATTTTAAAGGCTTATTTTCTCCCTTATATTAAGGAAAATAATTTTAAAAAATTATATTTTTAGCTCAAAGGAGTATATTGTGGGAGAAAATAGTTAGAGATTATTATGGTACATTTTTGGAGATAAAAAGGAAATTTTAGATTAAATAAAAATATCTTATTTGAGAATTTTAGGGGTCTAATAGTCTAATTTTCCAACCCAATTTATTAAATAAAACACAAAAAAGGCTTTTTGAAAATGTCAAATTAGATCACATGTCTGTCTTCTCTCTCTTCCCACTGAGCTTTTGCACCGTAGAAGCTCCAAAATTTAGCTTCTACTTCTTCTCCATTCAATTGCACTTTTGAGTAAGAAGCACATTTTTTTCTTTTGCTGACCCAAACATTTAAAAAAAGTAATAAATGGCTTCTGCGGGCCCACCGAGTTTCTGGGTGTGCAGAAACTATTCCAAACACACTGAGTGTTTAAGGTCTGGAGCTGCAAAAGATGAACAGTGACAAGATTTTGATTTATATGATACATTGATTGTAATTATAAATATGGTTTAAGTCCAAGTTTAAGTTTTCCCAAAACTCTTGAGATAGTCCCCACCTCGCCATTTTTAAAATTTTAATATCAAATCCAATTGTCAACTGAATGAACAAATTATTTGCATAATTAGTTCAAATCTCTATCAGGAAAACATCTTCCAAATTTGTTTGGTTCTTAGAATTTTAATCACTTTCAACGTAAAACCAAACAAGTTAAAACCTCACCTCTTCAAACCACTTAGCTGAGGCATACAGAGAACTAACCACCATTTTTATTCTGTCTTCAATTTGTAATTCTTTAGTTGCTAGTTTCTATCAGATGAGTCAAAACAGTTTTGGGGTCAGATTTTCTTCAGTACTGATAAATTTCATTCGTTGTTAGTTTTCCCTGTATTATATCTAATCATAATGTAAAGAATGTGTCTTAATTTCTTTATAGCGCCCATTTTAATTATTTGCATTGGATATCACTCATGTGATGGAAAACTCCTTAAATTAAATTCCATTAAATCTTCGTAAGATTAAACTATCCAATAACTTTCTTACTATAAATGCATAACCTGGAAAAAAAATTTCTATCAATGCAGTAATTTATTTGGTTTTATATGCTACTCAAAATTTAATTTATAAATCATGCTATTGATTAATACTAAAATTTATTATATATGTGTATATATATTGATTATTACATGTATTAATATCTAATAATGATGATAGCTTTGTTGATTATTGAGACATTTAAACCTTACTCTCATACTACTCAGACATTTAAACCTTGTTTGGATCAGTCCCATTGCAGGCATGCAATGGTAACATGGATTGCATTACTACAATATGGATGTTTAGTTGCTCTTCAACATGGTAATAAAGATTTATCATGATAATGATTATTACAAAACATTTGGTAATACTCATTTATAACTCTCCCACTTTTAATGTCCAATACTATCTAAGTACATGCTTCAAAAAGTCACATATGCCCCCACTATACAATGTAAAAATACACCGCACACCCTCAATCCCTCTACTTCATCCTCTTCTTCGACTTTTTACATGGCCGCTCTCATTCACACCTCTTTACCGTCGTCGGCGTTACTCATCACCACCATTGTCAATATCACTCATCTCTACGATCTCCGGCATTGGATTCCTCCCCAACACCTACAAAATCTTCTTTTGATCTCCTTCCCTTTCATTTGCTTAAAATCTATCAAAATAAGCCAATCAAAGACACGAAAATGAGCCTCAGAGCGACCTTCGTGATCGACTATGCAAATTCTCCAAAAAAGATCAACTTTTTTTGCACTAAAAATGATATTAACTTGATCCAACAATTTAAGAAGAAAATGAGTTCTAGCTTATATAAATTCATATTTGAATTCAATGCTTCAACCCTTTGTCGAGCGAAGCCGTTTCCTTGCAAGTTTCCTTGCAAGTTCAGAGTATGGTGGGCAAACATGAAGAGACAACTTGCTAAAATAGGATAATCCATTTGGAAATTGGGGAAAGCGTAATTCTCAAAATAAGAACACATAAAGGACTAAAATAGGAGCAAGAATGAGAAATATGAAGAGCATACACTAGACAATGATGAGACATATTAAGTGTCATTGGAAGTGTCATGTACAATTTGATAGTCAAATTTAACATTGACTAATGTCTAGGATTAAATCACTATGTTTTGATTATTTTTAGGGCTAAAATACTCTTACAAAACCTCTGAATGTCCAATGCTTCTGCATGTTTAATTTCAGGACAACATTGGATCTTAACCCTCTTAATAAATCGTAAGTCCTTATTAGCTAGCTATTCACAACACCACCTTTGCAATAAAGTTGCATCATCATCAAAGTTTTGACAACCATTGTTGGAGCTTCGACTAATTTCAACAGACTCAACACAATTACAAGAGCTCTGGCCCCTTGTAGGGGTGGCACCCGGTCACCAACATAGGTGGCTTTACAATAAGAAAGAAAGAGACGCATTATGGATACAGGTCATGAGCAGTAAGTACAAATGTGGTAATGACTTAATTCCCAACGTTGATAGATGTCCTGGTTCGAGTTTGTAGAAAGGAATAAAAGCTACATGGGATCATGTGTTACAGGGAACTGAACAAGTGGTTAAGGGAGGGAGTGAAGTTCAAATCACCTTATAATCTCTTAAAGGATGAAGATGTAAGAGCAAATCCATTATGGAACAAAATTTGAAAGTTGAGTGCGCCTCAAAGGTGCAAATCTTTTCTATGGCTTACTCTTCATAATAAGCTTCTTACTAATGAAGAGAGAAGGAGACGTGGAGTCAATGAGACAACTTCAAATATCCGGTGCAGTCACAATGTTGAAGATTCTTTACACGTGTTACGTGAGTATGGTGAAGTTAAATCCTTGTGGCTTTCAATTGTTAATTCCAATCTCAAGTGGAGGTTCTTCAACCATAATTTCTGGTAGTGGTGTTTTATGAATCTCAGTGTAAAGGTGGGACAATGTGATGAACCTTGGAAAGAAAAGTTTTGTTCCTATCTGTTGGCTTATTTAGAAGCAACGCAATGAAAATGTTTTTGATAACATAGACTCGAAAGTTCATGGACTCCTTTTAAAGGCTAAAAGCAATATTGTCTAGCTTTTCTGTGGTAATATATCACATGAACCAAGCCAAATACAAGGTGTTAACAGGGCCAATGAGATACAATCTCAAATGGGGAAGGAATGATGGGTGATTGTCAATGTTGATAGAGCATATTCTTACAAGGATGATAATGCAGGTTGTGGAGGCATTAATACATATCATAAAGTTAATTTTCTTGAAGCTTTCATGCTTAACATTCAGTATGGAGACCCTTTAATTGCAGAACTTTGAACATGCCTTATTGGACTTCGAAGGGCGTGAGATGGGAATAATAAAAAAGTTTGTTTGAGAAATAATTCTTCAGATGCTATTAAGCTTATCAAGGATGACAATAATAATATTCATGAAAATTGGAATTTAAACCTTTTAATCATCAAATGATTATTAAGAATTGGCTGATTGATATTCAACGCACCAACAAAGAGGATAACATGGAATCCAATATACTTGTCATGCGTTCCTTAGAGATGCCACCTGGTTTTCATCTACTTCTTTTATATGATTTTCATTTGTTTACTTCTAATAATACAGCATAGATTTTATCGCTTTCTCTTCTATAAAAAAAGAAAAAAAGAGATGCGGCCTAAAAAAGTTGAGGGGCAATGCGGTATAACTACTAAAATTGAAAAATCCTAAATGGGTCTGAATTTGTTAAATTTTCATACTGATTTTTGGCTTCTTTTTTTTATTTCAAGTTACTTTAACAATGAGATATTCCATATAAATTAGAGAGGTAATGATAGAACATAACTTCAAATGTCACGTTTACCAAAGGGAAAATCCATTTTAATGGCAATGCAGCTGTGAGGGCCGCCTGATGATTGCACGTCCATTCGGAGTGTACCAACGTTTAAAAGATCCTACAAACCAAAACACCAATTGATCTGAATGTGTATCTCAAGAATGTCCATTTGAAGCGCAAAAGCATCATCCACACACCCTCATAAGTTAAATACATCCGCACGAGGGGTCTTGTATTGACCCAAAGAACAATTCAATAGAATGCTAATAATTCTCATTTTTGCTAGAAATGAACATCCATTGTGACAGTAAGAAATTCCATTTCATTTAAACGTCAGTCCGGAACACGTCACCATAAAATGCTTGGTATTTTCACACTAACGCCTCAAAACTTCTCGTCCATACCTCAATGATAGCCTACAATAGTTGCCTTGTTGGCCTATAAGCTAGTTCTTCTGTGTTGATAACAACCTGTATTTCGTCCATCGAAAGCTAAAGTTAGTAACATGCTTTTAAAGATCATGACGTAAAATAAATGTAACAAGCAATTAGGAGTTGAAAAGTATGTGGGAATGAAATTGCGTCCGTAGTATATATCTTGCCATAAACATAAATTGCAGGCAATTAATTTAACCTCCAAACAGAAGATACATGAAATACTTGTCCTTCACTTCAACTTTAAGCTCAAAAGCAGAAGATCAAACTTTCAACTCTAAAGTTTTCTGCTGTGAAATGAGATTAAAAAAGAAAATCATAGATACCAATTAAAAGCTAAGCTTTCTTGTTGCTCTGTTTCGTTTCATGCTGCTCCTGTTCAGCCAGGGAAAATTTCTTCACCTTCTGTTGGGGCAGGGGAAAACACAAATTAAAATACAGAGAAACGTGAATAGCAAATATATTGCAAAGCCATGCACATTCGAATGCAAATATTATACTCCCTCCAATCTTTAATATAAGACCTATTTGGGGAGTTAGTCTTTGTCCTAATATAAGACCCATTTCTAAATTTTGTCAACTTTTTCCCAACATACTCCTAATGATGCTCCCTCAACCATAACCAAGTAAGAGAGGGGAAGGTGATTTAAAGAAAATTATAAGGGTGTTTGAGTGAAAACATGGCATATAACTAACTTTATTATTATCCTAAATCTTATCACATTAGGTAAATAGGTCCTATATTTAGAATCAAAGGAGTATGTAATATTAAGTTGAAAAACACAATCAAGGCTATGGATATTGCAGAGGCTAGTGAAACAAGATATTTAGTTTACATCATACAGCTATAAAAAATAGGGCTACCAAACAAATGATAAATTCTTGTATAGTACATTTGATAACCTAAACATTCAAGGAAGGAGGTTGTAAGTATACTTTGGGAGATAAGATGTGAGTAAGAGGACTCGTGATAGAAGTAAACACAAAGGAAATAACTGAGCCCATACAAACCCCCTATTTTCTTAAAGCATGTTAGGTAAAGTTTGCCGTTTTGAGTCCATTTAAGACTTATTTCAGGTTTGGCCAACTAGCAACGAGGAACCCTATCACCTTTTTTTTACAACTAAACTAATCTTTCATACATGGAGAACGATCTCTCTCACAGATACATATGAATCAAGATTAGAAAATGGCAATCTAAAATTACTGGATGCAGTTCAGCAATTCATATGCCAATACTGAATCGATTTGCATATACAACTCACAAAGTGCTCAAAACTATGTTAAAGATTTCTTGTTCATGAACCACATGAAGGCATTTGTCAAAACGGAAAAAAATGAAAAGGAAAAAAGAACTGCAGGAAGGCTAATACATTAACTAGTAATATTCTGCATAAAAGCTACAACACTAAACAGGACAGAGATGCTAAGGAGTAAACCAAATAATCGTTTAGCGTTTTGAGGATTGGAAAATCAACCTTTTCTTTCCTTGTGACTTGCTACATTATAGTATATTTAGTATAGTACGAGAATTATAAATTTACTCCATGCTTCAGCAATCCCCTAAACAGTTTTTAAACAGAATATCAAAGAGTAGGTCAAGAAAGATTTTTTAGATTGAACTAATAGCCAGTTAAAAACACATTTAAGATGACATTAAGGAAAAACCACAATGAAAGACATCAGTTAGCCTATAAATTACAAAATTTAGCACTTGAATCACAAGGGTTGGCTTTAGTTGCAACTAAGGCAGGATCGACATAGATAGAGCATTGTTACAACAATAATGCAAGTTCCATACAAGTTGATTGTTTCCCATAAAAAACTACAATACATTGCAGAGAAAGTTAAGGACAAGCTTATGGCAACAGCGAGAGAAAAAAAAGTAAAACACCCAAATGCTTAATAGCGCGCAACACTCAACATCAAGACTAAGCTTAGACCAACCAGACTACATCCTTATGATTCAAGATAAGCTAGTATTCAGTAACAACAACAATATTAGAGACGGATAGAATGACTATGGAATTCAAGAACAGGAAATTAACGAGAAAAGAGTATAAAATATGAGGGAAAACCAATAAGGAAAACAAGTTATTGTGGGTTTACCTTGGCAATCACGCATTCACGTAAAGAATGTAAGAGACGGTGGCATTTTTCTTGATCAAAGGGAGATTGAGTAACGCAATTAAGGAGATCTAGGGCTTCCTGTGCACAAACGGGCTTTCCTTGAGCTTCATCCATGGTATGCAAGGGATTTAATTAGGGTTTTCGAGATTCAGAATTTTGGGGTTAAAATCTTCGATCACGCTTAAGAAAAGGAGGGGCTTTCGTTCTGTGGTCAATGGTTACGAAGTACGAGTATTGTTCTTATGTGCTCCTGTTGTTTCTCTCAAACAGGAGGCTCCCATGGATTCGTTCGTCTCGATTCTTTCCCCCACAAGTTTTCCCACAGACCACGCTACTTCCCGCTCCAAACTTTATTTGGTGTGGGAGAAAAAAGAAAACGGAGAAAAAAAAAAAAAAGGAAAATAATAGAAAAATATCTTTTAAATTTGGAAAATAGGAGATTTTAACAAGTTTTAATAAAGGTACTAACTAGTTGGGTAAAGGTATTAATTACCACAAATCACCTATATGAGATTTTGAAATTTAGAAAATATATTTTTCTGTCATTCTTCTGAGAAAAAAATATCCCTTAGGCTCTTTTTTTCCTTGCAAATTTGATTTACGTTTCTCTTTTTATAAGAGTTCACTTGAGCTTGTCTTAACTCTATTATGCATAGGTATCTAACCTGATCTGGCACAGCCAATAAACCGGTTCGAGTAGGCCACTAACCCAGGGATACAGCAACCGAGTACGACCTGAGATAATCCCGTGTAACCAAGGTAACTTAACGAGGTTGTTGGGTTGACTTAGTTTGTCTTTTAAATGCATTTTAAATTTGTTTTTACAGATAGGAATTGTAGAAAACAATATTGGTTAAGTTAATGATTATTTTTGTATTAATAACTATTACTTTTAGTGACTAAATAACAGTAGATATGAATATTTTGTTACCATATTTTTAGTTTGATATTTTCATATGAAGAATATTTAATTATTACTTATTTATGGTGTTATTGGATAGTTGATTGCTATAATGTCAATATGTCAAGGAAATTGTAAAAAATTTAAAATAAATATATGATTATTTTGTTAGTAATTAAAGGTATTGAATTAATATCCAAAGTATAAATTATTTTTTTAATCTTTTATTCCCGTCCGGTCTGGCCTCTGGGTTGATTCCCAGCTGACACACTGACCCTTAACCCACTACCTCAATTGGTTCAGTGGCTGGTCTGTGTTTGATAACCTTGCTGTTATGTTTTTATCAATTTTGCTCATAATTACTTTATTCTTGTCCTCTAATCTTTTTAGAGAAAAAGACAACAAAAATTCATCCGAATTTAAAAAAAGATATATCATTCCCTCAAATTTTAGAAATCTCATATCAAACCATAAGGAGGAATTTGAGATTTCCAAATATTATTGAAAGACATTTTTATCCTTTAGTGTAAATAAAGGAAAATGGCTTTAAAACTTTGACATGGTGATTTACAAATTTATCTTAATAATTTGTTAGGTGAGTATAGCAATTCACAAGTAGCTACATTATTTTTGCAATAACCATTTGACAAAGCCTTTAAAATGAAAATCAAATGGTGCTACTTTTCCAACCATTTACATACGGATTTACAACTTTACCATAACGATGTTTAAGTTGACCATAGCAATTCATAATTAACTACATTGTTCTTACAACTAATTACCCATTAATTTTAGTAGTAAATTTCTATAATCAATTTGAAAATCCTTACGGTAAAGTTGTATATCCATATAGAAAGTGAAAAGTAGCACTGGTTCATTTTCATATTAAAGACCTTATCAAAAGCTTATTGTCAAAATAAGGTAGTTAGTTGTGAATTGATATGATCAATTAAAGCTAGATTCTAGACTTCCAAAATAAATAAACAATATTATATGATTGCTGAAGGGCTCAAAGGTTCCATTTTACTATTTCATTTACAAATGAACAAAGGTGATTTTACTTTCGTAGTAGCCCAAAATCAAATGATAAAAATGGGTTTGAAGAAGTATAGATATGTGTTCAGAATTTTTACCAAATATTCAGTAAGTGCAATAGAGGACATCAATTAAAAAAAATAAAAAATTAGAGTTTAAGTTGTTTAAATAGTGTTCAAGATCGAAATATAATCTCACTGTATCATAAACAGATCCTGAATAAAAGCTCTGATACTATCCTTCACAGAATAACGTAACTTAGACGTAGAGGAGGGCATCAAGGAAAAAACAAAAAGGATCCTAGTTCTTGCCTTATTGCAAATTAAGAAAAGACGCTATATTCATTTAAATTGATAAAATTACAAACATTACAATAAAAGAATCTAACACAACGGCTATATGTACTGCAACAAAAAGAAAAAGACATGTACATCCTAAACCAAATCAAAAGACACGCACCGTAAGAAAAAAATAATGGAAAGACACGGAAATAATGAAATTTCCCTAAGATCTCAAGATTCAGATCTACAACGATGGTACTTAGAACAGCCTCTGGTGTGACGATTTGAAGGAGGAGGAAGACATCTGCCAGCGCCGCCGTGGCCTCTGCGGCCTCTACAGGCTGGTCTGTTCTCAAACATAACCCCCGGAGATATGAACTTCTTCTGCTCTGATTCCATCATAATTATCATCTCTTCTTCTTCGTTACACTCTCCTATCGTCCCATTCTTGCACGCACCATCAACCTCGCTTTCCAAGCTAAGACCACTCATGAATCCGATGAACAATATCATGAAGTAGAAGCAGAGGAAGAAGAAGGTACGACCCGAAACCTTCGATTCCATTCTCTCTCTGTATTGTATGTCTAATATGGAGAAAATTTGATTGGAAGCACTGGCTAGTAGCTGAGGGATAAATCTTACAACAAACTCTTTAGTAGTTTTTGTTATAATTGGTGTGTCTGTATGATTGCCATTGGCAACGTATATATAATCTGAGTTGAGATTTGGATTTAGGAAAGTAGGTTGGATTTTAGGAAAGTTTGCGTTTTTTAATTTTGGGTAAGTGTAGTTTGCAGTGGCTTTTTTAAAATTTAGTAATTAGTAATGCTACATCTAAAAAGTTACTAACAGTAAATTAAGTTTCCTAAAATTTAATTCATCAAGAGTAGCTTCGGTAGTAATTAGCCGAATTGGGTGACCGGTGTGTCTACGTGTTTGTCCGTTGGCATTGTATATATAACATGTCTCCAGATTTGGATTTAGGAAAGTAAATTAGATTTTAGTAATGTTTACCTTTTAATTTTGGGTAAGTTTAGTTTGCATTGGCTTTCTTAAACATGATTTAATGGTGCTCTAGTTCTTGCTCTAGTTCTTGCTTTGCTATGTTGAACATGATTTAAAAGTGCTAGGAATTTTTTATTATCTGAAGAAATTTTTTTTATATATATATTTATGTATATTATCATATAAGTATGATGTATTAAACAAAGATATTATGAGAAAATCGATTTTTTTATCATTTTCTGTAAATAGAATAAATGATTGTTCAATACATATGGGTATTGGCTTTTTATTCCACATAATACATTCAAAAACTCTCAAACACAATTGAAAAAATTATTGCATTTTTATCTAACATCGATAAAAAAATAATTTGTTAAAATTTTATAAGAAGAAATTACTTTGTAAAACTATTAAGAACCAAATGAAATATTCTTGAAAATTGAGTAAATGTTTCTCAAAACTCAATGATAAGACATAACAAAATAAACAACATATCTTGTAAACATGTTAGACAAGCACAATAATTTTCAATATAAAGACATTTATATTATTATATATATGAAAAGTGCAAATTACAGCTTCCAACGCATAAAAAATATTGGAAAATAAGTCAAAAAGTAGAAAAATAACATAAAACCAAATTGACAAATTTAAACGGGCCAACCTGCGGCCATACAAGTTTGTCCATTTTAAGGGCATGGCCTTACAAAGTTGGTCTGAATCTTTTTTAAGCTTTTATTTACAAGCCTGGCCCTCAAACCACTTAAACTGGCCGGCCCGATATCAAGGCCCGTTTTCCCGGCTTTACAACTAAGGCCTCATGGTCTGATTAAAAATTTGTTAAAAAGTGTAGACCAAAATATGAATTTTAGGTATTTGATATGTTTTACATGGTATTGCCCCTATTTACACACATACATATATATATATATATACATTTTTTCTGAATGTTATTGTCTCTCCGACACTTTTTCTTAATTAATCTAAAATATTGCTGAAAAAGACAGGTTACTTAATATTGTATAAATTTAAAAATGTTATCTTATAAATGAAAGTGTCAAGATCTTCTAAACCTTATCTTGTAAATAAGAACCAAGGGAGCATTTTAGTCTTAGATGAAAGCTAGATTCTAGACATTCAAAATGAATTAACAATATTGTATGATTATCGAAGGGCATAAAGGTTCCATTTTAATATATCATTCACAAGTGAACGTACGAAGGTGATTTTACCTTCTTAGTAGCCCCAAACCAAAGGATAAAAAATGGGTTTGAATATGTATAAATGTATGTTCAAAATTTTAACCAAATTTTTTGTAAGTGCAATAAAGGACGTTATTTAAAAAAGTTAGAGTTTAAGTTGTTTGAATGGTGTTCAAGACTGAAATAATCTCACTATATCATAAACAGAACTGGAAAAAGCTATGATACTATCCTTCACAGTAATGTAATTTGGACATAGAGGAGGGATGAGTAGGATGACAAGGAACAAACAAAAAGGATCCTAATTTTTGCCTTATTGCAAATTTAAGAAAAAAGTGCTTTATTCATTTAAATTGATAAAATTACAAACATAACAATAAAAAAAAAAATCAAACATAACGGCTATATGTACTGCAACAAAAAGAAAAAGACATGTACATCCTAAACGAAATCAAAAGACACACACTGTAACAAAAAAAAATAATGAAAAGACACGGAAATAATGAAATTTCCGTAAGATCTCAAGAGTCAGATCTACAGCGATGGTACTTAGAACAGCCTCTGGTGTGACGATTTGAAGGAGGAGGAAGACATCTGCCAGCGCCGCCATGGCCTCTGCGGCCTCTACAGGCTGGTCTGTTCTTAAACATAGCCCCCGGAGATATGAACTTCTTCTGCTCTGATTCCATCATCATTATCATCTCTTCTTCTTCGTTACACTCTCCTATCGTCCCATTCTTGCATGAACCATCAACCTCGCTTTCCAAGCTAAGACCACTCATGAATGCCACGAACAATATCATAAAGTAGAAGCAGAGGAAGAAGAATGTACGACCCGAAACCTTCGATTCCATTATCTCTCTGTATTGTATGTCTAATATGGAGAGAATGTGAACGGAAGCACTAGCTAGTAGCTGAGGAATTAATCTTACAACAAAATCGTAAGTGGTATTTGGTATAATTGGTGTGTCTGTATGATTGTCATTGGCAATGTATATATAATCTGAGTTGAGATTTGGATTTAGGAAATTAGGTTGGATTTTAGGAAAGTTTGCGTTTTTAATTTTGGGTAAGTTTAGTTTGCAGTGGCTTTTTTAAAATTTAGTAATTAGTAATGCTTCATCTAAAAAGTTACTAACAGTAAATTAAGTTTCCTAAAATTTAATTCATCCAGAGTAGCTTCGGTAGTAGAAGTCGAGGGACCGGTTTTAAAGCAAACTCTTTCGCCGAATTGGGTGACTGGTGTGTCTACGTGTTTGTTCGTTGGCATTGTATATATAACATGTCTTCAGATTTGGATTTAGGAAAGTAAATTAGATTTTAGTAATGTTTACCTTTTAATTTTGGGTAAGTTTAGTTTGCATTGGCTTTCGTAAAATTTTTCTTGCATTAAAGTTATCAGTAGTAAATAAAGTTTCCTAAAATTTAATTCATCAGATTGTAACTCTTTTAGTCTATAAAAAAAAAAAATTTAAAGTACCTTATGTATAGGTTCTGTTTTTTGGGATACACATATAAATGCGTTATCTAAGAGTATACTTTTAATTCTATATTTATGTCAGAAATTATTCTTGTCACTTAAATTTGAATTGGAAAGCACACTTTCAGCCTTTTTTTTTTTTGTAAACGTCCTTAGTTTCACTTAATAGAAAATGGTGACAAAATAAATTTAAAGAGTAATTCCATAATTAAATGTGGATAAACTTGATTAACTTTAAAAATATAAAATTGATTAAACTAAAAATTTAAAATTTAAACATATTTTGTGGATATTTAACAACATAATAACCATTTAAATTTGTTGAACTAGTATTTTGCATTAAATGAAACTAACGGTATTAACAAAAATGATTAAAAGTACACTTTTTAAAGTTAAGGAAGTAAAATGATATATAATATAATCATAAAGCACAAAAAATATAGCGTATCTTTCTATTTGAAAGCTAGCAGTGGCTTCCTCAAAATTTAGCAATACTTTTTCTACCGTGTTCCTTATAGAAGAAATTGAAGACACACATAAAGACTAGCTGCCCACATCAGTATATCAAAATTTAGCAATACTTTTTTATGACAAAATTTAGCAATACTTTTTCTACCGTGTTCCTTATAGAAGAAATTGAAGACACACATAAGGACTAGCTGCCCACATCAGTATATGCATAACTACTAGCCCTCAGAGCATCCAAGATATATTTGTAATCCCAAGCGGATAGATAGCATAACGCCTACTTTGCAAACCATATATACTACCAACCACGAACGATGGTAACTGTTTTTCTATACAATAAAATAAAGTAACTTGTATATAGGTATGTTCATTGGAATACACCAAAATGCTTTTATATTTAAAAGCTTGCATTGGGTTTCTTAAAGTTTAGCAATACTTCTTCTAAAAAGCTTGCAGTAGTAAATAAATGGGAAAATTTCACTTAAGGACCACTGTAGCAATTTAATTGAAAAGAAGGACCACAAGAATCTGAAATTTCAATTTGGGGTAGTGGGGGTAAAGTGAAATAAAATTGGAAGGGCAAATGCCCAAATCACCCTTTCTCCTAAATTCACCCAATTTTGAAAGCTAAAGCTGCGCACCTCTTCCCTCAGAGTCATCATCGTCTCTCCGCATTGAAACCTCCACAAACAGAACAAACCATCTCTAATTCCTCTTCCTCATCTTATTTCTCACCAAACGGCCAAATTTTCAACAAATTTTTGATTCGTGGTTTTCCTACCTCACCAACCTCGAAGATCTCCGTGAATGAGCGCTTCTTCTTCTTCTTATTCTTCTTCGGCGGTTCTGATTTTGGTTTCAACGAACTCAAAATTTTCATCCAGGGCCGCTCCTCCGCCATCGTCTGTGTGAGACATCCATCGAAAGAGAGATTTGTCCTATAGCAAAGTTTTGTGCATGGTAAGTATATAACGATAGTGATGTTCACTGAAAAACTCTTCAGATTTTGGCTTAAATTAGAAGATAATCAATATTTAGAAGTGCTCATGAGTGCAATAAAGATTTATGACATATCATATGCATTATTATTGTAATAATATAAATATTTACTTGTTTTGCATTTCAATTTTTGTAGGGATGATTGTGGGGTACATGTCATCAATTATTTAAAGAAATGGCCACAGTTGGACTCACTGGAAAACACAAACGTAAGTTTTCATTTATAAACAAAAGATTGATTAGTTTGCTTGATTTGACAATGTGAGTTGTTATTGTGGTGAAGAAATCAATGAAGGAGATGAGTTGGATGTGGTGTGGTGGCTTGTCAATCATGAGAAGAATGCAGCAAAGAATGACGTTTTACAAGAGTTGGATCGATTAAAGGGTGGCACAAAGACTTAGGGCAAAATATATTCAATAGATGTTGTCATTTTAGGTTGGCTCAGTGACATTATCGGAATTCTATTCAATTGATACTTATGTGTAGATTGTGGTTATTTTGTAAGGAAAGTTTAAATATAGCACCAATTAATGTTGTCTGTAATCCAATTGACACCAGGAATTATTCATACGCACAAGGAAATATCAATATGTACAAGGAATTAGCCATATGCACAAGGAAATGACCATATGCACAAGCAGTAAAAACTGACCTAATAAAATGCCATGTCCAGACCACGCACAATGAAATGGCCGTATGCACAAGGAATTGGCCATATGCACAAGCAAGAGGAAATGACCATATGCACGAGGAAATTGCCATATGCACGAGGAATTGGCCATATGCACAAGCACAAGGAAATGACCATATGCACGAGGAATTGGCCATATGCACCAGCACAAGGAATTGGCAAAATAGCCAACCATTCGCCGCAGCGAAGCCACGGCGAACTCACCATAACTCCGGTCCTCGTGCATATGGCCAATTCCTCGTGCATATGGCCATTTCCTTGTGCATACGATCATTTCCTTGTGCGTATGGCCAATTCCTCGTGCTTGTGCATATGGCCATTTCCCCATGCATATGGACAATTCCTTGTGCTCATGCATATGGCCAATTCCTCGCGCATATGGCCATTTCCTCGTGTATATGGACAATTCCTTGTGCTCGTGCATATGGCAAATTCCTTGTGCATATGGCCATTTCCTTGTGCATACGGCCATTTCCTTGTGCGTATAGCCAATTCCTCGTGAATATGGCCATTTCCTTGTGCATATGGCCAATTCCTTGTGCATATGGCCATTTTCTGTGCATATGGACAATTCCTTGTGCTCGTGCATATGGCCAATTCCTCGCGCATATGGCCATTTCCTCGTGCATATGGCTATTTCTTTGTGTATATGGACAATTCCTTATGCCCGTGCATATGGCCAGTTCCTTGTGCATATGGCCAATTCCTTGTGCATACGGCCATTTCATTGTGTGTGATCTGGACATGGCATTTTATTAGGTCAGTTTTTACTGCTTGTGCATATTGCCATTTCCTTGTGCATATGTCAATCGCCTTGTGCATACGGCCATTTTCTTGTGCGCGGTCTGGACATGGCATTTTATTAGGTCAATTTTTACTGCTTGTGCATATGGCAATTTTCTTGTGCATATGGCCATTTCCTTGTGCATACGGCTATTTCCTTGTGTGTTGTCTGGACATGGCATTTTATTAGGTCAGTTTTTACTGCTTGTGCATATGGCCATTTCCTTGTGCATACGGCCATTTCCTTATGCGTGGTCTGGACATGGCATTTTATTATGTCAGTTTTTACTGCTTGTGCATATGGCCATTTCTTTGTGCATACGGCCATTTCCTTGTACGTTGTCTGGACATGGCACTTTATTAGGTCAGTTTTTACTACTTGTGCATATGACCGTTTCCTTGTGCATACGGCCATTTCCTTGTGCGTGGTCTGGACATCTCAATATGCACATGGAAATGGTCATATACACAAGCATAAACAAATTGACCTTACAACAAGCTATGTCCAGACCACGCACGAGGAAATGGCCCTACGCACAAGGAAATCTCAATATGCACATGAAAATAGTCATATGCACAAGCAGAAAAAATTGACCTTACAACAAGCTATGTCTAACCCATGCACAAGGAAATAGTCATACGCACAAGGAAATCTCAATATGCACATGGAAATCGTCATGTGAACAAAGAAAAATCTAATTTCAACAACACTTAATGATTGGTCCTAAAAACCACATCCACATCAGCACCACTTTGTCGGGCACTACAAACAACTTCACGTCAGCAACATGAACCATGAAATAAATGAGAGGTATAAATGAGATTCGAGAGAGGGACAATGAGTGGGTCCTTCATGCTTCACTAGTAATTTCGTTGTGCATTCTGAACATACAATGAGAGAGAGAGAGAGAACGAGTGAGATAGAACGAGAGAGGGAGGGAGAGAAGAAGAGAGAGATACCCAAAACATACTTCACCTATATAAAATTAATCCTTGTAAGTGGGATCAACAGACAATATTTTGAAGCTCCATTAATCCTTCTTCTTCCTCGTCATATATTTCACATTTCCTCCATGTCTTGTGGGTGTCTCAAATGTGTCTCTTTCTCTCTTTACCTTAAGTACATTCTGTCTGAGCCAAGGAACACTTGTTTCCTTAAACAAATGTTTCTCTTTCTTCTCTTATCCTTAAACAAATGTTTCTCTTTCTTCACAAGTCCATTAAACAAATGTTTCTCTTTCTTCTACATACTGTCTGAGCCAAGGAAGACTTTTTTACACATTGGGTGCAATATGAAATTAATTCAGATTTCACAAGGGCATTTAGGTATTTTAACACAGCCATTTAATTTCATTTCAAGACCCAAGACCTGCAGTGAAATTTCAGATTTTTTTTGTCCTCATTTGACATTAAATTGTTACAGTGGTCCTACAGTGAAATTTTCCCTAAATAAATTTTCCTAAATTTTTATACTTGAAAATTTCCTAAATACTTAATGCATCGATAATACCACTATGTTCTTTTTTTACAAGTCCAGTTTACCTTATTTTCACATACCAAAAAAAGTTAGTTTGCTCATCAAATATTTCTTCAACTCTCATTTCTTTATACATTTCAACATGAATTGATTCATTGTTTATTACATTTAATAGGAAAAATTTTAACATTGTTATTAATTAATCCCTCATATCCGAAATATAAGATCACTTTAACTTTTTTTGTGAAGAATAAGGTAAATTAGTTTTAAGAAAAAAAATAATTGTAATCATTTTAAAGTGATTAATTTTACATCCTTAATTCTTCCAAAAAAAAAGTTAAAATAATCTTATAATTAAGAACAGAGGGAGTACTACTCTTTGGGTGGACTTAGGGTTCTTGATTTACTCTTAGAAACTTTTTAGAATAAGTATTTCTAAATTTTAAAAATGCCACTGCAACTGCCTTGTTATCCAAAAAAAAAAAAAAAAAAACAGGCCTGCCTGTAGAGGCGGAGGCATAGGCGGCGCTATCAGATGTCTTCCTCCTACTTCAAATCGTCACACCAGAGGCTGTTCTAAGTACCATCGTTGCAGATCTAACTCTTGAGATCTTACGGAAGATGTCTATATGTTGCAATTTGATCCCAATATAATATTCATTGTTGTTCTTTAAATTTGATTGTTTCCGTGTCTTTTCAATTTTTTATTTGTTACATTGTGTCTTTATTTTGTTTAGGACGTACATGTCTTTTTCTTTTTATTGCAGTGTATAGTCGTTATGTTAGAATTTTTTTATTGTAATAATTTTTTATCATTTAAATGAATATTGGATTTTTTTTTTAATCTCCAACAAGGCAAGAACTGATATCCTTTTTTTTTTGGGGTGATCCTAAACATTCTTCCTCTACGTCAAAGTTACTTTATTCAAGGAAGGAAATTATAAACACTCTAAAATCTGGAGAAAAATATAATAAAGAGTTATTTATGATATTGGGGTGTTATTTAAAAATTAGAAGGGCTTAGTCTGAGGTATTTTTATGTATTTATAAGGCTTATTTTCCTGCAAAATAAAGAAAAACAGTTAAAAGTTTATTTTAATGTAAGAATTTTAGGAAAATTACTTTGATGTTTAAAGAAATTTATAGAGGGAAAAAATCCCTAGCTAGTTGGTTGTAAGGATTTATTTCTATAAATTATTTTTAGAATATGGACTAAACTAAAAATAATAAAAGATTCAAGTTTAGGGACTTAAAAGAAAAGCGTAAAAGTTTTTAAACGCAAAATGATCTTATTGCCCTCGTTAGAAAGAATACCTCAATTAAGAGTGAAGGGCAAAAAGATCATTTACCTCATCTATTTATTCTCCATCAATCATTTCTCTCTCTACTTCATTTTCATCTTCATTATCTTCTCCAATTCTTCTCGCCTGCAATGATGCGCGAAGCCTTTGGAGTTCTTCAATGTCGATGACACCGATAGGTATCAAAACCTACATAATGTCACATTTTTTTGATCATATTGAGTTCCCTCTTTCCATTTCTATTATTCTTTTTGTCGTTTAGTGCCGTTTTGAGAGGGCCAATTTTGGGATGAAATATTTTGGAACTTCTAAACCGCTTTAAATGAAGTTTAAGCTTTGATTTAAAGATTCTTGAAGTGATTCAGGGAAAATGATGTGATTTTGTTATGATTTATTGGGTTTCTTTTCTTGGGTTACTATTCATTATTATTTTCCTCCAAAATTCGACCTAAACCGAAGATAATGGGTGTTTAGATGTTTCAAGGAGTTGATTAATTTAAACAAAGATATTATGAGAAAATCGATTTTTTTTATCATTTTCTGTAAATAGAATAAATGATTGTTCCATATATATGGGTATTCGCTTCTAAATTTTATGCCTACATAATACATTCAAAAAATCTCATACACAATTGAAAAAATGATTCCATTTTTATCTAACATAGATAAAAAATAATTTGTCAAAATTTTATAAGAAGAAATTACTTTGTAAAACTATTAAGAACCAAATGAAATATTCTTGAAAATTGAGTAAATGTTTCTCAAAACTCAATGAGAAGACATAACAAAATAAACAACATATTTTGTAAACATGTTTGACAAGCACAAGAAATTCCATTATAAAGACAATTATATTATTATATACATGAAAAATGCAAATTATAGCTTCCAACGCATAAAAAATATATATTGAAAACTAAGTCATAAAGTAGAAAAATAACAGAAAACCAAATTGACAGATTTAAGCGGGCCAACTTGCGGCCCTACAAGTTTGTCCCTTTTAAGGTCATGACCTTACAAAGCTTACCCGACTCTTTTTTAAGCTTTTATTTACAAGCTCGATCCTCCGACCACTTAAACTGGCCGGCCCAACGGGCAAGGCCCGTTTGCCGGCTCTACAACTAAGGCCTCATCATGGTCTGATTAAAAATTCGTTAAAAGTGTAGACCAAAATATGAATTTTAGGTATTTGATATGTTTTACATGGGATTGCCCCTATTTACATGTACATACACACACGCATTTTTTCTGAATGTTATTGTCTCTCCGACGCTTTTTTCTTAATTAATCTAACATATCGCTGAAAAAGACATGTTACTTATTATTGTATAAATATAAAAATGTTATCTTATAAATGAAAGTGTCAAGATCTTCTAAACCTTATCTTGTAAATAAAAACCAAGGGAGCAGTTTAGTCTTAGATGAAACCTAGATTCTAGACATTCAAAATGAATAAACAATATTGTATGATTACCGAAGGGCATAAAGGTTCCAGTTTAATATAACATTCACAAATGAACGTATGAAGGTGATTTTACCTTCTTAGTTGCCCCAAACCAGAGGATAAAAAATGGGTTTGAATATATATAAATGTATGCACAAAATTTGAACCAAATTTTTTGTAAGTGCAATAGAGGACGTTATTTAAAAAAGTTAGAGTTTAAGTTGTTTGGATAGTTTTCAAGATTGAAATAATCTCACTATATCATAAACAGAACTGGAAAAAGCTCTGATACTATCCTTACAGAATAATGTAATTTGGACATAGAGGAGGGATGAGTAGGATGACAAGGAAAAAACAAAAAGGATCCTAATTGCAAATTTTTAAAAGAATGCTATATTCATTTAAATTGATAAAATTGCAAACATAACAATAAAAAAAAAAAAAATCTAACATAACGGCTATATGTACTGCAACTAAAAGAAAAAGACATGTACATATCCCAAACGAAATCAAAAGACACACACTGTAACAAAAAAATAATGAAAAGACACAGAAATAATGAAATTTCCGTAAGATCTCAAGATTCAGATCTACAACGATGGTACTTAGAACAGCCTCTAGTGTGACGATTTGAAGGAGGAGGAAGACATCTGCCAGCGCCACCGTGGCCTCTGCGGCCTCTACAGGCTGGTCTGTTCTTAAACATAGCCCCCGGAGATATGAACTTCTTCTGCTCTGATTCCATCATCATTATCATCTCTTCTTCTTCGTTACACTCTCCTATCGTCCCATTCTTGCACGAACCATCAACCTCGCTTTCCAAGCTAAGACCACTCATGAATCCCACGAACAAAATCATGAAGTAGAAGCAGAGGAAGAAGAATGTACGACCCGAAACTTTCGATTCCATTCTCTCAGCGTATTGTGTAATTTGGAGAGAATTTGATTGGAGGCACTAGCTAGCAGGTTCAGTGGTAGCAACTGAGTGATCAATCTTACAACAAACTCTGTAGCAATATTTGGTTATTGGTGTGTCTGTATGATTGCCATTGGCAACGTATATATAATCTTCCTTGAGATTTGGATTTAGGAAAGTGGGTTAGATTTTAGGAAAGTTTGCGTTTTTAATTTTGGGTAAGTCTAGTTTGCAGTGGCTTTTTTAAAATTTAGTAATACTTCCTCTAAAAAGTTAATAACAGTAAATCAAGTTTCCTAAAATTTAATTCATCGAGAGTAGCTTCGGTAGTGGAAGTCGAGGGACCGGTTTTAAAGCAAATTCTTTAGCCGCATTTGGTAACTGATGTGTCTATGTGTTTATCTCTTCAGATTCGGATTTAGGAAAGTATGTTAGATTTTTCAAAAGTTTAATATTTTGGGTAAGTTTTAGTTTGCATTGGTTCTTTTTTTAAAATTTTTCCTCCAATAAAGTTAGCAGTAGTAAATAAAGTTTCCTAAAATTTCATTCATCGATCGATGGCAACTGTTTTTCTATTAAATAAAAGTAACTTGTATATAGGTTCAGTTTGTTGGGATCAGTGTTCAATGACCCGGATCGGACCGGGCGGTCGGATCAGTATTCAACCGTGAACCGGCCACAAGCCGGTCCGGGTGAGCCTTTAGCCCGGGAGAGCAGTTGAACCGGTGGAGAACCGGTTCAACCCGCCCAAAATCGGGCAACCCGGACAGACCGGGGTTGTACCGGTTCTCTCTTTTTTTTTTTCTTTTAAAAAAAAATCTGATTTTTTTTATTTTATTATAATTCATTTAATTACCAACTTTCACTTCACTTAATTTTAGAAACAAGGAAATTATAATATTTTAAATGCTATTATACTTGCATATGTTTAGTATTCAATTTTTATTGCTCTTAGTATTTGTATTTTAGTCCGTGGATTGTAAAATAATATTTATTTTCACGTGTACTCAACTAATATTTTATATTTTCCCCTATATAGAAACATCAAAATATTAATGTTTGATGAATCATGCATACTTATCTATGTTTACATTTTGATATTAGTGATTATTAATGTTAATATCAATAAAATTTTATTATTTTAATATAACCGGTCTGACCCGGTTCGATCCCGATCAGTCCATTAACCCTTAAACCAGTGCCTCATCCGGTTCGACGTCCGATCCGGTTTTTTGAACCTTGGTTGGGATACACATAATTGCTTTTTCCAAAAGTATACTTTTGCTCACAAGTTAAAAAAAAATTATATTTTTTTGTCCTTTATGTTTATATCAGGTACTCCCTCCAATCCTAAATATAGTATCTATTTGAAAAGTTGATCTTGGTCCTAAATATAGGACTTAATTATACTTTTTTATCAATTTCTTTTTAAATTATCTCTATTGTTACTCCCCCAGCAATAATCAAGTAAGAGATATGAGAGGGAAAAATGGAAGATGATTGGGGCACTTTAGAAAAATTACGACTTACTTACTAGCATAACTAACATCTTTAATTTAATCAAATTAGTTAAATATGTCATATATTTAGGATTAGATGGAATATTATTTTGTCCCTTAACTTAGAAAAATGCACTTTTATTCATTTTTCGCAAACATCATTAGTTTTATTTAATGGAAATGGTGACACAACAAATCTAAAGCCGATTCTTTAGTTAAATGTGTATAAAAATGACTAATTTAAAAATATAAAAATGCTTATACACTAAAAAATTTAAATTTAAGCATATTTTGTCAACATTTAAAATTAAAATCACTATTTAAATTTGTTGAGTTATCATTTTACGTTTAGTAAAACTAACAATATTAAAAAATTGACTAAAAATATACTTTTCTAAATTAAAGTACTAAAATATACTTGATACAAAAATAAAAGACCAAAAATATACTCTAACCTTCTATTTAGCTAGCAGTGGCTTCCTCAAAATGTACGCAGCGAATAGATAGCATGAAGCCTCCCTTGCAAACCATAGTGCAGTGCTAAGCACGAACGATAGTAACTGTTTTTGTATGCAATCAAAGTAACTTGTATATACTCCCTCTGGTCCTTATTATAAGGCACCAACTAACAAAATTTTTGGTCCTTATTATAAGGCACCAACCGCCACATTAATTACATTTTTCCTACTTTACCCTTGTCATTAATGAATGTTCATAGTTTAAAATGTTAAGTTGTATCATTTAATGAAGGGTGAAGTTGGAAAACATGGTCAATTAAGCCTAGATTTAAGGACCCAACTACCATTCCTTGGTTTGTGAGAATTGGTAGTTGGTGCCTTATAATAAGGACCAGAGGGAGTAGGTTAGTTCGTTGGAAATTGGAATACATAAAAATGCTTTTATATTTAAAAGCTAGCATTGGGTTTCTTAAAATTTAGCAATACTTCTTGTAAGAAGCTAGCAGTAGTGAATAAAGTTTCCTAATTTTTTTTTCACTTGAAAATTTCCTAAATTTTTAATGCATCTATAAATACCACTGTATTCTTTTTCATAAGCCCAATTTACCTTATTTTCACATACCCAAAAAAGTTAATTTGCTCATCAAATATTTCTTTCACTATCATTTCATTACACATTTCAACATGAATTGATTCATTTTTAATTACATTTAAAACTGTTATTAATTACTACTCTTTTGGTGGATTTATAATAAAGATTAAATTTTTTTCCGATTTGGACTTCCTCGTAGCTTCATGGGCACATCCTTATTGATGGATACTCCCAGAGGACACGGGTTCGAGGCTTGGTATGCTTCCTCATTCCTCATTCTCCTTCCTCCCTAAATCCAAAAGATATATCTCTTTAGTTATAAAAAATAAGATCGATCAAACAAAAATGTAACTATTTCCTTGCGCTATATGTGTATGTATTTATATATATATAAACTTATTGAAAGAAATACTCCATTTGGTCCTAAATATAAACCTATTTAATTAATTTGATTAAATTAAATATGTTAATTATATTAGTTAGTATGGTGTATTTTTTCTAAAACACCCAAATCATCTTCCCATATTTCTTCCTCCATATTTTACTTTATTATTGTTGGAGAAGTACTAGTAGGGATAGTTTGGGAAATAAATTGGAAAAAATTATAATAAAATCATATATCTAAAACCAATATCAACCCCCAAATAGGTCCCATATTTGGGACCGGAGGGAATATTTTAAAAAGTTAAGAAATAGCAATTATCTTTGAAAAATGAACTAATTTCCAATACTGTGCGTATTAAAAACTGGAAATATTTTTATAATCCATTAAAATTATAAAAAATATTTAATTTAATACGTTTCCCTGGAAAATATTATAAAATTTATTCTAGGAGTATTTTTTTAACAGCATAAGATTATTTGTAGCTTTCAGTACGGTTTACATTAAATATAAAAGAATTTTAGTATAGTTCCAAAAACCCGAACCTATTCATGGTTTAAAAAAAAAAGAAAAGAAAAAAGAAACAACCCGAACCTATACTAGTTAGTAGTTACATTTATTTCCAAGAAGAACGGTTACTTTAGATGAATTAAATTTTAGGAAACTTAATTTACTATTAGCAACTTTTTAGATGAAGCATTACTTATTACTAAATTTTAAAAAAGCCACTGGAAACTAAACTTGCCCAAAATTAAAAACGCAAACTTTCCTAAAATCCCATCTGCTTTCCTAAATCCAAATCTCAAGGAAGATTATATATACGTTGCCAATGGCAATCATACAGACACACCAATTATACCAAATACCACTTACGATTTTGTTGTAAGATTAATTCCTCAGCTACTAGCTAGTGCTTCCGTTCACATTCTCTCCATATTAGACATACAATACAGAGAGATAATGGAATCGAAGGTTTCGGGTCGTACATTCTTCTTCCTCTGCTTCTACTTTATGATATTGTTCGTGGCATTCATGAGTGGTCTTAGTTTGGAAAGCGATGTTGATGGTTCGTGCAAGAATGGGACGATAGGAGAGTGTAACGAAGAAGAAGAGATGATAATGATGATGGAATCAGAGCAGAAGAAGTTCATATCTCCGTGGGCTATGTTTAAGAACAGACCAGCCTGTAGAGGCCGCAGAGGCCATGGCGGCGCTGGCAGATGTCTTCCTCCTCCTTCAAATCGTCACATCAGAGGCTGTTCTAAGTACCATCGCTGTAGATCTGACTCTTGAGTTCTTATGGAAATTGTTTATATGTTGTAATGATCCCAATATTCATTGTTGTTCTTTAAATTTGATTATTTCCGTGTCTTCTTAAATTTTTTATTTGTTACAGTGTGTCTTTTAATTTCGTTTAGGATGTACATGTCTTTCCTTTTGTTGCAGTATATAGCCGTTATGTTAATTTTTTTTATCAATTTGAATGAATAGTGCATTTTTTTTAAAATTTCGTTTCGGATGTACATGTCTTTCCTTTTAATTTTTTTTATCAATTTGAATGAATATTGCATTTTTTTTTAATTTCCAACAAGGAAGAACTGATATCCTTTTTCCTTGAGTGATCCTAAACATCCCCTCCTCTACTTCAAAGTTGTTATTCAATGAAGGAATCGTAGCACTTTTGGGGAAAAAATAATAAAGAGTTATTTATGATATTGAGGTTTTATTTAAAAATTATAAGAGCTTATAAATAAATTTAAGAAGTTAGAGGTATTTTTAAGTATTTATAAGGTTTATTTTATTCAGAAAATAAAGAAAAATAGTTAGAAGTTTATTTTAATCTCAGAATTTTAGGGAAATTATTTTGATGTCTAAAGAAAATTATAGAGGAAAAAAAATCCTTAGTTTGATAAAAGGATTCATATCTAAAAATTATTTTCAGAATATGGATTAAACTGAAAATAATGAAAGTTTTATGTTTAGGGAATTAAATGAAAAGCATAAAAGTTTTTATACGCGAAATGATCTTATTGCCCTCTTTACAAAAAATTACCTCAATTAAGAGTGAATGGTAAAAAGGTCATTTACCTCATCTATTTACTCTCCATCAATCGTTTGCATCTTCATTATCTTTTCCAATTCTTCTCACCTGCGACTACGCTAAGGAAGCCTTCGGAGTTCTTCAACGTCGACGACACCAATAGAGGTATCAATGTCACATTTTTTAATCCTATGACCCTCTTTCCATTTCTATTCTTCTTTTCGTTGTTTAGTACCATTTTGAGAGGGCCAATTTGGGGTTGAGGTATTTTGGAACTTCTAAACTGATTAAAATGAAGCCTAAGTTTCGATTTAAAGGTTTTTTGAAGTGATTTTGGGAAATTCACGTGATTTGGTTCAGATTTCTTGAATTTCTTTTTTCGGGTTAGTATTCATTATCATATTCCTCCAAAATTCGACCTAAACTAAACCGAAGATAATAGGTGTTTTGATGTTTCAAGGAGTTGATTAAGTTATACTCTAACACTATATGAATGCTTTATGGACTTTTCCCCTGATTCTTGCTTTGCTATGCTGAATGTGGTTTAATGGTGCTCAAATTTTTTTATTATCTAAAGAAAAGTTTTTTTTTTATATATTTATCTGTATGATCATATATATATATATACATATTTTAAAATTGTCCCACCTGACACCTCCCTGAGAATGTGATGGTGTGTACGGTAGGTAAGACAACTGATTATTGAGACACTAATCTTACCCCGTTACTATACCTTTTTTTAGGTGAGATCTATAGAGAAGGGACATTAGGGAAGGCTCTAAAGGATTGAAATTACACCATGACACGAAGTGCTTCCACCTTTATTAGTTTTTGTTGTATACTACATATTACCACAATCAGATGTTTCCTCCATTATGGTTGGTTTGTCAAAATAATTTCTCGAAAATTGTTTGAAAAATTTTAAGTTATCATATAATTTTGGAAAGCCTTTGAAACTATTTTCGGGAAATTCTTTTTGAAAAGTAACCATGTTTATTGAAAACAACCAATTGTTCGTAAAGCAATAACTCATTGTATCAAAATCATACCGCTTAATAACTAAAAAAATCATACTTTCGTGTTCCTCCGTTAATTCATAAATCATAAATAAATAATCATAAATGTAGTAAACATGCTAATTGTGGCAATATGCAGAAAACAACTAAACTCGAAGCATTACGCCTAGTTGGCATGATCTCAATCCTCCGAAACCTTCCCCGATGTCCCTTCGCTATTGGGATGGAAACAAGCCAGACCATACTAGGTTCCCCCTTAACAGGCCAAGCAAATCATCAAGAAACATAGAAGCAGTGGGTCAAAAAAGCATTTTACAGAAAATAGTAAAATCAAGGTAGAAGAAGGAATTCATAATCATATCATGGGTTTTGACAACTCTGTACTAATTGGATTTAGTGGCGTAGCTGTGATTACGATATGTGAGGCACTGAACCACTTTTAGGATGTTAAGATGTGTTTCTAATAACTTTTCCTGAAACACATAGGATGTTTCAACTAATTAATGACTTTGTCTTTAAGGGCCTGTTTAATACAAGGGATTTGTAGGGGAAAGGAGGTGAGGGAAAATTTTTGTGGGTTGAATATTTTTAAAATTGAAGAAGTGGGGTTATAACATTTTAAGAAATATAATATATAAGAAAAGAGTAAAAAATATTAATTAAAATATTTTAGCCCCACTTTTCTATTTTTTTTAATTTAAGTCATAAAAATTTCCCTCAACCCATTTTCCCTCCCCTCCCCTCATACCAAACAAGCCCTAAAAGGTCATTTGAATCCATTCTCTGGTACGGAGACCCCATCAGTAAGATGTTCTCTTCATGATCAAGGTTATATGCTCCAATTTTAGTACTTGCAAATGCTTGTAACTTTTAATCATACACTCATGATTGATGGCATGATGCGTTTGGAATCAGACTTACTTGGGTTTACCTTTTACATCATCAAATTGAACTGAAGTGAAACTTTACTAGCTTTTGAACAACCAGAAACTGAATCGTAAAGGAAAATGAAATTAAATATAACTTTTGCGTTTATGGGTTAAACGCAAATTTGAAAGAATAGCAAGTAGAACACATTTTGGAAAAAGCACTGAACCGCATGCTGCTATGCTCTTGTTGCTATCCCCGTTCTTGCCAAAGCACATATAACGAGACAATTCCAAAAGAAATACTCCCTCTGGTCCTTATTATAAGGCACCAACTACCAATTCTCACAAACCAAGGAATGGTAGTTGGGTCCTTAAATCTAGGCTTAATTGACCATGTTTTCCAACTTCACCCTTCATTAAATGATACAACTTAACATTTTAAACTATGAACATTCATTAATGACAAGGGTAAAGTAGGAAAAATGTAATTAATGTGGCGGTTGGTGCCTTATAATAAGGACAAAAAATTTTGTTAGTTTGTGCCTTATAATAAGGACCAGAGGGAGTATAATTACTCACTCCAAAATTAATGAAGTGCAAACTTAATTTCATGAGTTTAAATCGCATCTAAACCAAGCCCTAATCAAGGGCATAAAGAAAACTTTTGACAGGCTACCGCTATAAATTTGTACAGGCTGCCTATAATCAAATGCAGTTTATCTTATCATTCGTATAGTAAGATATCTCCATGGGTAGAAAAGATAGTGAAATGTTATACAAGAAAAAAAAAAGATAGTGAAATGATTCCGACCAGAAAAAGATTATGGGGTATCCAAAATTGTCCAAAAAAAAAAAATTAATCATTTTGAGAAACTTAAGAAAAGCTTGAGATAGAGCTTAGAAGTTTGAAGCCTGTGCAAAAGTGACTCATAAAGGTGCAAGCATTTGTTTGAATCCGCAAGCTAGAGTCACAGATGAACGAGTTTTTCTGAAATTGGGGACAGAAACTATATCTTTAGAACAGAAACTATATCTTTAGAACAATTCCCAGCAAGCCCCTCTTAATATGGAAAAAACAGTGATAAACGCATCAGAGAGGTACAATTCGTTGAAACCAACCAAAGCTTGCGGCTATTCACGAGCTGGACTCTTAACCTTTGGTAGACAATCAATTAGGTCTCATGCCAAAAAGGCGTGACAATATGGGACAACACAAACTGCTCAAGGCTATCTTGCTATGGTACAACACAAACTGCTCAAGGCTTCAAGCAAGATAGCGATAAAGTTTTCTGTCCAGTTTATCCCTCTCCAAGAACTCTCGCTCAATAAGGGATTCAATTCGCTTTTTAATGACTACAGGATTAGGCAAAAACCGTGACTGCAGCTGCTTTGTGACCTCAGTAACTAAATTATTGTGATCTATAGATCGCCTTGCTTTCATAATCCTGACAATTGCTGCCTCAATCTGTGGCTTTCTGTCTTCTTCAACTCTCTGCCGAGTTTCTATGTTTTCTGGTTCAGATTCCCTCTGTGCAACAACAGTACCTATCTTCACCTTGAAGAACTTGCTTGTGAACTTGTCATTGAAGAAGAATGAATCATCATCAGCTATATCCTTGCTCATGGGCTCTTTCCGAAGAACGTTCTTTCCTTTGACGCATGCCAAAGACTGAAGGCACCTTTTCAAGTCTGACAAGGGTATCCGTGTGGCCTGCTCTATCTCCTTGCAAGTCAATCTATCAGCATTGTTAAAAAGCATGAGTACACACATCTGGTATGTGGAAACATTCAACTCATGCCTTTTGTCCTTGCCAAATGTTGCTTTCAAGTCCGCTGTCCCCATATTCGTTTGCCAGGACAACCTCCGACCATTGTGGGTTCCAAGATAATAACTGCGAAACTTCTCACACACACCCAAAATTTCTACCGGAAGGTTGCATGGAGGATTCGGTTGAGTTGGCCACGAACCTGTTGTGAGCACATGAACAGATAGAGTAGGGCCGTCCCCTGTCTCAGCACCATGGCACCCATAGAAACCTTGCATTGTATCCTCAGAGGTCTTCATATCGGTAAACATGCCTTCTAATTTGGAAGTAAATTGATATCCACACTCTGTCTTGAGCTTAACAATTAAACTTCTTTCAGCATCGTCAGAAACAGTTTTCCCAGAGAGAAGTCTTTTGGTAAGATGTTGCTTGTAATACTTCTCAAATACATCCTTCTCTTGTAGGTATCGGAAAAGCATCATGACTTTGTCCAGCACAACCTCCACATCCTCCTCACCAACCCCCTTCAACCCTCTGCGAAGTTTATCATCCACAAACAAAGAAATGAACTCCGGTGACCGAACATTCAAATTGATGAAATATTCAAAAGAAGAATTCAAGGCATTCTGAAATGTTTTATCATTGTTAAACGCTAAAGTAATAATCTTGTCATATTTATCTTTCAAATCCAAAAGTCGCTGCACAAAATTCACAGGATCCCTCAACCTGTCTGGATCTGTAACAAGCTGCTTCCCAGTATCACGGACATATGAAGTCATGACCTCTTTAACAATAGAGAGCCCAGCAGGTACCCTGTGAAACAAGTTATACATCCTTCTCAAGTCCTCATATTTGTCATCCACAAGCATGTTCACAAGGCCAGAGTTCTCCATGTGCACTAGAGTTTGCATGTGACTCTCAATCATCTCCTTCTCTACCACATTAGTAATTTTTGACTCACTAGAAGAATCCAGGTAATGAGACACTCTCTCCATTTCTTCATTTAAACGCCTCTCAGCTTTCTTAAGATAGTCTCCACAATCACAAGATTCAATGAACTTCTGGGACTCAAAACAGTAAAAATCAGAAGAAACTTCAAGAAAGTGCTTCTCAAAGTCATCCTGGTAAACAGAGTAACCCAAATCCATTAGCATCTTTGTAATGTTTCTCATCAAGCCCCTATTTATTATCTCGCCATTCCTTTCTCTAAGTATAAGCTCGAGAAGTGTATCCCGAAGCCTTGCCTGAGCTTTACTAGAGTGAATCACAACATCCCTCCAGAGATTCAACCCAAGCTCATGAACTGGTGTTTTATGAGTACTTGGTATGAAAGTTCTATCCATATACATCAGTATGTCTCGAATCATTTGCAAAGCCTTGTTGTGATCTGCCCACTTTCTATTGAGCTCTTCTAAGAAAATCTCTCCTTGAGAAGTTTCAAGTGATTTAGAAATCTCTTTTAGATGATGGGTCATAGTCGTAACAAGTCCTGAGTACAATTTCTCCCCAAATTTATGAAGCACCATGTTATAAGCATTCCTGAATGTCCAATACATGATCAATTATCAGAAATATCAGCAACACTGAAAATCTATAACAGTGATCTTAAAAGCGACGGCAGTCCATTGGAACTACATCATATTTTAAGAAACATTTCAAATCTATATAATAAACTATAAACCGAGATTTCACACTATACAGTTTTGTTGCACTAAACAAGTACAAACTATATTTCTATTACAGTATTGCTATTAATGCTATTAATGCTATAATAGAGAATTATTTCATTCACCGGATAAATGAATTTCTGAACATTAATCCTTCCAATTTGCTTTGGTAAGTTTCTAAAATATATATTTGTTTTGTTTGAAAAATATTTCAAAAAAGTCTCAAACAATAACCATTCAACAATGAGTAATAGAAACGTTGACCGCCTTCATGGCTGAACCCAAAAAAGAATTAATGCCTTTTAATTTGATTGTGTGGATCATGCAAATGTCTGGAGATGATAAGAACTCAATCTGAACCCTCCTGACTATGAACATCAAATATTTTTCTTAAAGTCTCTATCAAATCTCCAAATAACCTGATCTTAAATAAGTCTTGGGAAGCGGAAGCACCAGCTCAAGCTTAACCTTTTTTTTTTTTTTTTTTTGCCAGAGAGCACAAGTTTAACTTGAAGACCAGGGAGACCACAAATGGACAGGGTGCCAGGTGGGCAATCATGTTAAGCACCACGTGCTGCAAACTCAGGGAGTTTTGAAGAGAGTCTTTGCCAATGAAAGATTTAGCTTGGATCAAATGGCTCATGAGATGGCGCAGTGCTGCCTCAGCACTTTCTTCAGTGCACACAATGTTGAGGCCTCAGATAATAAATGCATGCCCCAGGTGGGGATGGCTTGGAGTAAGCCTTCAAAAGGACAAACCAAAGTGAACTGTGATGGAGCACTAAAGGGCTCTTAAAAGGTGGCTGGGGCTGGGGCTATTACACATGATCGTGATGAGGAGTCTGCAGGAATATTGGGCAGTAAAGCATCTTACGTGAAATTATAGGGACTGTGAGATGGATTTGAACTAGAATGGGTTTTAGGTTTCAGGGACATCCAAGTGGATGGTAACCCCAGTCCAATAGCTACTTCCACAGTAATGAATAAGCAGATAAGAGCCCATGAGATTGGCGAAGGACCTTGGACATTTACTAAAGAATTTAAAAGTGGAAATTAGGCATTTATATTATGAAGGAAATTGATGTGCAGACTTCCCAGCTAGTTATGCATTAGGTTTGATTGTTGGCACTGACAGGATGGAGCAACTACACCCAACAGATCTTGTGAATATAATACATGAGGACTCTAGAAGATTTTGATTTCCCCGCATGTGCCCTCTCTGATGTATTCTTTGATGCATAAATGAACTCCTTTTGATGCCATAAGAAAAAGAGAGCAACATAATAATTTGAGTGCCACATTCAGCCATAATGTTGTCACTAACATTAGGCCACAAGTAGTACACCAAAATAAATGGTCAATCTTCATCTTTCAAAAAGAAAATTCAAAGTTTTCATTGTAATCTATATATTTTAGGTACTATTTGACACAGGAAATATTTTTTCAAGCATCTGAATACCTAATTATAAGATGTTTGAACATAATAACTAATAGATATTAACAAAACAAAAAAAAAAAAAAAAACAAAATCAATGCCTCGTATACGCACTAATAACATATAGGGCCGGTTTCTTTATATATTTCTAGCTCAATTATTTTCCAAGGACTTGAAAAAATTATTGTAATGACAACAAATGTCTCCTTAGTTTGTGCCCACAATCATTATTATTTTGAGGCATAATTTCAAAAAATTTAAATTTCATAACTTGACTCTATAACTGCTATGTTGAAAATACAAGAATTCATTAAGTGAGAAATTTCAGACCAAAAAAAAAAAAAATTAAGTGAGAAATGGAGTACAATACAGGGGAGTGAAGGTACTAACAAACTAACAGAATATAAGCCTATGGCAATCCAGTCCTCACTCGTAGATGAAGAAACTCCATTTAAAACACATGAGCTGATCTCCACAAGGATGAAGCATAGCACATAAAAGTTGAGAAGGAAGAGACTTCTCACTAAGAAATAGGGTTAAGATTACATCAACATTAGCTGATAAAAAAAGAGCATCCATAATTTAAATTACCATAGCTTGAAAGAAATTCTTGAATTGTAATTTATCCATGTCAAATAAATACCTAATGACAATCATACTTATTTAATTTCAATCAACTTGAAAGAAGAAAACCAATTTCAAATTTTCATGCCCTTAGACTACAGTTTATTAACTTGGAAGACATAAAAGCAGGCCTAAGGAGATCCGTGAAGTCATGCAAGCACCGGAATACAACACATAATCACACTATCACCGGTTAGTCAAAGATCAAGCAGAACGGGAAAAACAAAAACCAGAAGAGGAATTCAATTGTATTGCACACAAACTTACATACAACATCAATAACTGAAGAAGGTAGCTACGAGAACTAACAGAGAACATTCATTTCAGTAAGGCAAACAAAGCAAGGAAGCGAACCTATAAAGCTCTTCAAAACTTAGCCCACTCGCATTATGATTGTAAATCTCATGAATTGCATGCTCCAAAACCTTCCACGTCTTATCTGCATATTTTGGATCCACCACAACTCGGTGCTTAAATGCCTCAATTTGGAAGCTCCTCTTCTTTTGGGAACTCATGCTCTTATATCAAACTTGTCCCAAACCTTCGAAAAACAAAATCAAAACCAAATTTGAACCTGAATTTAGACACCGAAGTGCGCCGAAGCACTCAATTCAAACAAGATACTCAGAATTCAGTGATCGACAAAGGCAGAAAACCCTAGTGTTGCTGGAAGATATTGATACACGACTTATACTTTGCAATATTTAGGATGGTAAACGAATTCGCATGTTAGGGTTTATCAGTGAAGAAGATAAGCAACAGAGAAGAAGCGAAGAAGAAAAAGTGGGGAAGAGGAAGATACAACAGAATACCCCCGAAGCTGGCCTCCTCAAGACTTGAAAGCACTGGGGATCGATATTTCAGAGATGTGAGTGTTGGAAAAATTAGAATTAAACTAGGGAGATAAACAACATACCAAACATATTCATGTTCGGATCCGGGTCAATACTCCGGAGCTCCATTATTTGGTTTTTGAAGAACCTCGGACTACTCGAAAAATAGAGTACAAACATGTGGCACAGCAGAGCACCACAAAAAAAAAGAATATAGAGAAAATGAGAGAGTCGGAAAACTCAACTACTGGTGTGAACTGAGGGGGAGGCCTTCTATTTATAGAAGAGGGCTGGGGATATTTTGGGAATACAAAATATCCATTATCACCACTCATAGCTTAGTCAGCAATCCTCACCTTTCTTATCTGACCGATCAGATAATTGAATAATTAATTAATTGATTGAATTAATCAATTAATACTCATGGATGAGTCAGCAATTCACACATTTCTCATCCGACCAATCATATTAATTAAACACTTAATTAATAAATTAATTAGGAATTACTCATATTTCCCAAATAATTAATATAGCCCATCAAGGGTGGATCTGGGCCCAAAATTCCAACATCTTCCCACTCGCACTTGATGGACTGACGACCTTGTGGGAATCATATCTTTCTTGCTTCATACTTGGTGTCTGCCGTGTCCATGTGGGCACGACGTCCTCGATTCGGGTTCTCGTGTATTAGAAGTCCTTTATACAGGATGAGCACACATGGATACCCTAGTTGTACCTGCAAATAATATGCAAATTGCCTCAAATGCCCCAGATTTACCTATACACACATGGCATATCTAATCCCTCACGAGTTAATTCTAGATTAACTCAGATTGCCTCATTTTGTGCTTAGTATCCACACTTACAAGTTACTTAGCTAACAAGTAAGGGATCGATCACGGACACTAGCACAAATGCGTACTTCAGGGTAAGTCTTCCTTCCCACTAAACATCAGTTAGGGCTGGCTTAGTTGCTTTCCTAGTATTTGACCTATTAGGTCGAATCATTCATGACCATAAGGTGCAAACTAAAGTAGCTGTCGCCAAGTCAGTCCTTAATGATGTTGTCAAAGTCATAAGGGCATTGCGAAATGTTTGTCTCCTTTCTAGGACTCACACCGTAATGGAACATGGATTTTCCATCTACGTCCCCTTTTGCGGATTTATTTGTTCATAAGCACATGCAGTATGAATTGCATGTTACGGTGTTCATCTCAGCTTGTAAGAGAGTGTGTTGATTTTAATCTATTAACACCATACAGACTTAAGTTCCAGGTATGCATAGTACCTAAACCAAAACTCTTCAACTCAAAATTCATCACGACGTCTTTGTAGAGGAATTTTATGTCCGACTACAGGTTTCATGGGTCACACATGTCTTCAATCTATTTCATGTATAGATTTTATCTCAAACTCTTTTGAGACGACATTTATGCAGTGATTCTTATTGACCATCTCAAGGTGATCACTTGATGTCATACCTTCTATGTCCTTTGAACATAAAGGCGGCTACCCGTGTGAGTGGGTTAGCCTTAACTTGTACGACACACTAATCATTGTATATCTTACACATATGTGTATGTATCTATACATACATAATAGGAATGCATATCTTTTACTCTTGTATAAAAGAAGTTCAAAACCTCATGTTATACACGTGCCCAAGTCTTAGCTCGTCTCTAAACGAACCTTTAGCTGTGGGCATCATAAGGGGGTCTGTCAACATTTTTGTAAACAGAAAGGTGTTGAACTGTTGCTTGCTCCTTAGCAACCATGTTTCTCACAAAGAGGTATCATGTGTCTATGTATTCGATCTTGCTACATTATGGAGGGTCTTTATTATAAGTTGTTGCCACTTGCTATTGTGACATACCCTGGTTGAGCCCTTTCCTTCACCATACATTCCTAATCGCTTTAGGAATTTCATGCCACTCAACTTCTTGAGTAGTTGCTAAACACTTTGTGTTCTGATTCCATGGAAGATAAAGACACAATTGTCCATTTCTTACATCCTAGCTTTATCAATAAGCAAGAACACTTTTCTTCTTAAGCTGAATGCTACTATCTTAGGCCTCCAACCCAAATTGTGTTAGAGTATCCTCTTTAGTTTAAGTCATTGCTTGATGACATGACTTACACTCCATGGTTCTTCTAAGGTATCTTATCATCCTTTTTACAACATCCTAGCACCACGTAACTAAAATGAATAGATTTACAAGTCCGACCACATACCATGTATTTGGTCTTGTACATTATGATGTATACAACAATCTACCAAGTGTGCTTGAGTATGGGACTCTTTCTCATATTCTATATTAGATTTCTTTGCAGGGTGCATGCTCTCACATAGATCACATACTTTGGTTAAGAGGGCATGTTGGGATAGACTTTCATATTAAGATGCACAAATAGTATACTTGTGTGTGTCCTCTGTGACAAACACATCATTTTCCTTGTTCAATCTCTGTTCATCTTGTTTCTCAAGATATATTTTGTCTTGCCCATGTTCTCTCAAGGGTAACTAATCCCTAAGTGTTTTAACTTCCTTAACACTTATTTAGGCTAATGATGTGTTATAGACATAGGATAATATCACAAATCATCCCAAGATCCTTAAACATGCACACAATGGTCTTCTTTGATCATTTCAAATTTGATAAAGTTATCACTTTGTGAAACTTCATACACTATTGCCTACATGATTAATTCTTTGTTGCCCACAAGTTGCTTCAGGTTGAATTACTCATCTAGTCTCCCAACTAGAAAACGTTCATTACACTTGATTGATGTAATTACAAGCCTAAACTAGTCATCATGGACGAAATTAGCTTTTAGGAGTTAAAACGCCACTTGTTGTGTACCCCTTAACCACCATGTGTGCTTTAGGTTTTTCAATTGATCGGTTCACCAATGTATTTGGTAATCTGACTTGTCCCCAATTGCCTTTCGGCTAGGTGGTAGAGCAACCATTTGCCACTATTAGCTAATTTTTAAAGGAATCCATATCCTCTTCCTTGGCCTTTTTAGCTAATTTTTAAAGGAATCCATATCCTCTTGCTTGGCCTTTTGCCACTTTTCTTAGCATGTCCTATTAGTATTTCGCATACACTTTTTAGGGTCACCATTTTTTTCTTTTAAACAATGACTAGAGCATTTGGCCTATCAAGGGTGTTAGCCCTTACACTTCTCCGTGATGGATTTCATAGGATTCTCTTCCTATGTTGGGGTGGATGAGGTCTTCTTCTGGTATCGACTTGTGAATGACTATTACCTGTTGTTTTTCATGTCTTCTGTTGTGAAAATAGCTCATCCCTCCTACTCGGATCAGTGTGTTGGGGAATACACGCTTATTCCTCATTACTGTCATTCTCGCAAAGATTCAATGTAGTCAATGCTCGTACTGCTAGGAAGTTTAGTTCTATGAAAGTTGTGTCCTTTGATTCTTTCTCAATCACTGGGCCGTCCTCATTTTCACTTAACGAAGACGTGCTTCTCCGAATATCTCATGAAGATGTACCCTTTATACATCAACACTAATATTCCTTACCTAAAGGAAGAGTAACAGATAAAGCTACTGACCCTTATGGTCTTTGGACATTTAAGTCCAATCTGTACTATATCTATTACTCATAAGATGTCATTGTGACTTTCTTGGAGGGCATTCAGTTAATTATGAAGACAATTAATGTGAGCTTATCTTCCAACACAAGGTTAGTAGTTTCACTTGTACTTACTTAACCATGTCAAGGAGAGTTCTATCTCTCACTTTTAACAACTCCATTGAGAGTGTTAGGCATTGTTAGTCTTTTAACAATTCCATTTCTTACTTACACAGTGCTTTGAACTGATCATGCATGTATTTTCAGCCTTTACCAGATTTTAAGACCTTAATTGTGATTGATTCTCAACTAGTTAAAGGCGTTGTCTGAAGTATTTCAAAGCCTTTTATTAATATGAGATTTCACAGACATGGTCATTACACATGAAATCATAAATAAAAACTCTTTTGCTTGCTTTTGATCATTTCTCTTGATCAATTTGTGTATATGGCAAAGTGGAGTCATTATCTCCAAGATAAAGGAACCATTGTAGACAATATTAGATTTAAGAGATTTTGTCCCATTGATGCTTAACTAAAGGGTTGATGGGCACAATGTTTTATCAGCTGTTTAGAGCATATAATATATCTTTTGGTACTGGGTAGTTTACTATATAGAGTTGTGTATGCTCCAATCCCCTTGACTTGTATTCTTATACTGTTTCCTTCTTGAAGCCGTATTCTTCTAGATGGCAACTGGTAAAATCAGTGATGTCATGTGACCTGTCATATGGTTTTGTTGTACCCAAGTCTAACATCCACATAGGATATATTTCAGCCATAAAAGTAGTGCTTGATGCACATGTGAACGAACTTTGAAACCTTTCACTTGAGATGGCATTTCTCAAAACGACCTTCATCAGGTCTAGTTTTTCTTCAAGATTTCTCACCTTATTAGACGTAGGTTTTAGGAACAAATCCTTTGACTCTTTAGTTAAGCATGTTAAGCTAATGGATCTTGAAACCTTAAGCTTTTAACTCTCAAGCTTAATGTGTCGAATCACATTACCGAAGGTTTACAAATATACTCCTTGTGAGTTTTGCTTGCTTTCATGTGCTCCCACTCAATAAGAGAGTCCTTGATGTAACATGCACTGGCTGTTGACCAGAAAGAACATTGTTTGCCTACCTTAGTTCTCTAGTCTTGTTTGACATCACTTTCAAGTGTTGCCTAATTCCTGCATTAGGTCTTAGTACTTGAGTGTCCAAACATGATAGAGTTCATTCAACTTAATGGCATGAGTGCCTTCATATTTGTTTCTCAAGGCTATCCTCATAGCTTAAGATGTATCGCATTATTCGAATTGACACTTTTGTCAACAATCATGGCACACAGCATGATGATTCGAGTTACATTGTTCTTTCTTCATTCAACCAGCATCAGCTTCTTTGTTACCTTCGGGCACTTCAACATCTAAATGTTGAGGGTTAGTTGGTAGGACATATAAAACGCCTCATCCCTTAAGGATGTAAAAATATCTTATGAAATTTAGTTTCGTAGTCATCTATATTGAGCTTGTCTCATAAGCTCAGTGAAGATGGACTTGTTTATCATATCTTGGTCACATAGACGATTATGCATTTTATCAGATATACTATTTATATTTGTTCAAGGAAGACGGAGGTTAATTGGATGATATATTCACTAGTTTTGTGTTGAGGAGACAATTAGGTTGGCTCCCATCCTACTCATGCTAGTTAAGTTATCACCTTTTTAACCATAATCTTACTTGAATATATCCCCTTTAGGGCCTCCGGATTTGACATTATAGAAGATCCCACTTAAATAAAGCAGTTATAACTCAAAATAATAATTCACAATTATGAAACAAATAACTGCATGAATGTTCATAGAGAATTCAATTAATTTAACACAATATTCAATCAAATAAAGAATATTTGTATGTCAAATCATACTTTATTATATTTGTTTCATGTCTTGGGCTTAGACCCTCTCAAGGCCCTTAGCCATCTGAACCTATCAAGCACGTTCTCATGTGCTTAAAGCTTTCATAGTAATTTTATTACCATGTTAGTGTAAGATTCAATGTCTACTCATCTAGAACTAGGTTGCAGCATACCTCCCGATAAATGAGATGATACGAGTATCTCATATTGGTTACATCACTTGTCACAGTGATTGCCAAGAAGTTGACTCATAAGTTACCACTTCAGCCTCAAATCATCTCAATGTGTTTGAAGGTTTGAAAGGACTTATTAACAATTAATAAGTTTTAGTTGCTACAAGTAGGAGTTTAAGTTTCACCTCATTATCCTTTATTGCAAAACTCTTATGTATGTTCCATGGTATGCCAAGCTAACAAGTACATAACAAAAATATCATATTCACTTAATATAATATTTAAGGGGAAAAAATAATTTTTTTAAAATAATTTTTTGGTCAACTGTTTGACCATTGACCGGTCAACGGTCAACCTTTGACCATTGACCGGTCAGCCCACACACTTGGACTGCCACGTCATCTGATGACGTGGCATCTTCTTCAACCTTTAAACGGTCGTTTTTGACCTGGTTGGAGCTCCAGTGGGATTGCCTACCCGCCAACTTTGAGAGGCCATATCTCTCTTGTTTTAGCTCTGATTTTCACGTTCTTGGAGTCATTGGAATCCTTGCAACGAGATTTACACATTCATACTAGTGGACGCATAAAAAACGTTCATTTTCAAATTCCAAATCACGCATTTTTCGGTGGCGGTGACCATGAGATCCGAAAATTCCGGGCTTCGGTTCTCTCTCATATGGACTCCGTTTGATGTGTTCTTTGTGTCATTGGAATCGTCTCGATGAGCTCTACATGTCCAATGCCCAGATTTTGGAGACCCCATTTTCGAGCTCCAACAGTGACGGCTCTCGCAACACCTTTTGGATGTGGATTCTTTGATTGCTTTAAGTTTTATTGATTCTTGTCCAGATTAAAGGTTTTTTCTTGATGTTCTTCGGATACACATAGATTGTTTTAATCATCAAATTAAAATTCCTGATCTGGGTGAAAATCAACAAACTAATGAAGCAAATATGGATGATATGAAAATAAATATATATGTAGCAAATACACACATAGATTCAGATCATAAAAGCATGTTCAACCACACAATATATGATTTTCGATTTTCACAAACTGAGGCATGCGTTTTTGAAAATAGGGCACAAAACAAAAAAACGCATAAACATAGTAAGGTGCAAGGAATATCAATTGGATCTAGAAAAAAATAATTCAAGCTTTCTCTAGCAAGAAGTAAGGACCTGAGCTTATTGCTTATTCACACAATAAGTATAAACCCAGAAGGAAAAAAAATCCAGAACCATATAAGCACCGAAAATATGAACCATGCAATTTTACTGGATGATTAAACACAGCATCTTAAATACTATAATAATCATCATATAAGCATGTATCTAACGAAAATTGTCATGCTGGGACATAAACACACAGTATATCCAAATGGCAGGAACAACCCAGATATTAATTTTCAGAAAAATGCTTTTCATAATAATACGCAGCGGAAAATAATGATAGGCCTACTTGGATTCAAGCCTTAGAATCAAGCGGCTCTAATGCCAATGTTGGAAAAATTAGAATTAAATGAGGGAGATAAACAACATACCAAGCGGATCCATGTTCGGATCTGGGTCAATCCTCCAGAGCTCCATGATTTGGTTCTTGAAGAACCCACAAAAAATTCGGATTATTGGAAAAACAGAGTCCAAACATGTCGAACAGTAGAGCACCACACAATAAAGAATATAGAGAGAATGAGAGAGTCGGAAAACTCAACGACTGGTGTGTTTAGAACTGAAGGGGAGGCCTTCTATTTATAGAAGAGGGCTGGGGATATTTTTGGAATACAAAATATCCATTACCACCACTCATGGCTTAGTCAGCAATCCTCGCCTTTCTAATATGACCAATCAGATAATTGAATAATTAAATAATTAATTAACTAATCAATTAATGACTCATGGATGAGTCAGCAATCCACACCTTTCTCATACGACCAATCATATTAATTAAACACTTAATTAATAAATTAATTAGGAATTACTCATATTTCCCAATTAATTAATCCAGCCCATTAAGGGCGGATCTAGGCCCAAAATTCCAACAATGAGAAAATAAAAAGAGAAAAAAGACTAGAAAAAAAGTCTCCAAATAGCAAAAGGACATTTAGATGTTGTGAATTTTAAAATGGACAAATTTGTAGGAAATGTCACAAATACCCTTGAATTAAATTTTTTATTTTTTTAATAAATAGGCCCACCACCATCGGCCGCCGGAGCTTCAACCGCCGGTCGGCGGCTTTGGGGTCATGTAACATTTTCTCCCTAAATATACATTTAAATACACATCCAACTACCGTTAACCAAATTCAAACATTTTAAGGATTGACTATGTTAGGAAAAGGAATTGGCTAGTAAAATACTAACAAAGTTAGAAAAAAATTTCCATAAAGTTCCATTTGATACAAAATTCAAAAAACTAATCATGATAGGAAAAAGAGGCTTCCAAATGCAAATACACCCTATCATGTTTAGAAAAGAGTTCAACTTAGTAAATTAGAGATCTATATGTTAGTAAAAAGGATGAAAGTAACTTATTTCTAACATGGATCATAAAAGCAACAAGCAATGTATTTCACTTATCCATGTTAGAAAAAGGAGTTCCTGAAAGACATTGTATAACTAACATGGCTATTTTAAAATGTGACATATTCATAATGCTACTGTCAATGTTAGATAAGAGTTCACCTAACATGGATATTTAAAGCAACATGTAATTAATCATACATTTCAACCCCAAACTCAAGATCTATCATCAAAGCATCCACATTAATTCCTACATATTTGGTAAATCATCAATCCATCCATAAGTAGCATATCACATCATCCTTAAGACAGTAGTATCATCCAAATCATAACTTGAAATCATAGTAGTTCCAATAATCAGTCAACCAATATCAGTTTGCCGAAACTGGACCGGTCCCAAAAGAGATAACCACCACTGTTAGAATAATGAGTTTTGATGATAACTAAACATAACTTAGGCATAAAGAAAGGTTAGACTTAGAACTAGAATGAACTTAGAAACAATCTGATAAAAAAATGCTACGTATTGCCTAATCGATCAGGGTCAAATAATCAGTTAAAAATCTAAGGTAATGATTGACCAGAGTTATATCAGAGTTAGATTACAATGATAAAGTATGAAACATAGATGCCTAATCGATCAGGATACCCCTGTGATCGATTAGAGAAGTAAAACAAGCTAAGTAATCTCATTGTGATCGATTAGAGAAATAAATAACTTGGTATGATCGAACAATTGAGTCTGATCGATCAGGCCACCCCTGTGATCGATTGGAAGTCTAAATTGTAATTCAAGTCTAATCTCAGTCTAATCGATCAAAGAGGCATAATCGATCAGAGAGTAGTGTGTAATAGATCATGGAAGTATGAAGTAATCTAAGCTTAATCGATTATGTAAGCCTAATCAATTAGGGATCCCTGTGATCGATCAGGAAACCTAAATTCTAATCCATCTATTGAGCAATGCAAGTCATGATCGAAGCTTAATCTGAGTGTGATTGATAAAACATCTGAGGCAGTGATCGATTGGAGTATTGTAATCAATCTGGCGATGGATTTGAATGATTAAGCCTTTTATGTGCATAATGTGTTAGACCTATTTTAGGAAGTTTACGTGATACTCACAGACTTAGGAATTAAGCCGTTTGAAACAACAATTGCTTTATGCAAGTAATGAAGAGAGAAGAACAGAAGCAAAATGAGTACAAAGGAGTTAATGCTACACAGAACATCTTCATCTCAACACTCCATCAATCAGATTGACCATCTCTCAAAAAAGTTCAAGCAACGACTATAAACGATCACCAACGGGGCAAAAACCAGAAACATGTATAAAAGCATTGGTAAAGAAGTTGGTGAAGAACATTGATTGCTTACATTGATTATACCTTCGACTAGGGCTGTTCAACATTGTCCCGTCCCGGCCATTTTGGGACGGGATTGTCCCGTCCCGAAAATTTTCGGGACGGGAGAGAGTGTAGCTTCGGGACGGGACGGGACTCGGGACGGGGTCGTCCCGATCCCGTCCCGTCCCGAATATATATATGTATGTTCATATTTTTTTTTTTAAAAAAATACATGTGTCATCTCTCTTATGTGTGAGTATATATGACTTTTTAAAAAATATATATATAACTCTAACTTCTAAACTAAGTTCCAACCATTCATTGATCTAAAATTTGTTATCCACTGCCACTATGCTCTATGTGTAACACATCACATTTGAAGTTTTTTTCAAACTCTATTTAAATGTGTAGTTGTTGCTACTTTTTTTACTCTAATTATTATGTTTTTGGTTTATGATGTATTAATATGGAGTGCTCATGGCATTGGAGGAGATTTAATTATGCTACAAAATCACCTACCAAGTGTGTTGCTTTGCAAAAAAAAGAAAAAGATTTTTGGGTCAAATTTTTTTAAATTGAGAAAAAATTTTGGGACAAGGCCTGTCCTGTCCCGATCCCGTCCCGTCCCGATCTAGACCGGGACAAGTTCGGGATGGGACGGGACACGGGACGGGAACCCCGTCCCGAACACTTTTCTTCGGGACGGGACGGGACGAGGTCGTCCCGGTCCCGTCCCGTCCCGTGAACACCCCTACCTTCGACTTATACTTACTGTATTCAATACTCACCTACTCTTAGATATATTCATTCTTTGTCTTTGTACTTCAGTGTGTATCAAAATCAGTTCATTTCAGTGAACACGTCTTTGTAATCACATTTCAAGTGAGAATTACTCTTAAGATAGTGGGATCTTAAGAGTAGGTTGTAATCTTACAAGTTGTAAAGGGGAGTGATCTGTAAGAGAGAGTTCTTACTGAGTGATCATTTGTAAAGGCAATCAAGAGCCTGATTTAATCTTAAGGTTTAGTGGAACCCAACTGAGGTTAGAGAAATGAACGTAGGCCAAGAGTTGGGTTGAACCAATATAAGCTTGGTGTCTTAGTTCCTTAAATTTTTAATTAGCACAATTCACCCCCCTCTTGTGCATTCCTGCCACTTTCAACCACTAGAATATTTCAAAGGTAAAATATCATAAGGAAGTTTACAATTCAAAAATAAAAGACAACAAGCTGAAATCGAAGCGTAAACACAACCCAATGCATGAGCCTAAGATGTGGCAATAAATCTTGTCCTGATGTTACAGAAAAACTCACCGTCTTAGTGAGAAGTTCCCTGATTATTCCCTTCACCGCCTACTCTGCTACTAGGACTTGCAAAAGTGAGACAAACGAGGGGTAGATGTAACCACTAACCACTCATCTACATGTAGTATGTGCTAGTAAGGTGTACAGTGGAATACTACATACATATTATATATATATATCAGTTCAAAAACACATGATAGATAATCAAATAATTGCACAACTTAGAACCAACGCCTTTTCTAAAAACTTCCTTTAAAACATATAACAAATATACAACAATTCCAAAATAATGGATATATATAAATAGTTCCAAAGTTACATGTCAAAATAACATTCACAACACCATGTGACCGATGTTCGGACCGCTGGTAGACTGATATCACAATATGGTTTAGTAGGGACTCACAACCCTCGTTGAAGCTGGGGGCATTTTCCCCATTTTATAGATCCATTAGTCCTTATGGTGCAACACGGTATCTCATTACGTGATGGCAATTTATCCATTTTCACCGTTGTCACCCACACAACCATATCATCACAATATCTCATAAGTATGCAAAACCAATAACAATATGGAACATGGCCTATCCAGTATTTTCCAAAATATTATCATAAAATAATTTCATAGTGCCGATACACAACTTATGACAGTTCAAAATAATATTCCGCTAGATGAGTAATATAATGAAAGTAGGCGTTCAAACTTCTTATACGCAAATATCAAATAATACAAGTTTAGAATCTATTCACTAACAAGACACGCACACATAAATAAGTAGAAAGTAGTTACCTAGTAACTCGCACTGATCTCACATCAGCTCAGCTCCCACATGCTATCTCAACACAACTCAAACTCTACATAATATACACACATACAATCAATATCTATCAAAAGAAATCACAAGTTGCAAATTAAATTCCTAACTGCCCATTTTCACTCTCATCAATTCTATTTCTAATTTCAACATTTCTTTCTTTGTCCTTTATGGTTCACCACTCACCACAATTACCATTCAAGCCTAACCACAATTTTTCCAAGATCAACCATTCATTCCTAACTTCCATATCCAATAATCATTCCCCAAATTCATACCTCCAGCCTTCACAAATTAATTTAACCAAATTCAAGCCTATGAGATAATGCCAACTTACCCAAGTCAAGACATACACCAAATCTAACCAAATTACCAATATTATTGTTGGGCATAAACTAACTCCTTGAATTCATTAATCAACCTCCAACACTTAGAATCACATAATTACTTAATCAAATCCAACTAATTCAAAAACTTTAACCATCTAGGTGCAGGTCCAATCAATTCAATCTCATCATATGACCTTAATAAACCTGTAAAAATCACCAATTTATCCATAAACAGCTCATATCACAAAACCCCCAATTTTTCAAAACTTGCAAAATTCAAAAATTCCAAATAATTAGAAAAACCTCAAACAAGCTAAAATTTCATTAGGGAACCTCAAATTCAAAACTTAAGCTACAATTTAATAAGCTTAGAACTCCCAAAAACCCCAACTTAGACAAGGCTCAATTTTCAAATAGAGCTAATCAAAGAAACTAAGGGCATAGGAAGGTAGATGAGACTTATGGGAGTCTGAAAATGTGCTTAATTGGCTGGAAAAGCTCCGTCTCCAGCGAATTAGTCTTTCGATTTCCTCTTGTGCTTACATATCAGACTAGAAGAAGGTAGAGGAAGGACGTATGAGGTGAGAGAGGATGAATGGTGCTGGTGGTGGGAGGTGGTTTTCAGTGAGTTTTTGCTGGAAAACTTCCTCTCCTTTGAAGTTCGGGCTGCAGCGATGGAGAGAAAGAAGAAGGAGAAGATGGCATGCCAAGAGAAGGGAGGAAGGAAAGAAATCAAGGGGAAAGGGAAGCTTGGACGGCAGTGGCACACTAGTGGCGGCGAAGCCGCTGGTGAGCTCACCAGAGAGAGAGAGAAGGGAGAGAGTGAAAGTGATGAGAGAGAAGGAGTGATATTCGAGAGTGAGGGGAGAGGGAAAGAAAAAGAAGGAAATTAGACTATTAGGCTCTAAAATTCTCAAATAAGATATTTTCTTCTAATATAAAATTTCCTTTTTATCTCCAAAACTGTACCACAATAATCTCTAACTATTTTCCCCCTCAATATCCTTCTTTGAGCCACAAATATTATTTCCCTGAATTATTTTACTTAAAATAAGGGGAAAATTAAACATTTAAAAAATCCTCAAAAGCACTTCGAATTCCTCAAATATTCCAATAACTCATAAAGTTCTATTAATTAATTCCTAATCACATCCATTAATCCTCAATATTTTTCTAGGATGTTACAGGCCACCTACCAGGTAACAGGTAAGGGCATTAAGGGAGGGGTGTGCCAAAAATAATAGCACAAAGTTGGGGGTGGAATTTGAACCCAGCCCCTCAATTTTAAGGCCACCAAGCTTTCTTATTATATATATTGTAGAAATATATATATATACTATCTTTCATTCTTTCTTGATACTTTCCCAAATTCATATAAGTGATTACCAAATTCGGATAACGGATTACCAACTTTGGATGACAGATTACCAACATATTTCTATCCAATTACCAACTTCTTTTTATTTGTTCCCAGAATTGTATATAACGGATTACCAAATTTGGATAACGATATACCAACTTTGGACAATACATTACCAACATGTTTCTATTTAATTACTAACTTTCTAACTTTATCAACTTCTTTTTGTTTGTTCCCATAATTGTATAACAGTATACTAACATTGGATTTACCAACATGTTTCTAATCAATTACCAACATCATTATCAACGTCTATTTTGTTACCAGAATTGTATAACAGATTACCAAATTCAGATAAAGGATTATCAACTTTGGATAATGGATTACCAACATCTCTCTATCTAAAGTTGGTGTAACAAAAAAGATAGAAATATGTTAGTAATCTGTTATCCAAAGTTGGTATATCGTTATCCAAATTTAGTAATCCGTTATACAATTTTGGGAATAATAAAATAAAAGATGGTAAAGTAAGAAAGTTGGTAAATGGATAGATAAATATTGATAAACCATTAACCAAAGTTGGTAAACCTTTATTCGACATTGGTAAACCATTATCCAATTTTGGTAACAAACAAAAAGAAGTTGGCAATGATGTTTGTAATTGGATAGAAACATGTTGGTAATCTATTATCCAAAGTTGGTATATCATTATCTGCATTTGGTAATCTGTTATACAATTCTGTGAACAAATAAAAAGAAGTTGGTAAAGTTAGAAAGTTGGTAATTAGATATAAACATGTTGTTAATTTATTATCCAAAGTTGGTATACCGTTGTCTAAATTTAGTAATCCGTTATACAATTCTGGGAACAAACATAAAGAAGTTGGTGATGATGTTGGTAATTGGATAGAAATATGTTGGTTATCTATTATCCAAAGTTGGTAATCCGTTATATGAATTTGGGAAAGTATCAAGAAAGAATATAATGAAAGATAGTATATATATTTTTCTGCAATATATATAATAAGAAGGCTTGGTGGCCTTACCACCAACTCTTTAAAGTGAGGGGGTGGGTTCAAATCCCACACCCCATTTTATCCATTATTTTTGGCACACCCCTCCCCAATACCCTAGGCCTCATAGTCGACCCCATAGCTGCCGACTGGCGGAGCTTATACGCTGGCAGCCAGTGGTGATGGTCCTATTTATTATAAAAAAAATAAAAAATTTAATCCAAGGGTATTTGTGATATTTCCTTTAAATTTGTAAAAGACAGTTAGGTCAGTGGCATGTTATGGTCCTTTTTGAAATTTGCTGCATCTAATTGTCCTTTTGCTAGTTTGATAATCTTTTTCTGTCTTTTTCCCAAATAAAAACTGGTCATATTAAAAAGAAGTTGAATTGTATGATAACTTATAGAAAAAAACTTATATAAGCTTCCATAGTGCTGGTTGTCCTGTTCCCCAATAGAAAACTGACACTTGGTCTTTTTATACACACAAGCTATTTAACACTTTTCTATCTCTATCTCTGTTAATGCTTCTCTCTCTTTCCCCTTTCCCTCTCTTGAGGCTAACAATCTGAATTCTCTACTCTCAGGTGCTACTTCCCCGCAACTTCTAACCACCAGATTGGTTCAGCATTTGTTAATCGGGTCGAATCTTCACCACCATTCTGGGCAGACCTGACAACTTGTTAATTGCGTTAAATCTAAGAAACTTCCTAATCTCATTGCTATCATCCTCATCAGCATTCTGTGCAAATCTAAGACAAGCGAGTTGCTTCCAAGAGACTTTGAAGTGAGGGTCGTATGTGGGAAGGTCTTCGTCCTAGTCAACAATGGCTCTCAAATTTGAATATGCCGGTGAGGATGAAGGAGACGAGATTCTCCGCAATGCCCAAATTTGTTCATTTTTTTCAATGATGGTTATGTACCCCCTCCCTCCTTCTCTCTCCCCTCCTTTCTTTCCCAGTTCATCAACTACTTGCTCTCTCCTAATGTGATATTAATCTTCTTGTGAACTTCAAGATCTGCATTTTTTGTTTTCTTCTTTTTCCCTTTCTTTCATGAATGATTAAAGTGTAGTTGAGTCTAAAGACTATTGTTCTAAAAGATTTGAATGTAGCACAGGAAGTCAACTTCAAGAAGGTAATTTATGAATCAGATTCAAATGTCTTAATTGACAAGTTCACGAGGATGGGTCAAACCATTCTAGTCTCATGTAAATAGGGTTTTTTTTGCTGCCACTAAAAGTTCGTTCATGGTGACTAAGAGGGAAAACTACTATTAATTCTTTGTTTGATTGTGTGTAAAAAAAAAGCTAGGTGTCAGTTTTCTATTGGGGACAGGAGAACTAGCACCTAAGTAAGTCAAGTCTTAAATTCTACTACCACTATTCCTAAATATTAGAGATATTTGCCTATTTTAATTAGATTAATTATGTTAGTTCATGAAATTACCAAAACACCCTTACCACATTCCTTTATTCATACCCCTCCCTCTATTACTTAATTATTTTTTATTCCATCAATTGCTTGTTTATTATTGAATAGTATTAATAGGGATATTTTAGGGAAAATGTGAGAAAGTATAAAGATATCCTATATTTAGGAACAAGCTCACATCCCCAAATAGGTCCTCTAATTAGAAACGGAGGAAGTATATTTTTAACATTTTTATTGATAGGAATGGATTAGTTGGTAATGGTTGGAAAAGGATGAATTAGTTAGTAATGACTTATATTTCCTGTCAAAAAGGTTATATTTGATGGTTAGAGAAAACAAATAATCAAGGTTTTTAGAATTTAAGTAAAACAATAATGATAATCTTCAAACACTATGAGAGATTCTTAGCTAAGTTTGGTTTGCTACATTATTTGTGTTCTGACCAATTATGAGCGGACACCTTTAAAATATTTTCATTTTATCTAGAGAATTTTAATACGATATGACACTTTTGTAATAAAAAAAAAATCAAGGCTTCGTTTACTTTTTCTTTTTCCTATACAAGGGAAAACATTAGGACTCCATAATGCCAAGTTAAGTGAAAATATTGCTGATATTTCTGCTTGTGATTTGTTAAATAACAAATGATGTGACAAACCAAGTTCATTTACAAATTTCTTTAAACAATCGTACCCAATTTGTTCCTAAATATAAAACCTATTTACCTACTTTGATTAGATTAAGAATGTTAGTTAAGTTAGCTAAAAGTACATTATATTACAAAAGTTCTCTAACGACCTATATTTATTCTCACCCTCCCTCTCTTACCTACTTCTTATTTAGGAGAATCAATATGGATATTTTAGGGAAAAGTTGAGAAAAATAGAAAGATGTCTTATATATGGGAACAAGCTTTGTAACATACTATGTTTTAATCTAGGGAATTATGATAATTAAATGGTGATCAATTGAGGAATTAAGGTTTATTAAGGCGTTTAGAAGTTTTTTGGTCAATGTTGAACAAAGTGTGTTTTGGATTGAGATGTATGCTAATTATAGATTTGATTATGTATGGTTGAAATAAGGTTGATGGATGCATAAAGGTTGAATGGGGATATTATTAAGCAAAATTAAGGATGCTAATATGTGTACTTGAAGAATTAGAGAAGAATGAGGGAATTTCCGTGGAAGGAGGTACCTTTCTGGCATCCTCGCCTCGGTAGGCAACCTTGCTTTTCTGTTGGAATGGGCTTTTCTGACAAATTGGAACAACTTAAAAAACTTTTTATAAAATAGAGTGGTTATTAAAACAATTAAAATAACTCAAATTTACTTAATGTACCTGCCATTTTCTGATAGTGCTTGGGGAGTTAAAACCCCCTTACACTATATCTTTCCTACTATAATAATACTCGAATGACAACCCTCTTACCTGTGTATGCAACTGTACTATTTATTAAGGATATGTACATATATATACATTTATATATTAACTACTTTACAAGCTTTCAGCTTGTTCTACTTCCTTTAACTTATAACATACATAGGTAACTAGGTTTTAAAATAGATATCTATAGTGGTACAAAAGATAGAAAGCATTCCTGCTCCTTCATAATACCTTACTCCTTCCCCAACTAGCTTCTCCCAATCTGCTATACTGAAAAATGTTTGGGGAGGGGGTGAGAATTTTGGAAATCCCAATAACAGTTTCTTTCATATGAGTTCATGCATAATAAATCATAAACCTTAACAATATTGATAATCTTTATCCTTATACTGTGAATCATTAGTCTCTGCCAACCACTATTAACAATATATTCGTTAAATAGTGGAGGCCTGCCAACTACTAATAACATCTTTGTTAAATAGTAGAGGCCCTCTATCCTCTACATGCAGGATTTTCAGTCTGCAAAGGGGGAGTGACCCAACTAATCCTCGGAGTACTCCCCTCATAATCATAACTTTCATAATCATTGTACCTCTAAGGATTACAAGGCTTACCGTTGCTACAGATATTATAAATTTTATGCATGTAATGAGCTTTAATGAAATCTTTTATAAAATAAACTGCTACATGACTTCAGGAACTACTCGCAAGTCGGTTCCTTTCCTGCACGATGACCCAAAGATCCAACTCCATTATCTTTCCCTATAATTATGTGTAACATATATAATATATTAATATCCATATTTATTCGTAATAGTTAGACGTCTCTTACATTCCTATATTACTACCCTTCCCAAATCTAATATATATTTAATTTCTATTCTCTAACTTATTCCTTCATTTTAATCCTTGAGTGTAATTTGAATATTGTTTCCACAACACATTTAAAATTTCAGATTCAATAGAAAGGCTTCAACCGTCGCTTTAAAATCTTACGACCTGATTAAGAGTTTTAATCCTTTAAACATTACACCACAAGAGCATTAATTTCAGGTAAACCCAACTTGTAATTCTTTAAAAGCATTTTATAAGCATAGGTTCACATATCAATAATTAAACTGAACCAACACAAACTAAAGAAACTAACAATACTTTATTCCCCCCTATTTCATTTCTTAAAAACCCGCAGCCACTTATATGAGATCATTCCCAAGTTAACTAACTATATATATTCAAATCTTTACTCCTTACATTCAGAATTTTAGTCATTTTAATACAAATTTCCTCACCATGAATAAGTTAAAAATTTAAAATGCCACTTACCAGCCATTAGTGATTTGCACACCCAATTTCAAGCCTCTACTATCCATTTCTTATCGATTTAAGAACTAAATCATTATATGCTTCCCTTACATTTTCTCATCATCACAAGAAAAGAACCAGAACTTTCAATGCTCATCGGGGTACTCCATTACACATGTTAAACTCCTAATAAAAAAATTATTATCAACTAAACTCCCTCTTTCTTTTCCTTGTAACCCAAAATAGACACACATAGGGGAAGAAGCCAGAACTTTCAATCATCATCATGGTATTCAATCAAAAAAAGTAAAGCTCTAATCCAAGCTTAACATTAATTAAACTTCCTCCCCCTTTTTCCCTGTTAACCGCCGAATAGAACAAGCCAAGAGGAAGAAGAATTACAACAACTTCATATATCCTATTAAATATCAACCCTATTAGATTAAACATCAATTTCATCCTCTTATTCATGTCGAGAAACAAAAATCACAAGGAAAGAAGAACATAATTTTCAACTCCAACAGGAAAATAGGACACTAAAAAAACACAGCAAAATTCAACATGGAAACTCATCTCTTAACTCAATCTTACTCTTTCTCATATTTAATCAAAGTTTCCTTTCATTTTCCTCCCCAAAACCCGACGTACTACAGCGGTGAACAATGGCTGACTTGGGGTTCTTGAAGAAATCGAATCAATCTCAAATTATCCCTTAAAATCGCCCTTCAAATCATCTAAATTGAAGCCTAAGCTTCATTTTTATGGGTTTAGAGAATTCAAATACCCCCCAAAAATTCGAATCACCCTCCCCCAAATTCGCTCAAAATCGGCCAAAAAGGAAGAGAAAACAAAGGAAAAAGATTTACCTATGGCTACCCCACACTCCACGTGCATTGTTGCCACTTCTCGCCACCGTTTACATCGTCGGTCACCGCTGCTACTCGAAGGAAATAGAGAGAGTGAGAGCGTAAGGGAGAAGTTGGGGGAAGAGGGAGAGAGGAAGGTGATGATGAATGGAACACGTGGGGAGTGGAGGAAGGAAATTATATAATTTTTAAACGGTAAATTACCATTTTGCCCCTCTACTTATAACTGAAGATATTTTGAATTAGGAGCAGATATTGTCATTTTCATTTACTCTTTCCCATTATGCCCTTCTTTGAAAATTTTAATTACTATTTCCCTTTCAATTTATTCTGAATTTACTCCAAAAATAATTTCTTTAAATATGCTTTAATTTTTGAATTTATTTATACGGCTTTTTAAAATTTAAACAATACCCCAAGAATCTAAATATTCCCTTATTAACTCTTTTTTGAAAATTTGGGGTGTTACAGTTTGCACCTGCGAAACCATGACGAACCCCTTTTTATTTTCAATTTATCTCACCTTCGTCGTGGCTTTGCTCTTACAAAACCATGGGGAAGAGCACTTATTCACTCTCAGCCTCTTTCCCTCGCCGTGGCCTCGTACCAGTGAGTTCACGGCAAGTATACGTTGCTCAATATTTTTTAGGCGATAACTCCAGTGCGGGATTGTTGAGGAAGGCACTTGCCAAGACTCACTAGGCTTCAGTGAGGTTTATTTTGGTCATTTATGCGTTGTTTTGTATATTGCGATACTTTAGGCGATTTTCATTTGCTTCTGCATGTTTTGTTTGAGAAACCTATTTTTGAATGACTGTTTATCCTGTGTCGATGTGGTTCCAGCTGAGGACTGAGGCCTTTCATTTTGTTTGGTACTTTACTATTGGTTTTCGTATGCATGTAACCTCAAATTTTTGGGGAATTATGATTATTGTTCAAAACTTCATCAATCAAATAAGATTATAGAGGGTAGAATAAATTAGTTTAAGTAATCTAAAAATTTCAGTTAGCTTGAAGGATAAGAGTAAGGGGTGGCTGGCGGCGGTGACGACTTGGGGACCCAGTGCCGATAATGGTCAGAATGAGGGAGAGCTAGGGATGGTGGCAGCACATTAGTGAGAGGTTTAGGATAAGATAGGTAGGGGATGAAGATGAAGATGAAAGTAGGGATGGAGGAAGAAACAGTAACGGACGAGAGAGAAAGTAATAATAAAGAAGTGAGAGGAATGAGTATTAATTGGGAGAGAATAAGTTAAATTCTAAATACATAAATTTTTTCCACCTAGGCTAATACGTAAGATGAAAGCAATTGACATGGCATGTGTTTAGTTGGCTAGGGGCCTCTCCACTTCATAGCATCTCTACTTACTCTCCACTTAGTATTTCTACCATTGCATTTTTTTTCAATGGCCGAGATTTGTCACAAATGGAAAATATTATTATCTATTTGTTGTTAATTGTAGAATATTTTTCCAATTGTGACACCTCTCGACCATTGAAAGTAACTCCGATGGTAGAGATACTAAGTGGAGAGGAATTGGCGAGGCCCTTGGCCCGTTTTCAGTGGTTAATGTATAAATGTGGTGGTGAAATAGAGAGAATTTTCTGACCTCATGGGCCCCACAGATACTAAAGTAACAAACATTTATTAGACTTAACGGTCATTTTCACCAACTTAACGGAGTTTGATAATCTGCTCCAATTTTAAAACTTTATAGTCATTTAAGCACCAACCAATAGTTATTTTTGTTAGACAGTCTTCAAACAATTGTTCATCGGTAATATTGCACCTACACCCTACTTTTTTCTTTCCTATCTGTTTTTAAAAATTGCTTTTTGTTATAAATAATAGAAGAAGTTAAGAGAAATGGGGGGAAAAGTAGAGAGAATAGAAAGCCAATCTCATTAAACGTTCAAGAGTTATATAATACACAATACTAACCTTCTATTTATAAAGGAGGCATTAGGGTTACAATATAGTCAAAATTAATAATTGCTAGAGTAATAATAGGGATGAGAGTTAAAGGCATCCACATTAATGAGATATTCATAACACTCCCCCTTGGATGTCCGTGACTAAACATGTGCCTCGTTAAAAAACTCTAACTAAGAAAAACCTAGTGGGACAAAAAACTTGGTAGAAGAAAAAGAGTACAATATTTAGTGATACACTTCCTAATGCTACCTTATTAAAAACCTTGCTAGGAAAACCCAGTGGGAAAAAACCATAGACAAGGGAAAAGAGTACAGCGTGTATCATCTCCCCCTCTTGACCACTTCAGTTGATATCTTTGAGTCTGCGAAGTCTAATGTCATGAGTAAGCTTCTCAAATATTGTAGCAGGAAGTGACTTGGTGAACATATCTGCTAAATTTTTGCTTCACCGGATTTGTTGGATATCAATTTCACCATCTTTCTGAAGGTCACAAGTGAAGAAGAATTTTGGTGAAATATGCTTACTTCATATAGGACCGTCGGGGTCATTTTACTAGAAGATAAACAACAAGAAGTTCGTATATGATGTATTATTGATCTTAACCATACACACTCTCGACTTGCTTCATGCATTGCAAGAATTTCTGCATGGTTAGATGATGTGGTTGAGATAGTTTGTTTCATGGATCTCCATGAGATCACTGTACCACCACATGTGAATAAATATCCCGTTTGTGATCTTCCAACATGTGGATCATATCTAAATCCAGCATTTGCATAGCCAACAAGATCCGTATTGGTTACATCGAGTAAAACAGTCCCATGTCTAAAGTACCCTTGAGGTAGGGAAGAATGTGCTTAACTTCATTCCAATGTCTTCGGGTTGGTGTGGAGCCATATCTTGCTAATAAGTTAACAGCAAATGATATGTCTAGCCGTGTGTGATTAGCAAGGTACATTAGTGCTCCGATTGCACTATGGTATGGTACTTCTGGACCAAGTAATTCTTCGTTACCCTCTTCTCTAATTTCTCAAGGCCTAAAAGGGTCTTTATCTACCTCTAATGATCTTACAACCATCGGAGTACATAATGGATATGATTTATCCATGTAAAAAGGTTCTAGGACCTTTCTAATATAAGTTTCTTGGTATATGAAAATTCCATTTTTCAAATACTCAATTTGTAACCCAAGACAAAATTTTGTTCTTCCTAAGTCCTTCATTTCAAATTCTTTCTTCAGACAATTTATTTCCTTTTTGAGTTCTTCAGGAGTTCCGATGATATTTATATCATCAACGTATACGACAATTATAGCAAACTCATTTCCAGATCTTTTCATGAATATACATGGACATATTAGATCATTTTTATATCCTTCGTTCAGCAGTTATTCACTAAGTTGATTGTACCACATACGCCTGGATTGCTTTAATCCATATAAGGACTTATTTAGCTTAATCGAGTATTTTTCTCATGGACTTGAATTGTATGCTTTTGGCAACTTGAATCCTTCAGGGAGTTTCATATAAATTTCACTGTCAAGTGAGCCATACAAATAGGCTGTGACAACATCCATTAGACGTGCATCAAGCCTTTCATTCACTGCTAGGCTAATCAAGTATCGAAAAGTAGTTGCATCCACCACCGGTGAATACGTTTCCTCAAAGTCAATGCCGGGTCTTTGTGTGAACCTCTGTGCAACAAGTCGTGCCTTATATCTTGTGATATCACCTTTTTCATTCTGCTTTCATACAAAAACCCATTTGTATCCAACCGGTTTCACATCTTCAGGTGCAAGGACTACAGGTCCAAAAACTTTTCATTTTTCCAATGATTTTAATTCCACCTCAATTGCGTCTTTCCATTTTGGCCAATAATTTCTTTTTTCACATTCTCTAATAGACTTTGGTTCATGATCCTCATTATCATTCATTACATCAATCACTACATTGTAAGCTAAAACATCGTCAACTTTGACTTCATTTCAGTCCCATCATATTCCACTCATAGCATAATTTATTGAGATCTCATGATTTTCACATATTTCAGGCACCTGAGTCTCTTTTGGGATTGAGACATTTTCATTGTTCAATGATTCTTCTGGAGTTACTAAATTTTCTTGGTTATCCTCGATTTGGCCTTTTGTATTGTTAGCTCCTCTTCTCTTTCAAGGATTTTTATCTTTGGAACTGATAAGCCTGCCACGTTTCAAACGTGCTTCATATTCATTGGCACTTGGTTGTCCAACTGGGACATCAATTTTAATAGGAGCATTGGCAACTGGAACATGTGATTTTGTCACTTTCTTTGAGTCAGTAAATGCGTTTGGCAACTGATTAGCCAAATTTTGCAAATGAATTATCTTTTGAACTTCTAGTTCACATTATTTTGTGTGAGGATCAATATGAGATAATGATAATTCATTCTAGCTAATTTCTTTTTCTAATTGCTTATTTTCTCCCCCTAATATTGGGAAAGATAATTCATCAAAATGATAATCAGCAAATCAAGCCGTAAATAAATCTCCTATTGATGGTTCAAGATATTTTATTATTGAAGGAGATTCATACCCAACAAATATCCCCATCCTTCTTTGAGGACCCATCTTGGTACATTGCAGTGGAGTAATTGGAGTATATACTGCACATCCAAAAATCCTTAGATGGGAGATATTAGGTTCCTGACCAATAACCAATTTCAAAGGGGAGGCCTCTAGATCATTTGTTGGCCTGATACGAATTAACAACGCTGCATGCAAAATTGCATGTCCCTAAGCTGAGATTGGGAGATTAGATCTTATAAGTAATGGTCTTGTAATTAGTTGTAGACGTTTAATTAATGATTCTGCAAGTCTATTTTGTGTATGAACATGAGCTACAGGACGTTCAACATCAATTCCAAGGTCATACAATATTCATTAAAAACTTGTGAAGTAAATTCACAGGCATTTTCAAGTCATATTTTCTTAATGAGATAATCAGGAAAATGTGCTCTTAATCTAATTAATTGAGCAAGCAATCTTGCAAACGCCAGGTTGCGAGAAGAGAGTAAGCAAACATGTGACCATCTTGTTGATGGATCAATTAAAACCATAAAATACCTAAATGGTCCACATGGTGGGTGAATTGACCCACATATATCTCCCTGTATGCGTTCTAAATGTTAGAATAATAAGTTTTGATAATAACTAAACATAACTTAGGCATAAAGAAAGGCTGAACATAGATCAGGAATAGCTTAGAATCAATCTGACCGAAAATGCTAAGTATTGTCCAATCAATCAGGATCAGATTATCAGTTAAGAAACTAAGGCATTAATCAATCAGGGATGGATCAAACTTAGATTATAAGTCTAAATCATAGTGCCCAATCTATCAGACACCCCTGTGATCGATCAGAGTAGTTAAAGTAAACTAAGTAATCTCAGTGTGATTGATTGGAGGAATTAAAATAACTTAGTATGATCGAACTGTTGCATCTAATCGATCAGGCCTTCCCTGTATCGAATAGGAAGACTAAAGTGTAACTGAAGTCCAATCTAAGCCTAATCATCAAAGAAGAATAATCGATCAGAGAATAGTAAATAATTGATCAGGGAAATACATGTAATCTGAGAATAATCTGAGTATGATCGATTATTCACGCATAATCGATCAGAGACCCCTGTGATCGATCATATGAGAATTGTTTCTAACTTATATTGAAGTCATGCAGGCTATGATCGATGTATGATCGATATGTGATCGATCAGACGTGAGGCAGTGATCGATCAGACATCAGTGATCGATGTGGCGATAGGATTTAATTCAAACTAATGGTCAACCTATTTTAAGCTGTCAAGTACAGAAGTTGTTCAGACCTATTTTGGGAAGTTAACGTTAGACACACAAATCTGCCATTAGAGCTGTTTGACTCAACAACTATGTTCTGCGATTAATGAAGAGAGAGGATATGAAGAAAGCAAAGTATAATGGAGTTAATGCTGCCTAGAACACATACATCTCTATAATCCATCTATAATCATCTCTCATCTAAGATTATGCAACAGCTATAACTTCATCAACAGGCTGAATTTCATTTACAAGTATAAAAGCCTTGATGAAGAATTTGGTGATGGCATTTATTACATACATTGATTATTCTTGTGAAGTTACACTTATTGCATTCAATACTTACCAACTCTTAGAGAGATCATTCATTATCTTTGTACTTCAGTGTGTATCACAATCAGTTCATTGAGTGAACAAGCATTCTGTAATCACATTTCTAGTGAGGTTACTCTTAAGATAGTGAGATCTTAAGAGTGGGTTGTAATCTTACAAAGTATAAGGGGGAGTGATCTGTAAGAGAGAGATCTTACTGTGAGGTCACTTGTAAAGGCATTCAAGAGCCCGTTTTAATGTTGAGTTTTTAGTGGAACCCAACAGAGATTGGAGAACTTGACGTAGGCCAAGATTTGGGCTGAATCAGTATAAGTTCTCTGTCTTAGTCATCAGTTTTTTTAACTAGCACAATTCACCCTCGCTTGTGCCTTCCTGCCACTTTCACTAAAAACGTGAGGGACTCACTCTCTATTTTCCTTGGTGATGGCCGAATATTTAATTTCCCTTAGAACATGCAGTACATGAGAAAACATTCGATTGTGGTATTTGTTGACATTTTAATGAATGTCCACATGAATTCTCAATTGTTTTTTGCATCATGATTGTCCTGGGATGGCCTAACCGGTCATGCCAAACATCAAATTTATTGTTGCTTGCAAACTTCTGGTTTACAACAACATTTACCTCAATTGTACTAATAAACGTATAGTACAATCCAGAAGAAAGGGAAGATAATCTTTCTAGTATGCACTTTTTATCAGAAACTATATTTGTGATATTAAGATATTCTCGATTCCCTTCAGTTTTTGTTTCTATGTGATATCCATTGAAACCCAATAAATTTCTTTTGGACCTTGTTGAGTAAAGTGCATTATCAATGTATAATTTTGTTCCTCCTGGTAACATTATATTAGCTCTTCTGGAGCCTTCAATTAGATTTATACTTTCAGATATAGTCTGAACATTAACTTCTCGTATTACTAAATAAGAAAAATATTTGTCACTCCTTAGTATAGTGTCAGTTGTTATGCTATCAATGAGGCACAATTCTCCATGATTGATGTCCATACGAGTCATTCTAACATTATGGGAACATGGAAAAAGAAAAAAAATGCAATTAATGAAAAATGAAGTACATATTTATTCATTTGGAAAGACAACTACATCGAAAGGAAAAACATTGTTGTATTAAAGATAGATGAATAAATAAACTAAAACATAACATGCTCAACTACATAAAAATAATTTATTTCTGGACATTCCCGTTACCAATAAGGTGGTCAATCTTTCCATTAGGATCGGCAAAAAAATCACTAATATCAAAGTGGGTAACATCCATATTGCCGAAATCAAAATCGCCTTCTTCATCAACAAAGTTTGATTCAAACTTAGACTCTTTGCCTTTGTTTTTATTTTTGTTCTTGAGTGATTCTTGGTAAAGGTCGATCAAAAGTTTTGGTGTATTGCAGGTACGCGACCAATGACCCTTCTTACCACAACTCTAACACAAGTTTTCAACTTGATTTTTTTGCGCATTATTTTCCTTTTGGTGACCCTTATCGTTCTTTGCCCACTTTGAGTGAGAATTTGAATCACCACAACCACGTCCATGACCATTTCCACAGCCACGTCCTCGTCCACGGCCACGTCCACGACGAGTGGATTTATTTACTACAGCATTCACTTCTGGGAATGGAGTTGAGCCTGTTGGACGAGATTTGTGATTTTTCATTAGGAGCTCGTTGTTTTGTTCAGCCACAAGAAGGCAAGAATTTAATTCAGAATATTTTTTAAAACCTTTTTCACGATATTGCTGCTACAGGAGCACATTGGAAGCATGAAAAGTTGAAAAGGTTTTTTTTTCAACAAGTCCTCATCAGTGATCTTCTCACCACATAATTTAAATTGAGAAGTTATTTTAAAAATTGCCAAATTGTATTCAGCTACATATTTAAAATCTTGTAGTCTTAAGTGAATCCATTCATAATGAGCTTTCGGCAAAATCACAGTTTCCTGGTGATCAAATCTTTCCTTCAAATTATTCCACAATTCTAGTGGATCTTTCACCGTCAGGTCCTTCATGGAGGTGGTGGCGTAGGAAAATCATACCCTTAGCCTTATTTTGGCTAGTCACTTCATTTCCCAGTAAAATGGTTTCTCCAAGGTCATAGGCATTAAGGTGGATTTCAGCATCTAACACCCATGACAGATAATTTCTTCCCGTAATGTTGAGAGCCGTGAAATCAAGTTTGGTAATGTTGGACATGTTGATACTATCATGAAATAAAAATAGTATTAGGGTAAATGAATTTAATGATGTATAAAACATCAAACAAATAAAAATAATATGTATAAATATTAATAGGATATAATAATAAAGATTAGATTTAATATATATATATATATATATATATATATAAATAATCATGATCATTTGTCGTTAACATAATATATATATATAATATTACAAAATGAAGTATATTCTAATACTCACACAAGATGCCTTATTTCAAATATTTTAAACGCACAATCACGTATTCAAATTTTCAAATATTAGCATGTTGATGATATTAGCTATATAACCGCAACTAAAAACAAAATTGTAGCAACAATATTGCATACATAACAATATTTCTTTAATTGGATTTATATGGCTTCTGGCCATAAAATTAAATCTATATGGCTTCTAGCCATTTAATATTAAAAATAGAAAAAAGGAATTTATATGGCTTCTGGCCATAAAATTAAATCTATATGGCTTCTGGCCATAAAATTGAATCTATATAGCATCTGGCCATAAAATATTAAAATAGAAAAATTAAATTTATATGGTTTATGGCTATAAAATATTAAAATAATAAAATTAAATCTATATGGCTTCTGGCCATATAATGTTCAAACATAAAAATTAAACTTATATGGCTTCTGGCCATTTTATAATAAAATAGAAAAATTAAATCTATATGGCTTCTGGCCATATAATGTTCAAACATAAAAACTAAATTTATATGGCTTCTGGCCATTTTATAATAAAATAGAAAAATTAAATTTATATCAAGTGGAACTTCAGGTTCCATGAGAGATGATTTCATGTCAATGATGAATGCATTAAAATGTAAAGTGGAACGTCAGGTTCCATCAAAGATGACTTCAGGTCAAAGATGATTACATTACAATTTAAAGTGAAACTTCAGGTTCCATTAAAGATGACTTCAGGTCAACATAAGAAAATATAAAGACAGATGAAGATGAAGAGAAGAGAAATAAAAAGGTGAACTTCAGGTTCTCCATAATAGCATAACAAAAAAAAAGGATCCTATGAATAGAAAATAGACTACCTTGGTTAGAGCGTCGTGCTGATAACGTGTTTTAAATAATAGAAGAAGATAAGAGAGAATGGGGGAAAAAGTAGAGAGAATAGAAAGCCATTCTCATTAAACGTTCAAGAGTTATATAATACACAATACTAGCCTTCTATTTATAGAGGAGGCATTAGGGTTACAATATATTCAGAATTAATAATTGCTAGAGTAATAATAGGGATGAGAGTTAAATGATAATGGCAATCGCACAAGAGGGGGGTGAATTGTGCTTCTGAAAATTAAAACTAACTAATGCAACACAATCTTTATACTGGTTCGGCCAACACTGCCTACGTCCAGTTCTCCAACTCCTCGTTGGGTTCCACTAACCACAGGTTTTACAACACAGGTTCACCTGCCAACCTTTACAAAGTTTTAGAATCCCTCTAAACACTCCCCCTTACTACCTGTAAGGTTGCTACCCTGTTCTCAAAGCACCAAGCTTTAGAACAACCTCAAACAGTAGAGGATTTCAATAATAAAGTTCACTTAATGAACAGATTATGATAATCACTTAAGTACAAGTAAAATCACTAAGAACAATAAATACAAAGATCAGAGAGCAATGAATGTGTTCGTGAATATTCTTTGTTTTTCGTCAGTTCTTCATAAATGCTCAAGTTCTGTATTTATATCTCTTCTCAGATTTGCCATTGCGTTCATCTTCATGAGGCCGTTTGAATATGGTCGTTGAGAGCTCATAGCCGTTGGCAATTAATGCAGTTACTCCATCGAGGTTAACTTTCTGCTCTAGCTTCAACTGCTCTTGCGTAGGGTGAGCTAAGAGAGATGTAGACTGAGCGTTCTGAGCATCTGTACCAACTGTACTTTCGTAGCAGCTTTTTCAGTAGCGCTAGCATGCTTGGCTATCGCTGACTGCATAGTATAATTCATGCACTTGAGCTATTAGCTAAACAAGTAATCATGCAGTGGATGTTATCAATAGTGCATTTCATTAGCTCAGAGATAGAGACAGTATCTCAGGAATTTCAAAGCATTCTCTATCGATAGACATGAGCATTATCACTAGCATATTCTTTTTGGTTCAATGTTCAGCGTACTAGCTATGTCATCTTAATAAGCATTCTTCTATCGATAGCTAGATGCGTTATCGCTAGTGACCTTTGTTATCTCAAGTTTGTTTAGCTATCTGAGTAACTTATGTTATTTCCTCAAGTATTTAGATATCGATAGCTAATCCTGTTATCGATAGCAGCTTATGATATCGCTAGCTGATTCCAATAGCTCAAGGACTTGGTTCATCTTTCTGCTAGTTGTTCTTCCTTTCATTTATCCATGTTCTCAATGAACTTCTAGCGATAGGATATTTCTTAGCGATAGTGAAGGACTTAACGATAGATATTAACTTTGTTATTTCTAAGTCTTCATTTGCTATGGCTCTTTGTCTATTAGCGATAGGGATACACTTAGCTATAGAAATATTTACTTTAGATTTTCAGCTAAGTTTCCATCAGCTATTGTTGGGCTTTTCGTTTGCGATAGACTTTAGCTCTAGCGATAGTAATCTGTTACTTATCAGATTTTACTTGTTTAATTCAAAGGTAACTTACACTCTATTTACTTATGTTATCTATGGGGCTAGTCTCATCAAAACTTAAGATTCTAACATTAAAGACATCCACATTAATGACATATTCATAACACTTTTGAACTTGAAGTTTTTAAAATGATTTTATTAAAATAACTGATTCAACCTCTCTTGTGTATTGTTTCTACCTAACATATGTAAAGTAATGTCATAGGTACTGAGGGAACCATTTTGGTAAGGGCGAAGGTGCAAAAATGCCCATGTAGTTTGGTCCAAGGTGCACCCGATACCACGAAGTATTTTTTGGCCGAAAAGTGCCCACGTAGTTAGCAAAATGGGTCAAAAGTGCCCATGCCATCAATATACACTAACGGCGTTAAGTTTTTCAAAGTTATGGAAAATAAAAGGTACAAAAATACCTATGAAGTTTGGTCCAAAGTGCACCCAACACTGTGAAATGTTTTTTCCCAAAAGTGCTCAGTTACCAAAATGGTTCCTTTAGTGCCTATGCCGTTACTTTACCCATGTTAGAAAGGAGAAATACATAAGAGGGGGTGTGAATTTTGTATTTTGTATTTCAATAACATATTTTTCAAAACTGTAAGTTCAAAAGCAATTTTAAAAAAAAGATAGGAAAGAAACATATTATTGAAATATTAAGCGAATTTTGCGCAACATTCGTTTGCATTCTCGAAGGCCTATATATACCCATTTATGAAGGAAGATTGAAGCATGAAATTATAGAGAAATACATAAGAGGGGGTGTGAATTTTGTATTTTAATAAAATATACTCTATTTGATTTGCAAGCATTTGCTTAAGATTTCAATACTTTGTTTCTTTCTTATCTGTTTTTGAAAATTGATTTTGAACTTAAAATTTTGAAAAATATTTTATTGACATGCCAAATTCACCCCCTCTTATGTATTTTTCCTGTCTAACATATGTAAAGTAATGGCATAGGTACTAGAGAAGTACTTTGATAACTACGTAGGCACTTTTGGGCCCAAAAGAAGTTCGATGTGTTGGGTGCACTTCAGACCAAACTTCATGGGTATTTTTGCACTTTTATTTTCCCTAACTTTAAAAAAGTTAACACCGTTAGTGTATATTGATGGCATGGGCACTTTTGACCAATTTTGGTAACTACATGAGCACTTATAGGCAAGAAATAAACCTTCATGGTATTAGGTGCACCTTAGACCAAACTACATAAGCATTTTTGCACCTTCGCCCATTTTCGTAACTAAAAGTGCCAAAAAATAGTTCTCAGTGTTGGGTGCACTTTGGACCAAACTACATGGTTATTTTTGTATCTTTTATTCCCCCTAAAATTGAAAAACTTGACTTCGTTTGCATATATTGACGATATAAGCACTTTTCACCCATTTTGGTAACTACGTGGGTACTTTAGGCCAATTAAAACTCCGCGGTGTTGGGCGCACTTTGTACCAAACTACATGGGTATTTTTGCTCATTTGCCCTTTTAAAAAAGAAAAGGAAATGAAAAAAAGAATGAAAAATTTTAGAGGAAGATAGATCTAGACTCTGGAGGCTATGCCTAGCCTGTACTTTTATCACCAATTCTTTGTGGCTAGCCTTCTCACAATCCATTCTATCCAAGATCCAATTTCTGCTTCTACAATGAAACTTTAGCCTCATGCCCCATCAGCAATTCCTCATCCACCTCTTTCTCGTCAAAATTTTGATCTTTACCCCCTAAAGTGGATATATATAGCAACAGTCCATGGATTTCTGACTTCTTAGTCCTCCCTCCTTCAAGATGTGAACATTGGGTGCAGATTTGTCACATTCAGAGTACACTCCCTTCGTCCATCTCCATCTTCTGTTTTTTTCCTATGACGTTGTTGAATAATCTTTATCATATGACAAGGAAATGGCCTATGGAAATCCACAAACCACACCACATCAAACCCACTATATATATAGCATACGAGAAGAAAGAGAGAGAGAGAGATGAGTTCAAAGAACAAAAAGTAAGGATAATCACTAGTAACAAAACAGATACACCTAAAATAAATATTTGGATGGAATGTGAAAAGGACAAAAGATTAATATCAAGATTATATAGAGTATTAAATATCAAATATAATAGATTACGTACAATAAATATCTGGAAGGAAGGTGAAGAGATCACGTACAATAAATATTGGGAAAAAAGATGAAGAGACAAAAATATTAAAATGAAGATTAAATATTCGAAATATAATAGATAACAAAGAAATTAACAATTAACAATGTTGTTATTACTAGTATTATAGTGTTATATAGATACAATTTTTAAAGTATAAATATTGTGAACTAATGGTTTTGTAAGCTCAGGAAGGTATCATTTAAAGCTTGATAAGAAAAATAAAAAATTATTCAAATTGACTAATCAATAACTCTTCATTAGAGTAGTAAGAAAACACAATTTATTGGTCTACTAATATGATTAGTCCACCCTTATTCGTTACCCTTGGCTAATAGCATATTTAGTATTAAAATTATGCACAAACTCCGAACTTTGGCATTTGCATTTATACATAACCAATAGTCCAATACAAAACATCTGAAGTTGGAGCTAATTCTCATTCTTGAGGATGAATTGTTTTTGGTTGCTAATTGACATTTGTTGTGGTGTTTTTAAGTATAGGTATGTAAATGGGCCAGCCGGCCCTTCATTGTAAAATCTTTCTTAGCAATACATTTGAAACCATATTTAATCCCAAATTAACCATTAAAACCAAGGAGATATTAACTACTATAGAAAAGAAAGTTATTAAAAGCAAATATTCTATCGTAGTTAGAAAAAGAGTTTAACTAACTTTGATAGCAAGAAGTTTGTCATAGTTAGTAAGTTTTAACCTACACTTAAAAATATTTGCCCTTGATAGAAAAAGGTACATGTCATAATAAATTAGTAAAGGACTATCATGTATAAAAGAAACTTTGTACATACTTTTCAAAATAAAGCATGTTAGAAAAAGAATATGGCTAACATGGTTAAAAAGAGTTTTTCTAAAATTTAGAGAATTTAAAAATTTACAAGTAAACAATGTTAGAAAGGAAATACCTAACATGGTTATAAAAACTTACCTAAGTATAATAACTATATTAGAAAATGTTTTAGCTAACATAGTTAGTTTTCAAAACTCAATGTTTTCTAAACAAGTAAGGTAACTATGTTAGAAAAGGATTTCTCTTACTAACATAATTACAAAAGATTTATCTAAATCTTTTTTTAAAATAAACAAAATAACTATGTTAGAAAAGATTAACCTACTAACATAATTATAAAAGATTTCATCTAACAATTCAAGTGTACCATGTTAGAAAATGCTCATTTAACATGGTAACTAAAAGTCAAGTTATAAAGCAACACTTTGCCTTTCTCTGAAAACTTTCAATACTTTAATCAATTCAAATACCGACAACAATACAAATAAAACAACCATACGAACATACATTCCAAAATAAACTCATCCTACAATTAATAAAACCATTTCTTAAATTGTATGAAGAACATATTACATGAAACCATACCACATTCATAATTTATAAATATCATCATTTATGTTGAAATTTTCCCATACTACATGAAACCATAACACATGCCTTGAAAGCAGACTTTCATAAAAAGAAGTGAAACCAACATTGCATGCTCAAAAACTGTACATCCATAACCAAGCAAAACTATGTCTCCTGCCACCAACATGCATAACAGAAAACATAAATAATCCTTGCAGGCCTTTGGTCACAGTTGTCAGAAAGGATCAGTTTCAGAAAAAGTATAGCCCAATATAGTCATCCATAAATATCAAATAAAAAGTATGCGGAAGCAAATGATAAAGCATGCCTAGACTATAGTATATGGCAATATACCTAGTGAGTATTCGAGTATCCGCTAGCTCATTCCCTTGACGTTCGGCTCTGGAACTAGACCCTGAAAAATATTGAGCAACAGGGAATGAGACAAAAACCTCAGTAACTTAGTTTTTACTTGCCCTACATTTGCGGGTGTGCTAGCAAGTGTCATGTGGGACCTATAGCATATACGTTCACAACAATGCAACATGTATCGTATATTGATCATATGTAGTGAAACCAATAATTAGTTAAACCTTATAAATATAATTATAAATCATGCTTTAAAACACCTATGAAGAGTACAAAACAACACATATCAGGTGGAACCAACACACTACTCAACGCAAAACTGATGGAAACAAATCACTGGCGGCTCGTTGCCTTGGGACACAACTAAATAAAAGACACCCAAGGGCCATCGGGGGCATTATCACGTGATGGAGCAGAACCAACCACCAATGCACCAAACCAACCAAGCAAAGTACAACCAATATGCAAATAATTCACAACTTTGAAAGGTTGGAATTTAGCCACATCATGCTTTTCAAAAACCATCATGTATGCTCAATTTCAACAACATAAACATTTTCTTTTAAACATGCTCAATTATCACAATTATCATTTCAACATATGAATTCCACATAACAAGTGTAATAAAGAAAGCATTTGCAACACTTTCACATCACAAGGCATATTTGCCAATTTCCAAAGCATAATAGTTTAGCTTACCAACACTAAACACACACATAAGACAAAGAAAATGGTCACTTCTTGAAGCCAATGAGATTTTAAGACAATGAGTTTAGTCATGTGCTCAAATTGAAGCAATCACAATTCTACAATTACCACAATGCAACCATCCAACATTAATCACATGATTGAATATAAACAAGGTTATTTAAAAATAATTCCATCCCAAAATTTACATCCCAAGCCATCTAACACTCCAATTTCAATAAACAAGTCATTACTAAAAAATGAATCCAACTTCCATATCCAAGCCTACCCTCCAATTGAACCAATTCATCCTCAAACAACCATCAATGCAACCAATTAACAATCATCATTATCCTCATCTATACCTCAAACTATCCACTTAGTCCAAATCCATCTCCAGGCCTAAAACACAAAATTTCACTCTAGCCCAAATATCACCCATTCAATATTCAATCACTATCTACTATCATATCTCAATTCATTAAAACCATTGGATTGCACAGGACAAGCTTATAATCCAAAAACCCCTTTCAAAACTCAAGTTTTCAAAACTTGATGAAGCCAAAATTTGAATTAAGTTCAAACCCAAGAAAAAAGGTATTTGAAATCTCTCCTTATCATTAATCACATTTAAAACATTGAATCTCAACAAGGAAGAGGATTTTTCAAAAATCACCCCAAAACACTAAGGTTTCCAAAACTTTGTTGTGCCAAATTTTGTTCTTGGCTAAAATCAAAGAACACAAAGCATTTGAAATCATTTTCAAGTAGGAATAAGCTTAATGGAACCATAAAACAACCAAATACATGTGTATTTTCGAAATCCCTTTACAAGCCCTAGAAAAACAAGCTTAAACAACCCAAAACAAGGTTCAAGCATTTTCTTAGCAAGATAAAATAAATCAATAATTTAGATATGTTCAAGAAGGGTTTAGAAAACAAGTAACTCAAGAACGCAAGTCAGATTTTCAAAAATCCAAGGAATCCATAAATTTCACCAAGAACAATTTAAGAAAAACCAAGAAGGAATGAAGGAAAAGAGCTTAAAGCCACTTACCTATGATGAAACCCACTTGAAACCCTTAATCTCACGAGCCCTAACAGAGCTCCACTCTCTCCCTCTCAACCTCTTTCAAAAATATGAAACCCTAATACAATTTTTGTCTACACTTATTTATAGGAGACAAAAAATTGTGAGTTCATCGTGGATTCGCCATGGCGAACCTACCTAGGTCACTCTCGGGATCATGACTTCGCTGGCGAAGCCTCAACAAAGCTAATTTCTACCTACATTTCTTCCTAGTTCGCTGTGGGTTCGCCATAGTAATCCTATGGCAAACTTTGCCTAGAAACTCCATTTTATTTCAACCCCCAAATATCCCATTTCTATCCAATAATCAATCCATATAAGATTCATAGCTTAATTTAAGTTCTACACCTCATATTCCATTCTTAAACCTCAAGAGCCATAAAGTTGAATCCATCAACAAAAATTTCATAAACTCATTTAACTACATTCCTCAAATTCCAAAAAATCATATTAATGAGCCTTCTAAATCACCCCAAATTATCATCAAAATCCACAATTTATCAATTATACTCTAATCCCAAATCAAAATTCCCCAAAACTATCCTAAATTATGCTTAGATCTATGACTTAAAATTTGGGATGTTACATTCATGGGTTTAGGATAAACTGGCAAGTATGTTTAGGCCCGACTCAAAAAAACAAACATACTTTCAAAGCCCTACTTGGTTACTATTGGGCTTGACATGCCACAATATTTTTTATTAAAATATTATTTTTATCTTTTAAAAGAAATTAAGTTAAAACAAAAAAATTCTTGATTAGGTAAGGATAGCTCTAGGTCATGAAGGACCCATGCCGCAATAAATCTAAAAGGCGATTTTTTTGAGCTATGAAACCCAATCTGTCCATTTGAAGCAAAAGAGGTCTAAGGTCAGACTTGTATCATTGAAGATGAGTAAGTGTAGCTCTAGAAAAATCTTCAAGCCACTTGCTAGATTCCAACAATCTATCCAGCTGGCTCTCACATCTAGTACATTACCATGTATAACTTGGACCTGTGAACCTAGTTTCTTCTAAAAAACTAAAAAAATCCTTATTTGGAGCCCCATAAACTCCTTGAGATCGCCATTTGCTTGCTACCAAAATAGTATTAAAATCACCTCTAATACACCGTGGTTCATGGATTGTGTCCCTTATTCGTTTAAGATCTCTCCATAATTCCCTCCTTATACTTGGTAATGGATTAGCATACAGAATCATAAGCCCCAAAACTCAAAAGTTGTTCTCTTTTATCCTTACATGAACTAATTGGGTGGTGTGCTCCACCACCGTCACATCTTGAATTTTATTAGTCCACATACACCGAATAACCCCCTTATATCCATCAGCATCTACAACAAAATTATGCGTGAACCCCATTATTTGAATTGTTTGCCTTGGTTTTCTACCCCCACATCTTGTTTCTAGAAGAGCAATAAACTCCAACTTATGAAAAGCCGTTAACTCATGAATTAAATTAGGAAAGGAGCGAGCCCCTGTCCCTCTGCAATTCCAAATAAGGACATTCATTGATAAACCATTTCATTAATTGAGAGGGCTACCCTTGTGTTCTCATCTTCAATTATCACTACATCGCTGCATGTATCATGGGGAGTATTAATATTTGGCTCAATAAACACATTTACACTGTTCAGTCTTGCCCTATTCAAATTCTCCACATCCATAAGCCCATTCCCATTAGGTTCGCCATCTACCACCACACCATTGTCTACTAAGCCCGAACTCCCTCCATGTGAAGTCTTACCAGGCCCATTTGCAAGGGTGAAAAAGGATTAGAAGAGACAATATTTTTAGTATTCCCCAATAAAACTGTTAGACAACATATCATCTTTAATTACTATTTTTCCCCATGTTGATCTCTTTCCCACGTGGCCTATTCTTTGACCCTGCCTTCCTTTTGGCACCAACTGGGACCCACACCCTTTCCTTTACATTACTAAAATCTTTTCCAAGAAGCCGGTCATCATCCTTCAAGGTTTTTTTAATTATAACTTTTGTGCCATCACGGACTCCAGTTCTCACTCCAACTCGTTGATCAACTTGCAACTTCATAATTTCCTTATTTTTCTCCTATTTTTGTGGCACAATTTTCATAGAAGATCCTTTCAAAATCAAATCTAATTTCCTTTGGCTAAAATCAAGTTTCACTATCATATGAGGGCCGAAAATTCCACTACCCGGATTCTCTACCCCACTATCCACCGGCAGCCCTTGTTTCTTTACTGGAACTTCATCCACTTTAAGAGCTTCTGTCGTAGGAGATGTACTCTACTCTTGAGATTCTTTCCCAACTGAACCATTCATCTTCTCCTTCTTCATAGAACAATGAGCCATGTGATGTCCATATGTTCCACAATGGAAACATACCATATGTAATCCCTCGTACTCAAACCCATGAGTATCCCCAAAATGTTTAAATATAGGAAATAGAGGTTTTTGCAAGTCCACCTCAATACAGACCCTTGCAAAACCACCTTTCTCCGAGAAAGTCGTGGTGTGATCAATTTTCAAAAGTTTTCCCCAACAAGATTGCCAATCCGTCGAAGTGATTCCACATTAACATTGCCAATCCGAGGAATCCTGACCCATGCTGCGATCCATTTTTGTTGATAAGCCTTTCAAGGATTAAAATTTGGACACCACCTTTTTACCAAAAGATAGTGATCTGCAATCATCCATGGTCCCTCTTGAAGAGCATAATCACAGTCTTTCGGAATCGAAAAAGACACCATATAATATCCATTATTCAAAGGTGTTACTCTCATAGGTTTCTTAGGTCTCCACATGCCTTTCATTCTTTGAGTCATGAATTTTACTCCTAGAGTTTTCCCTAACAACTTCACCAAAAGTGAGTTTGCATAGGGCTTACACCATGCAGCATACTCAGATGTGACTTACAGCGTAGGGAGATTCTCATTCTGTCTCCAATCATTAGTATCTCCCTGTTTTGCCACATCATCATCTGATTCGCCATTCTCTCCTACTTCCTTTTCACCCATGCTCATTTTTTCAAAGTAATTCTTCCAACCATTCATTGCATCTGCCGCCTCCATAGTCATCTCCAAGAACCCCAACTCTCCTAGGTTTAGTAATTTATCCCTATACAATGATTTTAGCCCTTTACTTCTACCATCTTGCCCACCGAAACTCCCACCGAACGGCGGAAAACCATCACGGACAAACACATCGTCGCCCTCTCCACGATCGCCTTCTTTCTCTCTCATGCTGCTCTGTTTTTGCCCCTCTATTCTGCCTTGGGTAAATTTATTCATTTAGTCAAGCATTTTACACAAGTTAAGGAAACATAGTGTCTTCATTTATTATTGCTAAAATTAATGTGACCTTTCAGTTTTATCTTTATATCATTTATCATACACACCCTCTATCCCCTTTTTATATTAAATATTCAAGGGCGAAAATAGAAATAAAACATTTATTATATTTACTTTTTCAGATTACCTCTTATAATTTGGACCAAAATGATTCTCATGTTATCTCTTATAATATGTAATGAATAGAGTATGATACAAGGTAAAAACTTGCAAGTTGAGAGTAAAATTTTAAAATAAAAAAATATTCTTTTAATTTTTTCAATCACTTTAATGTAAACGGATAATAAAATCCTACACATGATAAAAAACAATACATAATAGTTGCTCCCCCAAGGGAAATTTTGGTTTGCAATTGACATACCCTGTTTTATAGAAAAGAAAGAGACACGAACTCACACAGGAAGCCCTTGTTTTTTTTAATAATGTAGGAACATTTACATGTACAAAGTGAAAGAGCTATCTGCAGGCCCGTACAGATCATTGACTAATTTTTTTATTTTGATAGATACTTATCTTCCTAAAACACAAGGAAAGGATCCAAAGATCTTCAAAAACCGTAAATAGTCCTGGAGAAAGGTTCCAAATGAAGAAGCTCTTGCTTGTTCGCTTTGAAAACCGAAGAAAGTCCAGGAAAACAATGAAAATCTTTACTTGGTAATGACTCAGCTAAAAGAAATCAGGAGTATGATCCCTTCTCTCCTTTTCCCCATTCCTATCACATTTCTACTATAGTCTAAAAAATTGAACAGTTGAGGTTTAACAACTGTATTCATAACAATATATAAAAAAAATGATGAATAAATTTAAAATATTAAATTTAGATCTGCACAATTTGACTATATAGAGTATTCTAAAAATAGATGAATACTTTTATAAAATATCAAATTTCAAATATCAATTTTCTTATACAAGGAAAAAGATAGAATAAGGAAAGGAAAAAGGTTAATATGCAAATTTTTTGATTACCTATTTCATCATATGTATCTAACATCATAAATTTTCTGTTAAAAAATACAAATAAAGTTTTTAAAATGGTTAAATAACTCAGCATCAGATAAGTGAACTAATATTGAATGTTTAACAAAGATGTCAATTAAAAAAAAAAGGTATAAAAATAAACATCAAATTTTTCAGAATTGTGTGATTATGTCAAGTTATTTAAGGTATTTAAATGGTGTCGTATATACAGCTTGTTTGGGAGCATTTTTTTAAAAAAATTAATTTTTACATTTTATAAAATAAAACCACTCTTACATAAGTTTGAGATTTGTTGAAAGTGGTTGCTCTCACGGGAGGGATTTACGTACATTCCATGCTAATCATAAAAAAGACGAGCAATATGTTTCTCATCATAATCTGTATAGTTCAGATTTATTTCAACGGTTCAGATTTATTTAAATTTATTTTAATATTTTTAACAAATTTTTATTTTAATTTATACAAAATCAAATATAAAGTTAATCTTATAACTGTCATTTATTAAAAAATTAATTTTATCTTTGAAAAAATGGTTATTTAAAAATCTTAAATTTAGACTATTTATATCAAATTTTGGATGGTTCAGATTTCATCTCAACGATAAGAAGTGTTTTCTCATTGATATGAGGACTGAATTGGAACCTCACAGGAGATGGCAGATCTCTTCGAAACAATAATTCAGAGTCACACAACACGAGCAGCTTTCAGTGGCAATCCCTCTGCATCATCATAACACTCGCAAATCTTTTCAACTGGGCTTCTTTTGTTTTTTTTGCCAACTAACTGGGCTTCCTTTATAGACCTATACAGTTCTGTTCCTATCAAAACCTTTCTAATGGGCCTCCAAAACAAAATAATTAAACTTTATTATTTGCCTCATTCTCAAACTAAGTACAACGAATTGAGGTGCATAAAAACACCAAAACCGTGAAACAACCTCCTTAGCCTCAAATCACTCAACGAACCACATCAACAAGGTTCAAATATTTCATCAACCAATATAAAGTCACAACTTTCTTATAAATTTTTTTCGATAAGACATGCAAAATAATTCAACGATAACTTTATCTATATACACAAAACATTCAAACTTGGGGCTATGTGTACCTAGTCCAATTGAGATTTTCTCTTGTAATACTTCAACAGATTGTTCGTCCACAGTCACAGACTCAGTAAAAAATATGAATGAAATTATCCCTTTGACACATGTCCCTTGTTTATTATTATTTTTTTCAATTTTACAATCACATAACTTGAAGAGAGATGGAGTATTGTGTAGACAAATGATGATTAAGATTCTCACAGTGGAAATCCCACCCAAAGAAATCAATTATACTCCCATTAGTAGGAATCATAGAAACAATTTGATTGTTAAAGTCCTCTTGTGCTTGCAAAATGGAAGGAGCGGAATCGAACTTGGTGTTAGGGTACACCATATCATTTTGCAATAATAAGAGGTGGTGGGTAAAATAGTGGAAGAAAAAGAAGATTTATGCAACATTGGGATGAGTTAGTTCTTACTACTATGTTTATTTTGTATACAAGAAAAATGAACATATATAATTACAATGTCTCACAAGTAGACATAAAAGAAATTACTAATACAGGAGTTAGTAAAATGATACAAGAAATAAGGATGTGCATTGAGTTCTTACTACTATGTACAACTAAATCAGGCAGTAAGTCACAAGATAAAACTTGTTGGAAAGATTCATCAACATTAGGAATTTTATCAATCAAAACTTCTACCAACAAGACCTCTAATAACTAACCTAATAGGAACATCATGCATATGACTCTCTAAGATAGGTTCATTCTCATCAACATTAATGTTATCCATACAATAGTCAACAGTTTTAAAATGCTCAAGCTTACAATCATTAATAGTACAAGAGAGTGAATCATGATTAATGGCAAAATCAACCCCTTCATTACATGCTTTTCTTTGAAACTTAACAAGCAAGTGACATTTTTTTATAACAGTACTCTACACATATATGATGTTCATTACAAGAGCATGGAAAGAATTCATTTAATTCATCACAATCATCCATAATACTATAAAGAGAAGCATTTTCATTATAGGAGGATCTACCTCAATGTCACTCAAAATATTAACTTCATTATCAATGAAAGTAGTAGCAAGATCTACTTCTATAAGGCTAGGATCATTTACAAATGGAAGAAGAGACTCCTCATTTTTGCTTGGTATTGCCCCACTTCATGTGATTGAATGGATACACTTGATTGGTGCATTAGATGTTGGGAACTCTCCACTTATGAAGTTGCATTCACTAATGTAGAAAGCCCTCTTAACATCTGTTACCAGGTTGATGTAGAAAAATGGGCATTTTAACGTCCGTTAAAAAACTGAAGTTAAATGTGACGCTTTCAAAGTCGGTTATTATATCAAATAACGAACTTCAAAAATCCCACAAAGGCCCCTCTTTACATCTGTCATTAACTGTAAGAGAAATTGAAGGAGGCTTTCTACATCAGACTCTAATATACAAATAGATGTCGTTTACCATACGTGGGCCTTTTAACGTCCGTCATTGATTATTAAGTGACGTCAATATACCTCAAAAGAAGAGGCTAATTTTCTGCCTTAAAGAAATGACGTCCGCTATTAGATAATAGGAGACATCATTTTGTACATTACAACATCGTCTTATTTTTTAATAACAGATGTCGAAAGTGTCACTTATTTTTTTACCATTTTATTTATTTGTTCTGGTTTGTGTAGATCTCATAATACATATTCTATATATCGAATACTCACACAAACAGAAACAGAGGAAAATTAATACATTATTCACAAATTTATTAACATCAACCAAATTAATTAAACTAATTACATGTGGAAGGTTCTACACAAACATAAAAAATTCCATATTTATTCAACTAAATATTTTGTACATCCTCTACTTTTTACCCCATATTTTTAAGTATATACTCTACAATTTGATTTTGAATCGGATCAATCTCCTCTATATGGTCAAAAGAGGTAGTTCTACCATAAATCTGCAACAATATGGATGTGAAAAGAAATTAGATAAAATATTACATTTATGTATTGTATTAATCATATAAGAAGTTATAGATAAAAAATTTCTACCATTGAGAAGTCTCTGGTTTGTCCACTAATAATAATGTCAAACATAAACTTCATGACATACTAACCACATTCTTTATTCCCCAGTTGGCAAGGGCACTATATAAATCACAAAAAAGGGTATCAATAACAAAGTGATTATATACAATATATATCTCAATTGACTAACATTCAAAGAATTTAAATCAAAAGTACTTACTTTAGGTCATTGTATCACGGCATCTGATCTTTAGAGGCTTTCATTGTTTTTTCCACTAGATGGCAATTCGCAATGCCCGTGAAATTGAATAAAAATTAGAACATATACATTTCAATAATTTATTTAGGCCCAAAGTAATAATTAAAGACTTTATTAACACTTACGTCAATAAGACACCTTTATTTTGGGAGTGTATAGTATGCTTCAACGAGTCAAACCAAAACAGACGATGATTTGCGAGGCAACCAACAGCTAAACTCTAGTGATGAATGAAAAACACTAAAAATGTTATGTTCACATAAAAACATAACATTTGTATATGTGCAAAATGATGAAAAGTTGGCAAAATAAAAAAATTAAACTTACTCGTCAAGAGTAGGTGCAAAATAGCAGGCTCCTCAATTCACTGACATTTGATGCATAACATATGCTTGCATTGTGTCAACATGATTCTACTACTCCTCCATGGTCTTGAATTTTTCTTTCCTCACCAAGGCCATTGGACTGATGAAGCGGTACTCCGTCTTGCCTAAATTGATGCACATCTTATGGAGTTACTTATCATAGAATAATTGAAATTAGAAAAGGATTGATCTACAAATACTGCAAAGACATAAAATGTAAAGAAGTAATGTTTACTTACATAATCACTCATTCAAGCCAGTTGAGGTCAAGATCCTCCACCTTCAAAAAGTGCACAACATCATCGTCACCATCAAGCCCAAAGGGGTATAAACGATTAGGACCAACTATTCCTGTCGGCATCATTAAGTTGACCATGCCCAAGGTTGGCTACATGTTGCATAGGACTTTCAGAAACTGATATTTATCAGTTAAGACCTACTGATGAAGAAAACAAAACAAGGTTATCTTATTACAAACTATAAACAATGAAACAAGCAATCTCAAACTTAAGTGTGGAGTCTTATACCAAATCCAGAGGCACCTTCTGCAGAGTCTTGTGTACAAGTCGTTTAGGCCACAAGATGAAGAACCCGATCGCATTGCCTAATATGGTGACTCCTAACAAGGAAAGGGTACAGCTACCCCCACCATATTCACCTCGACAACTATAACCGATGCCTTTAATTGGTCCTCATGAATAGGAATATTATGGATTGTAGAGGCCTTGGGAATTGGCAAGCTTTGTCGACTAGGTCTAAATGAGGGATATCCGGATGGAGATAACACTCTTCTCCCACGTTAGGCTCATTTAATGTGGGATTGGAGGTGTCCTTATGTAGTAATCCTAATGTCAAAGGCTAATTGTAGCTATCATTGGCCTTTGGAATGCCGGTACTAACAGACTCTTGCAAGGGATGAGAAATCAAATAGTCACCCTAATTGATGAACCCAGAATTCGGTAATTAACATATATTATATATGCTTGAACCTATCTTGGTTTAGGAGGATGTGACGTGAGTCTGAGCTATATGGTAGACGCTCGGACCTATGCCTCAACCTATGCCCGAATCTGCACCGCCATTTGCCCCTATAGAGATTCCTGAACCTTTACTGCCACCTGCTCTTGGACCCATACTGTCACCTGCTCTACAATCTGTGCCTCCTTCGCTTGAACCTTGGCCACAATCTCCTCAGTGGATTCCTTACGGGTGGATGATCAAAGTTTGCTATCAAAATACTCCCTCCGTCCCTAATTATAAGCTTCATATTTGTGAATGGGCTTGTCCTAAAATATAAGCTTCATTTTATGGTTGTCTAAGCATTTATTGCATTTTTTTCCAATTTTACCCGTTGTTTATCTTTTCCCCATACACTCTCTTTCATCTTTATTATCTCTTATTTGTCATTCTCTTTCATCTTTAATAGTAAGGGTAAAGTTGGAAAATTAATTAGATTCCTCACATAATTAATGCTTTTAACTAACTTAAGTAGTTTTTCAAATAAAACAAAGTAGTTATTTGAAGCTTATATTTAGGGACGAAGGTAGTACTTGGTTAGCCCAAAAGACTTGGGATCCCCAATAACTTGGTCGAGGTGGTCAGGCTTCCCAATTACCGGTGTCAGTATGTCCATCCTCCTACACTGTGTAAAGGAACCTTGGGAGGTCTGCTGCTTAAGTTCATCCTACAATAACTGGAAAAATCATAAGTTGTAATGTCGTATAAAACCATAAGTTAAATGTATAAACAAGCAAGTAAAATACTTATAATCCTCTTTGCAACCGCTTCAACCTTCGGAGTGACTTATTTGCCTCCTTTCTTCCTTCCCTCGGCCTATTTCCTATGATGTTAGAAGGGTGGTGGTGGCTCTACAACAATAGTAGGATCGGATCCTGCCGTTTTCCCTATTTCTTCACCTTGTGCCTTTGTAATAGTCTTCTCCAGCCACTTGTATCCCCCCGAGACATTGTGTGCTTATAGATATTCTTCTCTTGTCTCTCCTTCTGTTTTTGCCTCTCCTCTTGCGAAAATAAAACAAAGCTAACTAGTGTGTTAAACATGTAGTTTTAAACCAAAGTTAAAGAGCTATTTATGAAATATACACACCTAGAACTTAGGGTCTATCCGTTATGCGACAAATTTCTTCCAAACATCCGGGTCAAGAAAGAGATATGTCTGACAGGGATCTCGATCCTTCAGTGCCCCCCGAATGTACTTGTTACCCAGCTTAGTCTTGAAATCCTTCCACTTCCTGTGCACTTCTCCAAACCAATAATCTTTGAACTATTTGTTGTTTAGGACAGTGAAGTTTTACTGCAAAAAAAAAAGAACACATTAGTTGAGTAAACTAACAGAATAAATATATTATTAATCAAGTTAAAACAAACAGAAACATAATGATAAAATATATCAAGATATCTGACCAACATCAGGATCGACATTCTTCCAATCGTATAGTAAGATTCTTATACTGTTCCTCGCCATAAAGCCAATATAGCTAATGAATTGTGCGCTATTTGGACCAACAGGATTCATGTCATCATTAAAGTGTACATGAATGGACAACAATGTGAGTGAGTTTCATCGAACATCTGCCCCTTTTTCAAGGGGGGATCACTCTATTGCTAATTGTCAGAACCGTTTGCCATGTATCTGTTAACAAATCAAATATGAGATGAGTCAATATAGTGCCACAACTTTTACAAAACCAAAACCAAAACAATAACATGAATTAATACATAAAAGTATATGATAATGCAAAAAGGTTCTCACTTGAGGTGTTATGCCATATCCCCTCACAATGATCATTTTGAGCTGCAAATTGGTCATCATCTATCAATTCTAATTCTCTTTATTTAGGTGGATTTTCTCATAAAGGTGGTATCTCATCTAGATCTAAAATGAGAGCACGGTCCTTTTTCTTTTTACTTGCAGGACTATGGACAATTGCTTATTTGTAGGATCCATTACATAAAACACTTGTTCACGTGACTTGCTAAAAGAAAGCTCTCATCTCTATACCTAACCTTGTGAAGATCAACTGAGATCATATCAATATGAGGATCAATCTCAACCGCACTATTGTTAACCCATGTACATTTAAAGATTGTAACTTTGAACTAGGTGTAACTTACATCCCATATTTATTCAATAACTCCATAATATGCCATGGAAGCCAATCTTGGGTTTTTATCTTTCGAACTAGAAGAGTGCTTTGCTTCGGCTAGCACCATCATGCCACTATTTTGCATGTTGTCGTCGTCGTCCTAGGCTTTTATGTAGAAAGAATACCCATTTATGTCATAAGCACCTCAAGTCACAACCTCAAAGCGAGGCCCCCTAGCTAACCATCTTAATATATTCGACACACTGGTCTCTTTTGCAACTTGCTCGTTCAACCACCCAATGAATGTCTTGTTATGCTCGTTAGCTATCTGCATGTTACTCTTTTTTAGGTTCTTTTCCTTCAGGATCCATTTATGCTTATCCAAATAAGGTTGCACTTCTTCCATATTATTCAAGATGGATAGGTGTGCTTGTAACACTTCTTTACGTCTCATACTCTTCACTTTGAGGCCTCATGTTCCCTTATTAATCCCTTCTTCATGTCAGGCTTTTCCTCACCCTCTTTTAGATACTATTTGCAAAATTCCATTGCCTCTTCAACTGCATATCTTTTAATCAAGGTTCCAAAAATCGGCTATAGAACCGGACGAGGCACTGGTTCAAGGGTCAATAGTCGGATTGAGGGTCAACTCAGAGTCAAACCGGTCATTTTAAAATAATAAAATTTTATTGATATTAACATTAATAATCACTAATATAAATATATAAATATAGATAGGTATGCATGATTCATCAAGTATGAATATTTTAATGTAACTATAGAGGGAAAAAGAGAAAATCATAGTTGATTACACATGAAAATAAATATTATTCTACAATCCATAGACTAAAATACAAATACTAAGGAACAACAATTAAATGTTAAAAATATGCAAATAAAATAGTATTTAGAATATAATATTTTCCTGGTTTCTAAAATTGAGTGAAGTGAAAGTTAATAATTAGGTGAATTATAACAAAAAAACCACATTAAAAAAACCTGTTCAACCTCCCTAATTTTGACCGGTCACCCGATTTGCCCAATGGCCAGTTCCCTCACTAAACCAGCCCGGACGAACATTGCTTTTAACAATGGATGCCTTTGGTAGATGTGGGTTCTTGGAATACCTTTCAAGATTTTCATGAATTGTTCAAAAAGGGTACATCCACCTTAAATAAAATGGGCCACCAAGTCTTATCTTATTTACAAATGAACAATCAAGTGCACTATAATATCGAAAAAGGCTGGAGCAAAGTTCATCTCTTGCTGAGAAAAAATAAATTAACCCTCATTTTCCAACTCGTTAGGCTTTTTAGTGTTAATGACTTTGATGAAGATAGCATTGAAAAACATACACAGTCTTGTTATAGTCCTTCTCATATCATCTTGTATAATGCCTTTGATAGCCATTGGTAAGAGTTGTTGTAACATCCTGGAAAATTAATTGACGATTAATGGGGATATTTAGGAATTTATTTGTTTTAAGGACAATAAATTGGAAAAAAATATTTTTAGGTTCAAAAGAGGTTATTATGGGAGAAAATAAATAGGTAAATTTTTGGAAATGTAAGGAATTTTGTGGCTCAAAATAAATATCTTATTTGAAAATTTCAGGGTCTAGTAGTATAATTTTTCCCTTTTTCCTTTTATTTCATTTCATCTCCCTTTTAATTATTCCCTCCTCCCTATGTGCAGACCACCCCCCACGAGCTATCACGTCTTCTTCTCCCCCCATGACTCTCTCTTTCTCTCGCCCTACTCTCTCCTTCCCACCGCCGGAGCCGCCACTGAAGCAGCCGCTAGACCGCCTTCTTCCCTCCCCCTTCCTCCCTTCTTTCCTTTCCTCCTCCCTCACCCCGTGTCATCCTCCCTCGCCCCCATTTCCATCTGTGTCGAGCTTTAAGGGGGAGGATTTTTCCAGCAAAATCTCACTGGAAACCACCTCCTATCACCATCATTCATCTCCCCTCACCTCATATGTCATTCCCTAACCCTTCTCTGGTCAGATCTGAGCTTGTCAGCGCCGGTGATGGAGTTTTTCCGGCCAACAAGTACATTTTCAAAATTCCATAAGTCTCCTCTACATTCCTATGTCTTTAGTTTTTCGATTTGCTATACTTGAAAAATTAGGTCTTGCCTAAGTTGGGGCTTTTGGAAGTCCTAAGCTTAATAAACTGAAGCTTGGACCATGAATTTGAGTTCCTTGAATAGATTATTAATTGTTGGAAGTTTTCCTAATTATTGAGAATTTTTGGATTTTTGGAGATTTTGGAAATTGGGGCTTTTGATGATCTGAAGTGTTTATGGTTAAATTGATGATTTCTAGATGTTTATTAAGGTCATATGAGGAGATTTAATTTATTGGTTTGATTGAAATTTGTACCCAAGAAAATATTGGGGGTTAAAGTTTGGAGTAAGTGGGATTTTGTGTAGTTAATGTTGCAATTCTGGATGTTGGAAGTTGATTTGTGGATTTATGGGATTAGTTTATACTCAACAAAAATATTAATGAGATTAATTAGATTAGATTGGGCGTAGGCCTTGATTTGGGAAAGGGGATATTTTTAGACTTGAACTTGAATTTATTGAGCTATTAAGGTTTGGAAATAAATTGTGGATTAAAGAATGGATTGTTGAGGTTGAGAAATAGTAGGAGGATGCTTGGAAAATTTTGTTTAGGCTTGAATTTTATAAATTGACATTAGTGATGAATTATGGGGGATTATTGAATGTTAAAGTTTAAGATGAATGGTTATTGGAGAGATTAATACCTAGGCTTGAATTGGTTAATTGGGATTAGTAATAATTTAGGGAGGAATGTGTTAAGGTTTTAAAGGAATGGTTATTGTAAGAATGGATGTTTAGGCTTGAAATTGTATAAGTTGGATTAAAGAGGAATTTTGGATATAAGGAAGAAGATTAAAGGGTAAGAGTATGAATTAATTTAAGTGAGGGCAATTAGAAGTGAAGATGGATATAAGGAGGAGAAAAAAAGGATACTATTAGAATTTGAATTTAGAAAGAGAAAGGGAAGGATAGTTAGTGATTTAATTTTCTATGTGTGAAATTGTTTGGATAAACGGATAGTTATGATGTATGTATGTTTATGTAGTGCTTGATTGCTTTGAGTTAGCACGGGGGAGCTGCACTATTGTGACATTGGTACCAGCTATCAAGTAACCACTTTCTACTTATTTATGTGTGTGTGTAGTGTTAGTAAGTAGCTTAAAATATTATTATTTTATAATTATGATGTTATATGAAAATGAGGTTTTGAATCACAGCTGAGATATGATTACCAATTGATGATTGACGAGATATGGAAATGGGATCTTGAACTATTATTATTTTCATAATACAATGTCCTGTGGAGTATTATTTTGAAATGGCATAAATTTGTGATCTGAAATATTTGGAACTGAAATGATTTTGGAAACTATTTCATATATATATATCCTGGAAATATTAGAAGGCTTGGTGCCTGATTGTGGATGTTACATATCTATGATGAGGTACCCTGTTGTGCCACAGGGACTAATTGAAATATTTATCAATAAAGGAGAGAAAGACGTAAGAGGGGAGATCGCCCCTCACGGATTCAGAAAGGACAAAGATCCTTCTTATCCGTGGTACGGTTCAGGGAAGGTAGACAGTCCCTTGTGAACTGCACCGTGGTGATCAGGGGTGGGTGGAAGGTCCCGACTGATCCCACATGCTTTCCCAACGTTTCTAATAAGATTTGTTTAGGGTGTTTGTAATTATCAATGATATATATATTATTCTTGGAGATGAATTAGGATGGGTTATTCTACACTTATAAACTGTGAAAAGATATTTTGGGACTAAGACATGCATCGGATACTTGAGCATGCTTTTTAAACTGATATATGTATGTATGTATTCCACTAGACACCTTGCTAACACACACCGCATGTAGATGAGTAGTCAGTGATTGCGTTTAGGGCTACTCCCATTTATCTCACTTTTGCAAGTTCTAGTAGCTGAGTATATGTTCAAGGGAAGGATTCGGGAACTTCTCACTGAGTCAGTGAGTGATTCTGGACCAGCAGGACAGAATCATGTTGCCACTTAGGATTCATGCATAATTTTACGCTTCCGCATGATTAAACTTGTTTTTACCTGTCATTTGAGCTCGAACTTTAATTTATTTATGATGCTTTGTTTTGGGATTATTTGATTGTTGATTATTTCTTCTACGACTGGTCAAATTCTGGCAACTCTTATTGTTGACTTATTTTTGGAACGATATAATTATCTTGGGAATGTTATATTATAATGATTATGAATGATTTGATGCCTTGGTGTGATGGAAGGGATTTGATATTGGTAAGTTGATGAGAATTTAAAGTTGGGATCCATGAATATTGTTGGTTTTACAGGGAAGTTTAATAATCTTGTGTATGGTTTCTCTTAATTACCATGATAGGGTGTTTCTTTTCTATTATGGTATAAGTGAATTTGTCTGAATTGTTGTTATTGTGTTGTATCTAGGTTACTTTAAATATCCATGTTAGGTGAATCCTTATCTAACATGGATAACTGCATTTGAATATTGGTGATTTTCAAAATCCATGTTAGTTTTATAATTTTAGGAAATTTCTTTTCTAACATGGATAAATAAAATGTGACACTTATTGCTTTTGAAATCCATATAAGCCTTTCTTAAATTTATTTTGATCCTTTTCTAACATGGATCTCTAATTTATTAAGTTAAACTCCTTTTTCTAACTATGATAGGTTGTATTTATAATTGGAAACTTCTTTTCCTATCATAGTTAGCCCATACGATTTGATTTAAATGGAATTTATTATGGGAAGTCTTTTCTAACTATGTTAGCTATTGTATTAAGCTAATTCATTTTCCTAACGTAGTTAGCCTTTATAGTACAATTTAAGTGAATATGTGTATTTAAAAAGTGTATTTATGAAAAACTTTTTCTAAATATGTTAGTTTTATATGTCAATTCATTTTTCCTAACATAGTTAATCTTTATTTATGTATTGAAATTTGATTGTGGGTGGTTAAAAGAGGATATTAGGGAATGACTTGTTATAGTTGTTGCATCAATACATAGTAATCATGCAACTTCATTCCCATCATCTTCAAATCATCCAAAGACACAAGTCTGCTAACATTAGAAGAATGACCCTGCTGCACCTTGATCCCATGCAAACACTCACATAGACTTATTTTCTCTTGGTTAGAAAGTGTATGAGTAGAAAGTTCCATATAAGCCCTCTTTCCATTTTCACTAACTATAGGATGCAACCATTGTCTATGCCCATTTCAACCAAGTATAGTAGTGCATTGAGTCCATTCTTAATCTTCCCTTATGTGTGTAACAGTGTCCCAAAAAGACTACCACAGACATTTTTCTCTTCATGCATCACATCAATGATGTGCATCACATAGAGAAAACACCAACATGGTAGATCAAAGAAGATTGACCTTTTCTTCCATATGTTTTTCTTAGAGGTGGTCTTAGTCTTCTGTCTCTTACCAAATACCCACATTGACATGCTCAACACAGTGGTAAACGTTCTCCCCCAGTTAAGGGATTGAAGCAGGCCCATACTTAGATGAGCTATTGAAACATTTCTTTAGTCTATGGTAAGGATGGAACTGATCAAGAAATCTCTTATAACTGAGATAAACGGTATTCTCCCGTGTTTGAGCTGGTGGAAGTGTGTGCCCAACTCACATATAAGGCATTCCTTATGTCTTTCATGTTGTAGTCGGAAAGATTGCCATATGTGGGAGAGTTATTTATTATGGTAAATAGCATAGCTCGTAACATGAATGTCTCTTGCTTGTACTCATCAAACACATCAACGCTTTTCTCACACAACATTTTCAAATCCTCAATCAAATATGCTATGCAGATATCGATATTATTCCCTGTCTGTTTTGGCCCCGAAATCATCATTGACATCATCACATATTTGCGTTTCGTCCACACAACCAAGGAGGCATGTTGTAAATGACCAACAAAATAAGCCAAGCACTATGTGTACTACTGAAACTCCTGAAATGGTTGAATCCGCCCATATATAGGCTGAGACGAATGTTCCTCGGCTCACCACAAAATTCAGGGAACATGAGATCTATCTTCTTCCATTGAGGGGAATCAACAGGGTATCAGAGATTATCTCATCACAATGCCATCTTAGATTTTTTGCTTCCATCGCATTTGCAAACAAGCATTTAAATAGTGGCACAGTTGGAAGGTACCATAATACCTTCAAAGGTGACCCTTTCTTTGCTCCATCATCACTACTGGCATCCTTCTTTGGCTTATACATTATATTATTACATTTTGGACACTCATTAGGTCAAGTGTGTATCTTTTTATACTCCATGCCCATCTTACTTAGCACTTTTTTAGCCTCGTACATACTGTTTGGAAGCACATTGCCGTCCGATAACATATCACTCAAAGCTTCAAGCATCTTTGAGAAACCTACGTCCACCCACCCATTTTCTGTCCTTATTTCAACAATTTTAGGATGACAGTCAACTGAGTATAATTAGTACACCACAGGAACAACGGTGTCTCTGCATCACTCCACAAGTTGCCATACTCATCTACCACAAAAAATGACTCTGCCCAATATCATTGATCATGTCGTCTATTTTATGAACACCAGCATCATCCACCGCCACTTCTACATTTTGGGATGTGCATGCATGTACGATACTTTGCAATTCCCCATGCCAAAGCCAATTCCTATAACTTTTGTTCCATTTTGGAAGCTCATGGTCACTTTTGGTCCAAAAAAAGTACTTGATGTTGGACATACTTTTGACAAAATCATATGTGTATTTTTTTATCCTTAACCTTATACACACACATAAACGTTTCTAAACAGGTCAAAATTCCATATATCTTTAACTGAACCAAAGTTGGTTAATTTTTTTTTTTTTTTTGGATGGGTAAGGTTTGAAAACTAGACATAGGTGGGAAGCGCCCTGGTGGTGCAGTGGCATGAAAGAAAGCCTTTGATGCTGTGACTATGTGTTCGAACCGTAACTGGCAGCACTTGCCAAATAAAAAAAAAAGGAAGTATGGGATGTGTCATTGGTAAATTTGCATCTTAACTCTTTTGAATATCATCTGTTCATATCCTTAATACCATCTGAATATCATCTGTTCATATCCTTAATACCATCGACCACCTTGATCTACAAGATATGAACGTATCCTAGAGCCACTAATTAAAAACCTTATACTCCAAATAATTGAAAAGATTATTGTGCAGCACTTAGCTTCCATCTGTTATCCACTAACAAAGGAAAACAAACACGCACTGATAATTTTCTTGCTTCTATATGTGGGAGAAAAAGCAAACTGACTTCTAATATATTGCTTGCATAGTAAGGAGAAGAGATTCGAAAGCATTCCATTTAGGTTTAATTTCACAATACTGGAAGACAAAATCTTTTTGATAATGGCAAATCAATCCACTAATTAAATTAGCAAACTCTTTCTTATTAACACTTCCGAATGGGTGGGAACATCTAGGCCCCAGAGAATAAAGAGAAATCGAACTTTTTAAAAAATCCAACGGATTTACACGAACGCAATGCGAAATTCCATCGTCAAATCTCCACCATATAAGCATTTTTAATCAGCGAGAAGGGGCCACAAGGGGATTAGCACATGAAGAGTTGATAATTTAATTGGTACAAATAAATTTGTTCTGTGAAATGATTTGTCTTGAATTTAATGAACGTTTAATTTGGCCCCTTATGTTTGTCAAAGAGGGAGCAACAATCTATGTAATGGATTCAGAAAGGGTGAGGTGTTAGATTGTAGTAGTTGGCGCGGGAAAGAGAGTAGTAAAAAATCTATGGGTTAAGGGTATAAAATACATATATGATTTTGTCAAAAGTTCATCCAGCACCAAATGTTTTTTTTTTGGGACCAAAAGTACACATGAACTTTCAAATTATATCAAAAGTCACATTTACAGTTATATTCCAAAAGGAAGCGCTTGGTGCTGGATGAACCTTTTTACAAATCACATGTATATTTTTTACCATAATTTAACAGTAAATGTGTATTTTTGATCTAATTTGAAAGTTCTTGTGTATTTTTGTTCAAAAAAAAAATATTTGGTGCTAGATAAACTTTTGACAAAATCACATGTGTATTTTTGATCCTTAACCCAAAATATATTAAAAAAGGTAAGATTGCATCCAAATCTAGCTATAGTGATTTCTAAGTAGATGAGGTAAAAACTTGAAAGAGCAGATACATCTTCACCATTTCTGGAATTAGCTAACGTTCACGTTTCTGGGACTTGTGCTTTTTTTCAGATTCATGCAAAACACCACTGGTAACACTCTAAGTTCTTGTGAAGGGAAAGTCAGAAGATTTTCTTTGAGAATTTCAGACTAATATAATTGGAAACTTCGTCCCTGAATTCAGAATATTCAGTTAGTGAGTTTCTTACTTGTATTTTAATGTTATTAGGATTATTACAAATATCATGCCTCACTCTAAGAGCATGTACGTAGAAAAATACTATGAAGTACCCTCTCTAGTTTTAAATATAAGACTTAGTATAGAAGTGAAATTTGGTCCTACAAATCAAATATTTTCCTATTATCTTTTATATTTATCATTTTTCTGTAAACTTATTTGTATGACTTATAAATTAAATATATAATATGTTGCGAAGTATTTTCAATAAATTTTATTACATATGCTATACATACATACATAGATTATTTAGCTTACACAATCACTCTAAGTTTGATGAATATGTTAAATATGTCTTATATATTTAGGACCAGGAGTGCTTATTAACAAAGTTCTCCCAATAATAGGAGGTCAACCTTTGCCTTTGTAGGGTGTAAAATTGATTTTTACAAGGTTAAAAAATTTTATTTGGTCAGTTACTAATTTAATTCGTAAAAGATGAGCACTTATTTATTTTAGTATTTGAAAAACAACAAATATTAGTGTAATCTTTTGAAATTTCATTGTTAGAAAGCTTTTGGCAAAACGTTGAAATTGGTGCGCTGCTTTAAGTGTAGACAAGAAGTGGATAAGTTATCGCCGAAAAAATCAGTAATTTTACATTATCTTGATCACTGTGAATAGCTAGCACTGACATTTATGTTTAACTAATAACGCATAATCAGCAGCGAGAGAGGTTTTTATTTAATCAAAATTGAAAGTAAAACCATTTATATTGAAATGAGGGAAAGACAAAAGAGACAGGATATGTTGGTAATTGCTCCATGTAAGAGAGGTCATGGTCCTTGTCTAGGAACTTGTAGTAGAAAAAAAGAGAATAATCCAAGAAGAAAGCTTTGGAGTTCTCTTCTGTCTCACTTATGAGCTTTTCACACTCCATAAAAACCCTAAACACATTCACAGGTTTCTGTCTTGCGTGATTCCGAACTTATATACCACGATCAAGCTGAAGCTCAAGGAGTTATCTTCAATAATATTCATAACATTCCAACGTCCTTCTGTGGATACTCTATTAACGAATCCTATATATAGTGGAAAGCAGCAACTATTCACCAAAAAGGAAAGCAAGTACATTATATACTCCCTAATTAATTGAATCATGTTATTTGAAAAGTTGGTTAAAACTAATTGGAGTAAATAAAAATGTGTAAAGTAGGGAATTAAATAAATTTATATATATATGGATAATATGAGGGTTTAAATGTGGTAAAGTGGGAAATTAAAAATAAAGTTTAAGAAAATCACAGTACTTCTTTTAATAGATAACAGGTAATATCCAAAATTTATTTCATATATATATATATATAAGGAATGGAGGGAATGTATGTTACTATATATGTAATTATGAAGGAATCACTTACTTGCATCCATGCCAATTGAAACCAAAACCCTTTTTGGCAGTGTGAGCAAGTTACAATTAATTTTAACTTACAAAGATTACTAGTTCTTCATCAGCATACGTTGATTTACATTCATCTCCGTATATACTACAGCGTCCAAAGGATCAGATCATCATAAGACATACGACAACAAACCGTATCTCATACTAAGGTTAGTACTCATACCGAAGTCGATCAAACCCATTTGAAAGAAAAAGACGCCATAATAAAATGATAAATTCAACAAACATGTACACACACACACACATTGATGTTGGAATAGGATCCGGATATGTTAAAGTTGGAACCTCTAATAAAGTTCCTAAGTTTAAACAATAAGGTGCATGCATGAGTTTTATGTTAATCTTAAATTAAAACTTATGTATAATAATGGAAAATATATATTTACATTACACCCGTTCATCTAATTCAGGAGTTCCAAAGAAATCATTTTCAGAGGATCCGGAACCTGATGACTCCAAAGAGAACACATAAGAGTCAAGTTGCCAAAATCAAATCCAGAGACACATATGTTGTGCGTGCGGGCGTGTGCGTGTGTGTGTGTGTGTGTGTGTGTGTGTGAGAGAGAGAGAGAGAGAGAGAGAGAGAGAGAGAGAGAGAGATGGGGGGTGGATGAAAGGAAAAGGGAGCTCCCTTCAGTCCAAGTATAGGAAGCATAAGATTCAATTTGTCTCCCGCTTCATTCACTCATTTACTGAGTATCTAATTCTATTCTTCCCTTCTGATCGATTCACTCAGTATTTGTATGAATGACTCGGCAGCTAATTAAATCATTTTGCCCCCTATTAGTGGACCAAAGAAAGCTCCCTTCTTCTTCTTACCTCACTTATCAAGTCCTTCTTCTTTTGTTTCACCGAATCAAGATATCATCGAAGACTCTCAGCCCCAGTCTCGTCCATCTTCATAAGCATAGACTCCTTCAAATTAATAGCCCTATAACATATAAATTATATATATATATACACACACACATATATATCAAAATTATACAGCTAAGAAGGTTTCTTATTGATTAGTTTTGAAGGAAAATTAGGGAGGGAGAATAGAACGATAACCTTGAACCCTGCATCATAGGCAAGAGAATTAGAGACAAGAAGATAGAGCAAAAAAATTTAATGGTTGAAGATTGAGGTGAAAGAGAACGAGAAACATCCTATTTATAGGCTCTGGATGAGCACTAATTAGAAAGTTGTAATCACAAGAAGATTAATTTCCTAATGCAATATTACTTGTTTCTCAATTCTCAATTAGCAATTAATGGTGATTTATCTCTTTTAATTAGGAAGATTTAATATCTCTTTCTTTGCCCTTCAAGTAAGGATCAGGAGGAAATTAATTGCTGATTAATTTCATAATGCAAAGTTACTTGTTCCTAAATTCTCAGTCAGCAATTAATGCTGATTTATCTCTTTTAATTGATTAGTGTTCTTATTTATAATCAAATAAATTCGAGTTCTCAATTCAATAAATTAGAGTTTTCAATTCCAACCAGATAGTCCAGCCCATCAAGGGCAGACTTAAATAAAAAAAATCCTAAAGTTTGATCAGTAAATTAAAAAGTTGAAGGAGGAAGGAAATTCTTACAGGAAAATACACTTCATAAAGATTAGAGAGGAAGACTCATTGCATGTCATTTTAGCTTACTCTATCTCATTGATAGATTGATTACACAGAGATGTGGGATAAGCAAGACCTTCTTTATAGACTTTAAGTAGTAGATCCGGGTACACGTACGTTCTTATAATGTTTAAAATATAAATATTGGTGAACTGAACAAAAATGAGTGATCATCAATTTCTTTCTTTTTTATTAACGGAAAGAGAGTTAATCATATTCCTCTTCGTATAATATCGGACCAATCAATTTGTGTTTCCATCTGTATCGATTTCTCCCGGTCCACTTAAATAAATGTAAAGCAAAATAAGCGCTTTAGAGAACAAGAAAATTAAAAAGAATACCTAATTGCGCGTGCATATCTTGAAGCGCTTAATTTTTATTTTAGTTATAAATTTAAGATCAAGTTGATTCTTTTAAAAAAAAAATTAAGGATACAATATAAACTACTTTAAATTATTTATATTTAATTTTTTTTATAAAACTAAGTTACCTTACTTATAAATCAGTGTATAATCTAATTTACTAGTGTATACATGTAACATGTCAAAATTTAGTGGTTTGTTTTGTTTACTTAATTTTTTTTCTTTTTTAAAAAAAGTTAACTTAATCTTTAATCGGAGGTAGAGGGAGTATCTACAAACAATCACATCCCATCATCCCATTGTTACCATCTAATCTAGCTCAGGTTTTTCAATTTACATACAAATAAAAATAAAAACAATTACGTAGTAAATTAATTTAGTTAAAATCACAAGGGTTAAGGGTCAAAAATACACATGAGTTTTTGTCAAAAGTTCATCCAGCACCAAATGTTATTTTTTAGAAAAAAAAATACACATGACCTTTCAAATTGAATCAAAAATACATATCTACAGTTAAATTAGGGTAAAAAATACATATGTGATTTTGTAAAAAGGTTCATCCAGCACCAAGCGCTTTTTTTCGGAATATAACTGTAAATGTGATTTTTGATCCAATTTGAAAACTCATGTATATTTTTGGTCAAAAAAAAACATTTGATGCTGGATGAATTATTGACAAAATCATATGTGTATTTTTGACCCTTAACCCAAATTACATTATATTACTAAAACATCCTAATATTCTACCTTTATTCCCACCCTCTATCTCTTGCTAGTTTATCTCTTACTAGTTTATTATTAAGGAGTATCAATAGGGATAATTTTGGGGAAATGTTGAAAAATTATAAAGAGGTCTTTTATTTATAAACAAGTTCATCCCTCCAAATAAATTTTATATTTAGGTATGAAGTACTATATACCACTCTGAAATTGTTTAATATTATTTATAAGTCATTTTTAATATGTTTTATAATAATCAATAAAGACGTAAAACCACATTAACTCTACAATAAGAATTAAAAACTTTTCAACTTTATCCCTATTTGATATACAATGTCATGCCTCATGAAAGCAATATGCACAATAACAAATTAAGGATAAAATTATACATGCATAATGAAGAAATTAATTATGGCTTATAAGTAGGATAAAAACATTTTTCTCTCTCTCTCTGCCTTATATAATAATGGGGACAAGAGAAGTATGTTTCAAGTTTAAAAAGACATATGAAGCCCTAGCTAGAGATTCCCTCTGAAAACTACACAAACACCAATAGTTAAAGACAATGGTTTTCAGACCAAAAAAAAAAAGACAATGGTTTTGGAGTTATATATAAATTAAACCTATTGTGACAAGACCTGATTATGGTTCTTTTGTCTGCCATGTAACGAGTAAAAGAGATCGATGATCATGTCATATAAAATCAAACCTTGTAACAGTAGGAATATACCTAATATACTCTTTGTGAATTAAGGCCGAAGCCTAACTAGAACTCAGACTATTATATAAATATGGAGAGATACATGTTAAAAGGATGAATTGTCCTAATGATTTGAAATTCAAATCACCATATAACTTCCAATACTATATATATACACACATATATATATATGGAATTAGGGAAATTAGTGGGGGTAAGTTACCCAACTAATAAGACAGAAACTTCAAATAAAAACATATCATCCTTCCAATCTTTTCTTTTCCTCTCCATAGTTTTTCAGTTGTATAACGAAATAAGGTCCTAATCGATGCTATGATTTCGTATTGGTACTCAATGAATCAACCGGATTCCAAGTACGCCCAAAATCCAACAATAACTATATTAAACAGGTATTGACAGAAAAATGATGAGAAAAGCATAAAAGGGCATAGTGACTATATGTACAAAACCTCATTAATTTACTCATATCCAGGGTGGAATTAGCGTAGTGTCCAGGGGTGCTGACTCAACCTCCCAATTTTTTACCTTTATAACAGTGTAGAAAGGCTTTATTATATTTCATTCAAAATCAACCCTCTTTTTTATAGATAAAAAATCAACTCTAAATTCAATATAATATAGAGTAATATACTTTAACGTCCCTCAGTTTTACTTTAACTATACATACGTCCCATCTACTTTGAAAACTCATATAAACATCTTTCAATATTAAAATATTTACAAAAACTATAAACATCTTTCAATATTAAAATGTTTATAAAAACTACCCTTATAAACTTGAGCTTTTATTTTCATCATTAATTAACCATTAAGTTTGACTTTGAACTTTCAGGAAGCATAATGCCCCAATTTAACATAAAAGCATTATTTAAACACATGTGTATGCGGACGCCAAAAAAATTTACACCACCCAAAGTAATTCTAATAAATTTATAAAATTGATATATAATAAAATGTATAATTTAAGTTTTTCATAATGTTTTTAAATTTATTTATTTTTAGTTTCACAAATGAGTAATGAAGAGCTCATCGATTGGGGTTTGTATCAGAGTAGTGCCGCCTCGAGTCCGCTCTCCAAGAAATTAAACCCGAAGGGATAGTGGAAGCTAACCTGGGGTGTCGATCTCAAGGAGCCTAGTGTAATATGATTCCTAATAGCTAATATGTAAACTTGAACAAGCGGGTAAAAAGTATTTTTGTTTGGTTTTAGTATGAAGTTTGGTATGTGCAAAAGGTAAAGTAAAAGGTGGGAATTAAAAGTGAGATTTGGATGAGAATGGGATAAAGATCATTCTTGATGAATGAGAGATTCGGGAATCATTGCTTCTAAAGATTTTTAGGGAGTTTAATTGATTTCTAAAGAGCCCTAGAGGAACCCCTCTAGGCTAGGCTTAGGTTAACTTAATTAATGCCGGAACCCCGCATATTACTTAATTTAACCCAAGTTGATTAAGTTCAAAATCAAGAAATAATTGATTATACAAGACTTTTAAATCCACAATTTGGGCCACTGATAACTCTCGGGAATTCATGTGATGTTAGCACATTTTCCTTGAGTTTTATTCAATCTTTGATAAAGTTTGGATACTCAAGATAGGAAAATGTTCATTTGATTTTTGGTTGCACATCATTGTATATTTATGTAGATTTTGATTATTTTTGTAGTTAATTTCTTATGTTGTTTTATGTAATTTTTGTAGGAATAATTTGATGCAATAAACAAGAGATTTTAGCCCTCCACCAAGCTCCCAATTGAACAAAAATAAGAAAAAGTCAGAGCAGCCCAAAAAAATAAAGAAAACAAAGACAAGAAACCAGAGTAAAGGACCAGAATAAGTGGGACTTTGCCGTGGCCTCGCCGCGGCGAGACCTACGGCGAAGTCCATTTTCCTCTGCCCATTTTGGATAGCTCGCCGTCATCTCGCCGCGGCGAGAATCTCTCAGTTTTGGAATTTTTGGAGCTCGCCGTGGGCTCGCCGCGGCAAAACCCACGGCGAACTGCGTGTTTCACTGCGCGTTTTGACAGAACAGATGAGTTGGAAGGAAATAAAAGCTAGGGCTTCTAGCTTATTCGGTATTCTTCGACTTTTGGGACATTTTGGGAGTGTTTTGCTCTGTTAGGGCTTGGAGCTTGGTGGGGATTGAGCTTGGGCTTGGAGCTTCGAAGAGATTTGGGCTTCCTCTCTTGGTTTATCTCTTCCATCTTCATTATCTTCTCTTGTTCTGTTTTGTAATGTTGTATATTTATGCTCCCATGGAGTTGTAGAACATGAGTAGCTAAATACTTTGATTCTAGGATTATTTTGAACCCTTGTATGTATTGATTCTTGATTCCTCCTCTTATGTTGTGATTAATGATATCTATGTGCTTATTTTACTCTGTTCTTAATGCTTCTAAGTGCTTGATCACCATTTAGATGTTGGGTTCACTTGATTTATGACTCGAGAGAGCTAGGTTGAGTGTAGAACTTGGGTAAAATAGTGCAAGAACCTGAAGTTTGCATGGATGGATGGTTTTGTTGGTAAGATAGAGATATACTTGCTAGCCTTGCATAGTCACATTAGGGTTGGAGCATGAGAATTGGGTCTTATTAACTTGTAGCAAGAGATTGTGCACTTAATAAGACTAAACACTTGTTCTTGACTTGAGAGAGTGTTTACAAGTACTCTATGAACCCTAGATTAGCACATTGTTTCGTTGAGAGCTTCTTTGAGGGGAGGTTAATCGAGTTTTAAGAAGTACAAGGGGGATAGATAATCTTAGGACCCATTTTATCCTTGAAGTTGGAGAATCACTTGTTTATAGTTTTATTATCATTTAGCATAGGTTTATTTTCTTAGTTAATTTTCAATCTCAACATTTGTGTCACTCAAATTGGGAGAGAGTGTAACAATCATTGTTTGACCTGGTTTTGGACAAATCCTCGTGGGAACGATACTTCACTCATCACTTTATTACTTGGCGCGACCCGTGCACTTGCGGCGCAGGGCGAACAGCCACCCCATAATTGCTCTAGTTTTCTCTCTAAACCCTAATCCATTGATGGCCACCCATACAATAAATTAGGACCTAAAGAGTGTTTGCCCAATGTCTCAACACAACCAATTAATTCTTATGCCATCTCCCTCAAGCAAATAACTTAACACTCTTAATCCACTAACTAAGCCACCTTGCATTAGCACATAATTTTCACAAAGAGAATAACAAAACTATGAACCCATAAATTTCATTAAACTCAAAGTTAATAAGTAGCAATGTCATGCATTATACAAGAAGGAACTAATATAAACATAGTTTCTAACCCTAATGACATAAATGCACTCAACCAAGTGCCATAAATGCACTTCAACCAAATGCAATTAATACATTCCACCAAATGCCATAAATGCACCCTTAGAACCCTGGAAAAACATAAATACAACAAATGGAGGAAGGATTAGAACTAAAAAAACTCCCCTATTTAAGCTTCAAGCTCATCCCTTGGCTTCCACCACCAAGAATGGTGGAGCCTAGCTGCTACTCTCCATGGAAGAACCAACAACAAGAGAGGAAGATGTGGAAGCCATGGATGGAAGGAAGGAGAAGAAAAGAAGATGAAGAAGAGAGAGCTAGGGCTTGGAGGGTGTGAATGTGAACCAAATCTGCCCTAAAGTGTTGTAACTTTCGAGTTTTATGTCTCCAAGTAGGGGTCAAGTGAGTGGGTATTGGGTTAGATCCATATAGAGTCCGAAAATGCGAGTTGATATCTGTAGAATTCGCAGAGTTCACCGTGGCTTTCGCCACGGCGAGCTAGGTTTGCTTCTGGAATTTGTGGTCGCCACGGCAAACTCACTTCTCCTCTACCTCTTATGGGTGATTTTGCTGTGGGTTCGCCGTGGCGAAAGCCACGGCGAACTCATTTCTTTTCTGCTTCTTTGTTTGGCCTTCTTCTTCATTCCGGGTCTGATCTTTTGGTCCTGAGCGACCCTGCAAGTGGAAACAAGACCAAATAAGGATCAAATAACCCGATAAATTAATCAATACAATTAATCTATAATTATGACTAATTAATCCTGATTTTATACTAATTTCACTTGAGAGTTTGAGACATCCAATTAAGCACCATTGGACCCAACTTTGCATCTCAATTATGTTAATTGCCTCAAATTAAGCATATAAAAACATTATAAATCAGAGATTTGTCAAGTAAATATATGTATATTTATATATCAAATACATATTTTTGTTCACTACATATAATAAATAGTATAAGTTTGAGATATATTATAAGAATATTAAATTTATTATTATAACATTTTTTCTACAAACATTTATAAACATATTTAGTATGTATATATTTTTTTAAGTAATGAATAGAATTTTCAATTAGGTTCCTGATAAATAAGTTCATACTAAAAACATTAACTAAACCGCTATTTGAAAAATTAAAAAAAAAAAAAAGCTTGGAGAAGGAAAAACATCGTCAATATAACCAGGAGCATTTGGTTGAAAAGTAAGGAGATCATCCAATCTTAACCAAGGTTAAGGGTTTGATCCTTGTTTGGGTATGGAGTATGTTAAAACTCCTGACCAGCTATCCTACTCATTGAGATGCCCACAATCAACCTCCATATTAGTTTGGGGTCGTTGATGTATCTGAATGATTGCCTATCCGAGGATTCCGGAAGAGAAATCCCAAAAAAATCATTGTCAATACGTATAATTTGTTTAATGTTTTTGGTAAATAGTCACCTACGCGCTTGGTGAATATGGCCCTGAGGAGGCACCCCTTCTCCCAAAGTTATGAGACTATTTTACGAGTTCTTTAGAAATAGTTGTTTCGCGCCTATTGGTATTTTCTACCCTTGGTATGAAACAGAGCTATAATTATGAAGAAGTTGTGCGACTTGTCTCTTAGCTCATTCATGCAACTCTCTGTTCTTCTCTCTCTAAATATTATATATAAATATATTTATTTATGTGTGTAATTAAAACCAAATCTCCTGATCAACGAAAATGTTTTCAAGATCGAGGAGAGCAACACAGCAAAAATTCGTATCACGCAAACGCATCCCTCACACACTGGGCTTTGTTTTTCAAGAAAGAAAAACCCACTGGATAGCAAAATACTCTGTTTAATGGATTTGAATAAGAAAATAAACAGACACATCATCAATTTTATGCCCTGTGCCATCCACGATTTGCTGCATATTTCTTTTCCACGACTACTCTTGTGGCTCGAGGTTTTTTTTTAGGAAAATCATAATCAGGTTTTTCATAAGGGATTTAATCACAATCAGGTCCCAAATAATCATCAAATTACATTGAAGTCCCATAGGGGTTGTCTAATATTAAATGACTTGTCATTGAGTTGTCAATACAAGCTCCTTGAATTGTCAATGCACAACTCAATAGTTGTCAATGAAAGAGATGAACTGACAACTCAATGAGCTGCTATTAATAACTATTGAGTTGTGCATTGATAACTCAAGGAGTTGATATTGACAACTCAATGACAAGCCATTTAATATCACCCTCCCTTAGGACTTCAGTGTGATTTGATGATTGTTTAGGACCCGGTTGTGATTAAACCCCTTATGAGAGACCTGGTTGTAATTTTCCCTTTTTTTCTCTTTTTAAAAGTCTACAAATTGTCAAGCAAATTAGGGATTTAGTGTCAATGGTAAATTACTAACTAATTTTTCTAGAATAAATTTTATTTTAAAGTAGATTTTAAAATTTTTTTAAAATATTCTTTATGTAGTTTTTTTACCTTTATTCTTTATGTAGTTTTTTTTACCTTTATTCTTTATGTAGTTGACAGTTTAGACTTTAATGAATGTTTTTAAAGTAGACAGAATGGTTGTCTATGTAATTAAGACAAAAAATAAGGGTGATTAGAATATTTTACTCTATAATATACTCTACCCAATCATAGATGATGTAATTAATATAAAAAACTTGAGCAAAGTATGATCTATTATTTAAATTTAGGAAAAAATTATAAAATTAGATAATAATTCAAAAGAAACTATAAAAATAAAAAGTAAATAAGCATATTTGTAATAAATGTGCACATTCAATTTTTTTTTTAGCATAAACACATTTTATTTTTTTAACTTAATACATTTTTACTTTGATACCCCTAATTTTAACAAGTGTTTTTTTTTCTTTCCTCTAACCCTAACATTATTAGTTATTAGTTTTTGGACTTATCTATCAGTATCCGTCGCTACTAGCAACCAACTAATCCAGTTCACAAGAATGTAGGCCCACAACAATGGGGAAACTCGCTACCTCCAAGTAATTATTGCGGCTACATACTCAGGACTTGAACTCGAGATCACTAATTAAGGTAAAATAACCCACAACAAGTTGATCTAAACTTTTGGTGGTACATTATTAGTTTCAAATAATAATCTTTTGTTGTGTCAATTACTTTTAAAAATTAAACTGTATTCTCAGCATTTAAGGATGTTATGTCAACATTTAAGTTTTTTCTAGCAATTTTTTGTTAATATCAATAATACTAGAGGACTGAAAAGACAATTTATAAAATTTAAAAATCAAAATTGAAATATTTTTTGAAGTTAAAGAAATATATGTGCGTTTTTTGCCTTCTTTTATAAAAATTAATTTAGAGTTTTGAATTTAGTTTAGTGAAATGAAATTGGGCTTAAGTTTAAATATTACAAATGTTAAAAAAGTGGTCTAGATAAATAAGAGTTCACAATCTTATGGCTAGAGATGCAAAATATCAAATTTAATACCCGTTACATGCAATTTTCCCAAAATGAGGCTTCAAATATATATAGCTCCGCACATGACCTGAACCTGAACACCAGAAGATTTGAAATTTCTTTCTATTTTATAATCTTAAAAAATTTTCTCTCCTTAGTCTCATCTCAAAAGAATGAAACTATTTTTATTTGTTTTGGGAACTAAAGAATAAAATGGAATTTCGGTGACGAGTATATGCTGCACCATTAGATAGAGCACGCATCAAAGATAGATTGTTTGACGGGATAAATTCTAAATCACTTTATATATATATATATATATATATTTTTTTTAAGATATATCAACTCTTGTGGACAAGTATATATGGCTAAATCCCGATTCTTTTTTTTTTAGATTTATCTATTTGTATATGGTGCAATAAGCAACGGACTAATCCGATTCATGGGAATATAGGTCCATAATGGGAGAACCTCATACCTCCAATTAATTATCGCGACTGCAGTGCTCGAACTCTAATAGCATAAAAATTATGAAAGTATCAAATTATGATAGCATAAAAATTATGAAAGGGTATATTTCAAAATTTTGTTCACTTTTAAACAATTATATATTCAGACAGACAGTTATGTGAAATGCAAAATTTAGTCTAATTTTGATTACCTATAAAATATTTCTATCTTCTTTTGGGAAAATATCAACTTATATGCAGTGGATATCAAACTAGTATATGATTCATTTTAATTCATAAATTGATTACATATCACCTTAGAACATATATAGTCAGTTACATTACATGTTTCTTTTTTTTTTTTCTCTATGAAAATGTGCATATCCACAAAATATATAAAGCCAACCACAGTTACATTCTGTTCACCGCTCTCTTCCACATAACTTCGAATAAAAACACTGGTAATAATATATATATATATATATATATATAATGATGCTATTCATAGTGTGTCTTTTGCTGACATGACTTAAAGACAAGTTTTATTGGGATAAAAAATTAAGTCAATATATTTGTTTACGATTAACAGATCAGAGATATCTCTCACAATTTCCATTCCTTACGCTCACACATTGATGTTGGAATAGTGACAAATCTCTGATTTGTATGGTTTTTATATGCTTAATTTGAGGTAATTAACATGATTGAGATGTGATATTGGTCTGATAATACCTAATGTAGAACTTAGACTCTCAGGTGAAATTAGTGTAAAATTAGGATTAATTAGCCATAATTGTAGATTAATTGCATTGATTAATTTATAGGGCTATTTGATCTTAGTTTTGTCTTATTTTTACTTACAAGGTCGAGCAAGGACCAATGATCGGATTCCGGACGAAGAAGAAGGCTAAACAAAGGGGCAGAATCATCTGAAGCTCGCCGCTGCGAGGAGACGGCGAAGAGCACCCTGAAGAGGCAGAAAAGAATGGTCCTCGCCGCGGCGAGACGACGGCGAGAAGGCCTCCATAGTCCAGAAGCAACAGCACCTCGCCGCGGCGAGGAGACGGCGAACTACGCGAATCTGCAGAATTTCAGTCGCGTTTTGGGCTTCTGTTTCGGATCCAACCCAATACCCACTCACTTGACCCGACTTTTAGGACATAAAACACGAAAGTTAGAGACCCTTAGGTCAGATTTTGGAGTCCCAAACCCTAGCCTCTCATTTTCCTCTCATCTCCATCTTCCATCTTCCACCTTCTTCCTTCAAATCCTCCATGGTTTCTCAACTTCCACTCCTTGCTGGTGTTTTCTTCTTGGAGGACAGCAGCTAGGTACCACCATTCTTGGTGATGGGAGCCAAGGGATGAGCTTGAAGCTTGAATAGGGGAGTTTTTCTAGTTCTAATCCTTCTTCCTCTTGTTGTATTTATGCTTTTCTATGGTTCTAGGAGTATATTTATGACATTTGGTTGTGTTCTTCATTTCTATATGTTGTATAAGGGTTGGAAACTATTTTATGTTGTTTCTTTCTTGTTGAATACTTGACATTGTGCTATATTAACTTTGAGTTTGATGAAATTTATGGGTTCATGATTTTGTTATTCTCTTAGTGAAAATTATGTGCTAATGCAAGGTGGCTTGGTTAGTGGATTAAAAATGTTAAGTGGTTTTGCATGAATAAAATGGCATAGGAATTAATTAATTGTGTTTAGACATTGGGTAATTACTCTTTTCAACCTTGATCTTTGTTTGGGTGGCCATTAATGAGTTAGGGTTAATTGAGAAATTAAGTGCAATTGTGGGGTGGCCCAAATTGTGGATTTAAAGTCTTACATGATTGGTTAGTTCTTGAATTTGTCAAATTGCATGAGTGGCATTGGACTTCAATTCTAGAGTCTTGATTTATTATGTGGGGTTCCAGTAATCGATTAAACTCTAGGATTAATTACGTGGCAATTCGGGGTCCCGGTTGTTGGATTAGGAGCCCCTTACGATTAGCAAATTCATATTGATTTTGAACTTAATCAACTTAGGTTAAATTAAGTAATGTGCGGGGTTCCGGCATTAATGAAGTTAACCTAAGCCTAGCCTAGAGGGGTTCCTCTAGGGGTCTTTTGAAAATCAACAAAAACTCCCTAAAAACCTTTAGAAGCAATGAATGCCGAGGTTTCCATTCATCAAGAATGATTCCATCATCATCCTCCTCCAAATCTCATTTTTATCTTATTTTGTTTTACTTTTGAACATATCATACCTTTTGCTTCCTATCAAAACCAAACAAAAATACAATACTTTTTACCCGCTTTCATTAGTTTGCATATTAGCTACTAGGTAATCTTTTGCGTTTAGGCTCATCAAGCGAACGACACCCGGGGGTTAGCTTCCACTATCCCCTTGGTTCTTATTTTCTTGAAGGGCGGACCTAAGGGCACGTCACACGCACACACACTCAAAAGATAGAGATCGGAGCTCTTCAAATAGGATCCGGATGCGTTAAAGTTGGAACCTCTAATAAAGTTCCTAAGTTTAACCAATAAGGTACATATGCAAGAGTTTTATGTTAATCTTAAATTAAAACTTATGTATAATAATGAAAAACATAGGGTTAAAGGTCGTATTTACCCTGGCATTGGGCAAGTTGTATCATATCTATTCGGAAGTATTTTTTGGTCCAATTTCACCCTGAAAGTGTAAAGGTATACAATATTCATCATTTACTGTTAAATTGTTGATGTTCATTGACCTTTAATATATTAAAAGTAAATGGCGCATATGATACACCTTGCACTTTTTCAGGGCAAAATTGGACAAAAAAAAAATACTTCCGGGTAGGTATGATACACCTAACACACGACGTTTAAACCAAAAATATATTTACATTATATCGGTCCATCTAATTCAGGAGTTTCAAAGGAATCATTTTCAGAGGATCCGGAGCCTGATGACTCCAAAGAGAACACACAAGAGTCAAGTTGCCAAAATCAAATCCAGAGACGACACATATGTTGCGTGTGCGTGCGTATGCATGAGAGAGAGAGAGGGATGGGGGGTGGATGAAAGGAAAAGGGAGCTCCCTTCAGTCCAAGTATAGGAAGCATAAGATTCAATTTGTCTCCCGCTTCATTCACTCATTTACTGAGTATCTAATTCTATTCTTCCCTTCTGATCGATTCACTCAGTATTTGTATGAATGACTCGGCAGCTAATTAAATCATTTTGCCCCCTATTAGTGGACCAAAGAAAGCTCCCTTCTTCTTCTTACCTCACTTATCAAGTCCTTCTTCTTTTGTTTCACCGAATCAAGATATCATCGAAGACTCTCAGCCCCAGTCTCGTCCATCTTCATAAGCATAGACTCCTTCAAATTAATAGCCCTATAACATATAAATTATATATATATATACACACACACACACATATATCAAAATTATACAGCTAAGAAGGTTTCTTATTGATTAATTTTGAAGGAAAATTAGGGAGGGAGAATAGAACGATAACCTTGAACCCTGCATCATAGGCAAGAGAATTAGAGACAAGAAGATAGAGCAAAACAATTTAATGTTGAAGATTGAGGTGAAAGAGAACGAGAAACATCCTATTTATAGGCTCTGGGTGAGCACTAATTAGAAAGTTGTAATCACAAGAAGATTAATTTCCTAATGCAATATTACTTGTTACTCAATTCTCAATTAGCAATTAATGGTGATTTATCTCTTTTAATTAGGAACGTGTAATATCTCTTTATTTTCCCTTCAAGTAAGGATCAGGAAGTATTGGAAAAAAAAAAAAAAACAGAAGAAGAAAGAAAGAAAGAAAAAGAAAAGAAAAGAAAAGAAAAGAAAAGAGTATGGATCAGGAGGAAATTAATTGCTGATTAATTTCATAATGCAAGGTGTTACTTGTTCCTCAATTCTCAATCAGTAATATGCTGATTTATCTCTTTTATTTCATTACTGTTTTTGTTAATAATCAAATAAATTGGAGTTCTCAATTCAATAATAAATTAGAGTTTTTAATTTCAACCAAATAGTCCAGCCCATCAAAGGCGGACTTGAATAAAAAAAATCCTAAAGTTTGATAAATAAAAAAGTTGGAGGAAGGAAATTCTTACAGAAAAATACACTTCACAGAGATTAGCGAGCAAGACTCATTGCATGTCATCTTTAGCTTACTCTATGTCATTAACAGATAGATTACACAGAGATGTGGGCTAAGTAAGGCCTTCTTTATAGACTTTCGAAAAGTAGTAGATCCAGGTACACGTACGTATTTATAATGTTTAAAATATGAATATTGGGGAGCAAAACAAAAAATAAGTGATCATCAATTTCTTTTCTTTATTAATGGCAAAAGAGTTATTCATATTCCTCTTGTTGTACTTGTAACATCGGACCTACCAATTTGTGTTTCCATCTGCACCGATTTCTCCCGGTCGACTTTATTATTAATTATTAATATATGTAAAGCAAAATAAGCGCTCTAGAGAACAAGAAAATTAAAAAGAATACCTAATTGAGCGAGCATATCTTTACCACATTTGGAGGGTTTGAAATGCTTAATTCAGTCGTAACTCTAAGATCAATTTAATTTGATGTAATTAAATCACTTTTAATTATTTATATTTAAATTCTTCCTCAAAACTAAGTTACCTTTCTTATAACGTAGTATATAATATAATCACATGTAACATGTCAAAATTTAATGGTTTATTTTGCTTCCTTAATCTTAAAAAAAAAACGTTAACTTGTCTTATATTTTGGATTGGAAGAAGGAGTATCTACAGATTAGACATCCCATCATCCCATTGTTACCATCTAAGCTAGCTTTAAACGAAGTTGCCTGCGTGGTGGTTTTTTTTTGGGGGGGGGGGGGGTGTTTATTCAATGGGTTCTGTATTAGATATGATTAAAGGTGAAATACTAGTACACATGACGAAATTCAGGTTTCTTCCACAAACAAAAATAAAAACAATTACGATGCCCATTGATTTTTGTACGCTTTTCTCATGTAGTCCCTCCATTTTTAAATATAAGTCATATTTACCTAATTTGATTAGATTAATAGTGCTAGTTAAGTTAGTTAAAATCACATTATATTACCAAAACACTCAAAACTTTTACCTTTATTCCCACCCCCTATATGGCTTGTTTATTATTGAGGAATATTAATAGGGATAATTTGGAGAAATGTTGAGAAAATTATAAAGATGTTTTATATTTATGAACAAACTCATCTATCCAAATAAGTCATATATTTAGGAATGGATGAAGTACTATATACCACTATGATGAAATTGTTTAATACTCCATCCATCCCTATATATAAGAGCCAAAAATTTGATTGATGTTATCTCTTTTTATAAGATCCTGTCACAATTTGTCAAAGCATTTAATGAATTTTTCCCCATTTTATCTATCATTATTATCTCTATTCACATTCTCTTTTATACTCATTTATAACACTATTATCACATTTCTCTCTCTTACATAAATAAGGGCAAACTTGAGAAAATAAAATTGTTTCATACATGTTTATCTCTCTTAACTACTTTCTTAATCTGTGCGATTTTACCTATTTGGCTCTTATAATAAGGGATGGAGGGAGTATTGTTTATAAGACATTATTAATATGTTTTACAAGAATAAAAAAAGATGCACAACTTCATTAACTCTATAATAAGATTAAAAAACTTTTCAACTTTATCCCTATTTAATATAGACTATCATGCCTCATGAAGGCAAGCAATCTAGAGAATAATAATTAAGGATATACGATGAAATTAATTATGGCCCATAAGTAGGATAACCCCCCCCCCCCCCCCCTCTCTGTCAAAAAGAGCACAAGAGAAGTATGTTTCAAGTTTAAAAAGACATATGAATTATAAGCCTTAGCTAGAGATTCTCTCTGAAAACTACACAAATACCAAAGGTTAAAGGCAATGGTTTTGGAGGTAAAAACCTATTGTGACAAGACCTGATTATGGTTCTTTTGTCTGCCATGTGATGAGTAAAGAGATCGACGAGACCCATATCTTTTGATGATCATGTCATATATAAAATCAAAGATTGTAACTGTAGGAATATACTTAGTCCACCGTTGGTAGATTAAGTTTAAAGCCAATGAAAACTCAGACTAATCTATAAATATGGAGAGATATAGGTTAAAAGGATGCATTGTCCCCCAATGGTTTGAAATTCAAATCACCTTAACTTCCAATATCGTATATATGGGATTGAAGGGTTAGTGTAATCAAGGTGCTAATTGGTGCTCTGATTTTGCATGGGTACTCAGTGAGTCAACTGCATTTTAGGTACGCCCTAAATCCAACAATAATTATATTAATCAGATATGATAGAAATATGGATGATGAGAAAAGCAGAAAACACGGCATAGAGACTATATGTACAAACCTTGTTAATTTAGTTATATCCTGAGTGGAATTAGGGTAGTGTCCAGGGATGCTGACTCAAACTCCCAACTTTTAAACTTTATAACATTGTAGAAAGGCTTTGTATATTTCATCCAAAATCAAACCTCCCTTTTTATATAGATAAAAAAATAACTCAAAAATCAATATAATATAGAGTAATATACTGTAACACCCCTCACTTCTACTTTAACTATACATACTGCTCCCATCTATTTTGAAAAAACATATAAACCTCTTTCAATATTAAAATGTGTTACAGAAACTTCCCTTATATATTTGAAATTTTATTTTCATCCTATCAAATTATTAATTAACTGTTAAGTTTGACTTTGAACTTTCCAGGAAGTAAAATGCCCCTATTTAACATAAACATTATTCAAACACGTGCGTGGAAGCCAAAAAAATTTACAGTATCTAAAATAATTATGATTAATTTATAATCTCGATATATAATTAAATTTATAATTTAAATTTTTCCTCATGTTTTGGAAATTTATTTAATTTTAGTTTCATAAATGAATGAAAATATATATCAAATCCAAATTTTTGTTCGCTGCATATAATAAACAGTATAAGTTTGAGATATAGAATAAGTCCATTAAATTTATAATCTTAACATTTTTTCTAAAAACATTTATAAACATATTTAGTAAGTATATATTTTTTAAGTGATGAATAAAACTTTCAGTTAAGTTCTTGATAAATAAGTTTATACTGAAAACATTAACTAAGCAACTATTTGAAAAATATAAAAAAAAAAAACCCAAAAAGTTAGGAGAAGGAAAAATAGTGTCCATATATAACTATGAGCATTTGGTTGAGACGTTGAGTAGTAAAAGCTCATCCAATCTGAAACAAAGTGAGGGGTGTGAACTTTACTTTGGGTATGGAGCACGTTAAAACTCCTAGCCAACTGTCATACCTATGGAGATGCCCACAATCAGCGACCTATATTAGTTTGAGATCGTTGATGTGCCTAGAAAATGAACTGCTCTGGAATATCAGAGGAGAAATCCAAAAAATATTGTCAATATGTATACTTTGTATAATGCTTTTGATAAATAGTTTCCCGCGCTTGGTCGCTGCAACCCTCATTGGGAGGAGCACCCTTTCTCCCAAATTTATAAGGCTATTTTTCGAGTTCCTTAGAATGAGTTGTCTCGCATCCCTTCATATTTTCTATCCTTGGCATGAAACGGAGCTACTACCAAGAACTTGTGCAACTTGTCTCTGAGCTCATTCATGCAACTCGCTGTTCTTCTCTCTAAATGTTATGTTTATTTATTTAGTTATGTGTGTATTTGAAGCCAAATCCCGATCAAAGAAAATGTTTTCAAGAGGAGAGAAACACAGTAGAAATTCATATCGTGCAAACGCATCCCTCACACACTGAGCTTTGTTAAATTTTCTAGAAAGAGAAACCCACTGGATAGCAAAATACTCTGTTTGATGGATTTGAATAAGAAAATAAATAGACTCTTCATCAATTTTATGCCCTTTGGCATCTACGATTCGCTGAATATTTCTTCTCTATGACTGTTCTTGTGGCTCGAGTTTTTTTTTTTTCTTTAAGAGTCTGCAAATTGTCAAGCAAATTAGGGATTTAGTGTCAATGGTAAATTAGTATTAATTTTTTCTAATATAAATTTTCTTTTAAAATATATTTTTTAAAGTTTTTTAGAATATTCTTTATGCCGTTGACAGTTTGGACTTTAATGTAGTTTTTAAAATAGGTAGAATGTATGTCTAATGAATTAAGGCAAAAAGAACGGTGATTAGAATATTTTACTCTATAACTAGTGATATCGCTCATGCGGATCATGGTTACCCCAAATTGAATTATTCAAAAAGAGAAATCTTTTTTGCGTGGAATGATCACATTGTTGAGCTGTGACTAAATTTTTTCTTGAATAAGCCATTATACTTTTTAGGGAAGACTCACTGAAAAGGTTGTTAGAGTGTGAAACTATAACAACAACTTAGTGTCATCAAAAAGAAAAAAGTTCTCATGAAGTAATGGAAAAACACAAAGCAAAGTTGTTGAAGCAAAGTGGTACTCCCTCCGGTCCTAATCATAAGATCACTTTGATTTTTTTAAAGAAATTAAGAATACAAAAATTAATCACTTTAAATTGTCTATAGTTATCTTTTTTTCCTCAAATTAAAACTAATTTATTCTACTTATAAATTAACCTATAATCTAATTACATATGACATATGTTATAGTTTAGTGGTCTGATTTACTTCCTTAATTTCCAAAAAAAAAAGTCAAAGTGATCTTATATTTAGGACTGGAGGAAGTAATTTTTGTAGATGATCCCCGAATTGAGTAGGGTGATGTCTCCGTACAGCAATAATATAGAATGGTTATTTTATAAAGTTAATCCTAGAGGACTGAAAAAACAATTTATAAAATTTAAATATCAAAATGAAATCTTTGGTGAAATTAAAGAAATTATATATGTGCGCATTTGCCTTCTTTTATAAAAATTAAATTAGAGTTTTGAATTTAGTTTAGTGAAATGAAATTGGGCTTAAGTTTAAACATCACAAATGTTTAAAAAGTGGTCTAGATCAATCAGGGTTCAAAATCTTATGGCTAGAGAGGCAAAATATTAAATTTAATACCCGTTGCTTACAATATTCCCAAAATGAGGCTTCAAATATATACAGCTCCGCACCGCACATGACCTGAACCTGAACACCTGATGATTTGCAGTTTCTTTCTATTTTATGATCTTAAATTTTCTGTCCTTAGTCTCATCTCAAAAGAATGAAACTATTTTTATTTGTTTTGGGAAGTAAATAATGAAATGGAATTTCGGTGACGAGTATATGCTGCACCCATAGGTTGAGCACGTATCATAGATAGATTTGATGGGATAAACTCTAAATCACTTTATGTGTTTGTATATATATATATATGTATGTAAACAAGATATATCAATTCTTGTGACAAGTATACATAGCAAATGCCGATTCTACTGATCGAACAAGATAAAAGTATCAAATTCTTATAGCATAAATATTATGAAAGGGTATATTTCAAAATTTTGTTCACCTTGAAACAATTATATATTAAGACAGACAGTTATGTGAAATTAATATTTAGTTTAATTTTGATAACCTATTAAATATTTATATCTTCTTTTGGGAAAATATCAACATATATGCAGTGGATATCCAACTAGTATATGATTCATTTTAATTCATAAAGTGATTACATACCACCTTAGAATATATTTGGTCAGTCACATTCATGTTTCTTTTTTTTCCCCCCCAATGGAAAATGTGCATATCCACAAAGTATATAAAGCCAAACACAGTTCTATTCTGTTCACACTTTCTTCCACATAACTTCGAATAAAAATAATGGTAATAATATATATATATATATATTTATAGATGCTATTCATAGTGTGTCTTTTGCTGACATGACTTAAAGACAAGCTTTATTTGGATACACAAATAAGTCTATATATTTATTTATGATTAACAGATCAAAGGCATCTCTGACAATTTTTATTCCTTACGCCAGATATCACTACAAGGTATTCGATCATTTCCACAGAAAACATTGGAATCAGCAACTAAAAACTAGATAAGGAGAGAGTTTGAAGTAATTAACACCAACATAATCTACATATTTTCTCGTTCAATGTCAAATCAGAATCTAACTTTTAAATAATAGGGTGATCATTATTCGTCTTTAATGGGAATAGCTTCATAACCAAGGATAGTGAATTATTTTATCAAGGATTATTTCACCATTTAAAATGCTACGTTTCACATTACTATAGTAATACATAAATCATAAGCCAACTACCAAACTTGTACTTGTCTTCTCTTCTAAGGGTGGAGGAAATAAAGAATCGAGTTGCCACAACCCAATGAAAAATATTAATTTTTACTCAAAGATGATATTAAAAAGCGAAATAAGTCAATTAACCATAACATATTTTGTATATTATTATATTATATGTTAGTTTATAAGTCAAATAAACTAATTTAGAAAAAAATTCAAACAGATCAATTTATAAGTACCTCATGTATCTTTATTATGTTTTTTAAAAAAAAATCAATTATATCTTATATTTAGTAATGAATGAAGTACTTGTTTTTGTTGAAAAATGGCCTGGTCTTGATGGATTAGGCCCAAGTCCATTAAGGCTGGGGTTCAAGTATAAACTACATAAATAGGTAATAAAGTGTAACATACCCTTTTTCCATATACAATGGGTTGAAGGATTTTGAGAGATGTGGATTGAGGGAATAGTTTTTATGAATACAAACAAGGAATACCGTGTGCTTAGTTTAAGATATGAATGGCAAATACTAGTTTCTGCTCGTCTGCTCTTAAATACTATTTGGGTTGAAAAACTCTTTCTCTTCTCTTCTTGCTTTTGCGAATTTGATGTGTAGTATAATCATGTCCTCTATTGTGATCCGTTTTGAATGGGCATTCCAAAAGCAAGTCGACTACATACAGGTACTCCCGAAAGCTTACATTCGTATGAAAGCATAATGGGTTTTCTTGAGGCCTGGCCACATTATGTATGTTATTTTTATTGTTGAATTATGGCTTCACATGCTTCTTCATCACTACCTCATGCTTATCTAAAGTTCATACGTGCCGCTTCACATGTTTTTCAGTTATGCCTTCCATGACTAATTGAGATACCATGATTTGGGCTTTCATATATTCAAGCGATTCCTAGTGTAGTTTCATTATTCAATTTGACGAAATTTTTATTGTGATTCTCAGTTGTTGTGTTGTTAGGATGGAGGTATATACGCTCTTGTCTTGGACCTTTTAATAATCTATCTACGTCTTAATGTCATATGTTTGTTAAAAGATGTAGAATGCATACTATAAAACCGTACAAAAGAGCATAACCCTTGAAAAATGTATGCATAAACAGAACAAAAGAACCTTTTTATTTGAGATTGGGGTCTCTAAAAACTAAATATTTAGACTTAATTATAAATAGTACCATTACATGAATCTCATAAAAGTAAAGAAAATGACACTAACAACACAGAACAGAGTCAAATCGAAAACATACCGAGGAGAGAGCGTGTTGAGTCCTACGGGTCCAAGCATATTTGCAGGCCATGTCGAATTGAACTTAGCTGGAAGTTAAAGATAACCTTCAGGTATAATGGCGTGAAGTAGTTTCCCTCCTCTTTTCAAAATAGCAGCAAAAAAGCAGAGGTTGGGTAATATCATTGGAGAGGGATATGGTCATATGAATATGATATGATATAGGGTTAAAGTACAATTCTATTAATGGACAATTGTCGAAGGTGCGTCCATCTCAATAACCATTGGAATGTGTAATTATACAAATAAACCTTTAAAATTAGTGCGGATTAGCCAATACCATCAACTTTTAGATGTTAACCGTTAAAATTTTGGTGACCTGGAATGTTGACTTTTAACAGTTAATGTCCATAAAGTTGATGATGTTGGCCAGTTCGCAACCATTTTAAAAGTTCATTGGTTTAATTGCACCTTTCAATTATTATTTGTGCTGGACGCACTTTTTGTCCATTGGTTGGATTGCTCTTTAACCCTATAATATATGCCTATTTTGTTATATAGGTATTAGCATCATTATTGTGCTTAATCGCAAATATTATGATTATTTTGAATTATAAGGTATTGCACAAAATAAATCATAAAAGTACTATATAAGTTGTCATTTACTTCTATATTCCTCTTTATTGGATTAATATCCACTTGAAGAAAGGTATTTCTTACTTTGATTTCATGAGTAGTTGAGAAGTTCGTGGGCTAAGGCCAAAGACAGTGACTGAGGCATGTAACACCTGTATAATAGGGCCTTTACTAAGCTATCTTGTCAACTTAAAACCACTTGGCCGGTAACTTTTTAAAAGCCCAGGAATATGAAGAAATTAAAGGGTTAAGGTGCAATATTACCAATGAACAATTGTTCAATGTTCGTTTAGCACCAATAATTATTGGATGATACAAATGTAACATTAAACTTTAAAAAATAGAGCAATTTCACTAATGTCTTCTTGTTGAGTGATTATTTTTCGTTGAAAAATGGTAGTTTGTTGAATGTTGTAGGTACCAAGAAAGTGCAAAAAGTGGAGTTTGAATTGGGAATCCAAGATTTGGAGGATATGAGCTTAAAGGGGATAGATCTCACACCAACACAGCTTACTTCCACTACTCTCGTCAGACCTACATCTCATGTGGTTAAAGGGTCACTTCCTTCTCACTCATCTTTGAACTCACATTTTAGACCTAAAACATCCTCCCACACTTTGCGTTATTTAAATGATCTTATTTTACCGTATGATATAGGTGTGGGGAGTTGAGCAAAAATCGAGGCAGCCACTGTCCATGATCAACCGAAGGTTGATTCAGCTACCCTGACACCACAATTAAATGTGGAAGCTCATTACCCCAAGGTGGTTGCTCCTATAAATCAACCAGAGGTTAATTCAACACTTGGGAAGACTTTTGGGTAATTTTATGCATATGTTGAGCCTAGTTCATGCGTTTCTTATTTATGGACTTTGGATATTACAATTGTGCTTGAATTTATCATTGTTGAAATTCTTGAAGAGATGGGGCCAATTTCAGAAAATTACAGTTTAATGCCTGAATTTAAGAAATTACAATTTAGTGGCTGAATTTCAGAAATTATAGTTCGGTGATGTCACACTACATATCTAGTAACACCTAATTTTTCACTATTATACTATAGCATTTTAATTGAATTATAACCACTTTTTCAATGCCAGAAGCCCAGAAGTACGAAAAAATTTAAAACTTTTTCCTTCCAAACATCAATTCAACTTCATGTCTATTGAAATAAGCTTTTTTGATAAATTAGAACAATTTAAAACTTGTTATAAAAAAGAGTGATTATTAAAACAATTAAAATAACTAGAATCTACTTAACATACTTAATCCTTTTATGATAGCACTTAGGGAGTGAAAACCCTTAGCACTAAATATTTATAATCTCTAAATTATGTATTAATTATCACTACTATAGAAATACTCTATTGCAGCGCTTGCAAAACGCAAGTGATGGGATAAGTATAATATGACCTATACCAGCGCTTTTAAAAAAAAGTGTTGGTATAGGTATAAGCATATACCAGCGCTTAAACGCTGCTATAGGCCCCTGTGATTTAAATTTTCTTTAAAAAATTATCTAAAACCAATTTTAAATAAAATTTAAATCACAGGGCCTATAGCAACGCTTATTACGTAGTAAGCGATGCTATATGCCTAAATATGTATTTTTAAATTTTCTTTCCTTTTTTAAAATGAATTAGTATTTTTCAAATTGGTTTTAGATATTTTTTAAATAAAATTTAAATCACATGGGGCCTACATAGGCCTAAATAGGTATTTTTAAATTTTCTTTCCTTTTTTAAAATGAATCAGTATTTTTAAAATTGGTTTTAGACATTTTTTAAATAAAATTTAAATGACAGGGGGCCTATAGCAGCGCTTTTATATTGAATGATTGGTGAGTATTGAATGCAGTAGTTACAACAATTAATCTTTTGCAATGAATGAGTACCACCAACTTTCTTCTGAGAGGCTTTTATATTCTCTTCTGAAAATCTGACCGTTGAGAGTTTATAGTCGTTGTATAACCAGAGCTTGGTTAATCTGATATGGAGTGCTAGGATTGTGTTCTGAGAAGCATTAACTCCATTGTACTTGTTTTGCTTTAGTTCATCTCTCTTCATTTATTGCTGGAAGTAGTTGGTGAGTCTAACGGCTCTATTGAGACAGATTGCGTGCTAACGTAAACTTCCTTAAGTAGGCATCTGCATATCTATACTTTGAAAGCTTAAAATAGATTTAACCATTGGTTTTGAATAACAACCTATCGCCACTTCGATTATACCCTCTGATCGATCACAGGGAATGGAGTCTGATCGATTACGTATAGATTACAACCTGCATCACTGAATATTCAAGTTAGAAAGATGCACGCCTAATCGATTACAGGGAACCTGATCGATTAGGCACGTCTAATCGATTGTAGACAAATTATACTTAGATTACTATTTTCTCTGATCGATTACTCAATATGCTCTAATCGATTATTGCTCTCTAATCGATTAGGCTAATTCCTCTTAATTGATTACTACTCTATAATCGGTTACACTAATTCCTCTTAATCAATTACACAGAATCCTTGATCGATTATAGGGTCCTCTAATCGATTAGGCAGCTTCAAACTTAACTTCTAATCTGAACGTAATATCGCTCTAATCGATTAGGCTTTAAGTTCTTATCTTGTAATCTATCCCTGACCGATTAGGCAATACTTAGGATTTCTTATCATATTATCTCTAAGTCATTTATGATCTTTATCCAACTAATATTTATGCCTAAGTTATGTTGAGTTATCATCAAAACATATTATTCTAACATTCTCCCCCTTTTTGATGATGACAAAACATAGGATGCAATCAAATTATTAAGAAAGAAAAAAAACACACTGAACAAAGTTTGTGAACTGATAATCATAGATATTATAAGACTTATAGGTTTATGCATTACAAAGATCATAGTAATAGAAACAAGACATATGCAGTAAGAGATAATTAAAGATGCAGATGAAATGGTTGATGCAAGTGGGGAAGAGGCTTGGGTTTAATCTGAGTCTGAGCCACTAGTCCAGTTCTTGTTATCTAGATCATAATCACCATACTCACTGCTAATTCTCCCAGAATCAGTTGAAGGTTCTTCCAGGAACTCAGTCTCAATCTCAACCTCCTTATTCTTAGCAGGTGCTTTCTTCTTCTTGGCTGCAGCTTTCTTCTTAGGAGGAGATGGAAGAGGGAAATAAGATAACATTCTGTCCAGGAGAGATGGTTGCTTCTGCTTCTTTAGAGGAGGCTTAGAGGATTTGCCATTGGGAGCAGCCTTCCTCTTAGGTGTTGGCTTGGAAACATGCTTAGGTTTTTTCTATTTTTATCCCTTTGGATCCCCTGGTGCTTTTCCTTGTAGCCACTGCCTTAGGTTGGGGCTTGGGAGCAGTCATCTTTACTCTCTTTTTCTTGGCTTTTGGCTGTACCTCTAGCCTTTCTTATTCCTTATCAGACTTCAGGAACTCTGAGGTTGTCTGAATAGGATCTACTACTTTCTTCTTAGTAGTCTTCTTGAATTTCACCTGCCTCCAGACACCCTAACTTGGAAACACAGGATGAGGCAGATCAGTCTTTTCAACTAGACCTTCTTTCTCAGCTTCTGCCTTAGCAACATCCTTGGCTTCCCTTTCCTGCTGGCTCTTGATCAGTCTCTCAGACAATTCTTCAACCTGAGTGTGGAGCTCTTCTGCTAGTGATGAATGTAGGGCAACAGATCAATGGCAACAGGTTTAGGCTCTCTTTCATATACTACCATGGCCATGCTCATATCTTCCTCCAACACAACATCCTCATCTACTGGGGGAACATTGGTGACCTCAACCTCTGAATCTGATGCTTCTTCCACCACAACTTCTTCTTCTACCATGCTTAACTTGAATGCCTCTGCCAAATCATGAATTTCACCCAGAGTCTGACTCATTGTGACATCCTCAGGGATATGAGAGGCTTCAACAGCAATGGAGGACAAAATGGCAGCAGCTTCCACAGCCTTTTCTTGCACTTGGCTGCTTTCTCTAGCAGTTGTCACACTGAATCTCTTCTCCCCTTTTTTGGCATCATCAAAAGGGACAGTGGGAGTAGAGTCAACCACTATAGCTTTCCCTTTTCTGGAGTAGGTCTGTTGAGGATCTGGCCGAGGGGTATATGGAGGAGGAGAGGGATGGATGTGAGGAGGCTGAGATGGTGGAGGAGTGGTGAGAGTGGGAAGAGAGGAGGCTTGTGTCTGGGGTGATTTGGACTGAGCAAGAGAAGTAGGAGTAGTGAGGGTCATAGGTGATGTAGGAGGATCTTGGTTATCTGATGAAGTTGAGGAGGTGGATTTCTTGGATGGAGAGGATTTCTGGGAAGGAGAGATGGGAGAGGAGTGTTTAGGAGAAGCTTGTGTTTTGGTGGTTGGAGAGGAAGGATGGGATGGTGTGGGAGATGGATAAGGAGAATAGTGGATGGGAGATACCTGATGGGCCTTATGCCCTGCAAATGGTGACAAAGGAGGTCCGGAATATTCACTTGATATTGATGCCTCAGAACCTCTTTAAGGCCAGCCATACGATTGTGAAGAAATTTGTGCATATCAACCACAGCATCATAGACCTTGAAAATGGTCAAGGTAATCTCCTTGACTGACTTGACCACAGAGTCATTCAGGGCAGCCACCAATCTCTGCAATAAACGGTCTTTCATTGCCTGATGTTCCAGAGACATCTCTTCGATTATCCTAGCTGAGACTCTTTCAACCAGTTGATCAACCATATTGGCAGGGAGTGGGGCACCTTCTTCTAGCACAGGTGCTGCAAGTTCAGGATGAACTGGTGATGCAGGTGCTACTTCTTCGTCATCCATTGGTTCTGGTGCCTCATGCCCAGAGGAATGCACTTCTCCTGGTTCAGATGCATCCTGTAGGTGTCCCTCATCAACATGAATTACTGGTTGAGGCAGGGAAGGGATGTGACTCTTCCCAAAGGGATGCAAACCCATCTTATTCAGGGTGGTCAGATCACATTTAGGGGGCTCCTTATTATGATCACTCTCAAGCCAGAATATCTTGTTGTTGCATAAGATGAAGGAGATCAGTTGAGCAAAAGGAATAGGAGTCTTGACTGTCTTGGTCTTTTGAAACCTCAGCAACTCATCACAGATTAACTATCTGGGATTTACTGGAGTCTTGTTGATCAACATAGGCAAGATAGGATTGTCAATATCAAGGATGAGAGAGAAATTCCCTGCCTTGTTAACCATGCATCTGGAATAGGCATAGTGAATGACTCTAAAGGCCGAAGGCAGTTGAGCAGGCTTGAGATTTCCCTCAATTGGACTGTCTGTCTGGTAAATCCTTTTGAGTTCATCATCAGTATATTTCTTCCTTACTTGCCAGGTATTGTAATCTTCCATCCCTAGTCCATCCATGTGAAGCCATTTGTTCAGATCCTTCCAATCAAAAGAGAAATTTTTCCCTCTAACCTTTGATGATATAGTGATCCTTATGACTTTTCCCTTAGATCCAGTAACTTGGATCTTTAGGTTGGAGTAGAAGGCCTTGATAACTCTCTCATGGTAGTGATTCTTGATCCCTATCCATTCTCTGTAGGGTCCCAACCATTCCTAAACAGGATAACTATTCTTTTTCAAGTAGTCAATGTCCATAAATCCACATCTTTGTTGCAGTGACCTCCTCTGGATATCTTCTTGTGCATCTTCAATAGGACCCTCGGCAAATGAGGCATCAATGGGGACTTCAGTATCCCTTGATATGAGTTCTCTGACTCTGACAGTGGAAGGACTTTTGCCTTGGGACTTGGATGCATTTTCAGGGGTTTTGGCCATTGAGGGTGATGGTTGAGAAGTAGAGGGTGTAAGGTTTGAAGGTGGAGAAGGGTGTCTATAGGTGAGCGTAGGGTCTCCTGGAGGCAAGGGAACTATATCTGGAACAACTTCTGCTCTGTAGTTTTTGGGTATACGCATCTTGTGTGCCATCTGAGTGGTTTATATAGAGGGCTATGGGTTATGTCTGGTGATTCAAAAAGTTGTAACTGGGTCTGAGGAGTTATGTCGAATGATGATTCAAGTAATGGCTTCAGTTACAACTGTTATGAAAGGGTTTGATGATTCGAAACAGTTAGGTTTTATAAGAGGAAGAGAGATGAAGTCAAGAATGAATGCAAATGGTGCAAAATGATGCTACAATTACATGTGTCAAATATATATGAGAGAGATTAAGTGTAAAGAGGCATGCAACTGTCAGAAAAACTGTACGTTACAATGTTACTGTTGATGCCTAATCGATTACGTGTGCCCTGTAATCGATTACAGGGTGCAGTCTCTGATCGATTAGGGATTGTTGTGATCAATAGGTCCACGCTGAGTAATCGATGCCCAATCGATTACTCCTTCCTTGTGATCGATCAGACGGTCTTGATCGATTGCAGCCTTCTCCCTAATTGATGCCCCATTCTTCTCTAATCGAAGCATAATCGATCACAGAACATGTCCTGTGATCGATCAGTCCTACCTGATCGATTAGGCGATGGATTTTTGAACACAAAGACCTGCAAAATTTAATTTGACACTCCGATACCTAAGTTAGTATTTTTATTATTAAAACATAGCATACTTTAAATAAAATCATAGGAGTTAAGGATTAGATACATTTTTACAACTCATTGGGATTTACCATTCCCAATTCTCTTCTAATGAACATTATTTGTTCAGCTGCCAGTGGTTTGGTGAAGATATCTACTAGTTGCAAGTGAGTGGGAATAAATTCCACCTTGACATCCTTCTTTTGTACATGGTCTCTGATGAAATGATGTCTGACATCTATATGCTTAGTCCTTGAGTGATGAACTAGATTTTTGGCCAGGCTAATTGTGCTAGTGTTGTCACAGAGAATGGGAACTTCTGAGAATTCCATTCCTAAATCCTTCAATTGATGCTTGAGCCATAGAACTTGAGCACAACAACTTGCAGCAGCAATATATTTAGCTTCTATGGAGGACAAAGAGACACAATTCTGCTTCTTGCTAGCCCAGGAGATTAGAGATCCTCCAGGAAATTCACATTGACCACTGGTACTTTTTCTATCAGTTTTGTATCTAGCATGATCTGAATCTGAGTAGGCCATGAGGTACTCCTGAGTTCCTTTGGGCTACCATAAACCCAGATTCTGAGTTCCAACTAAGGACCTCAGGATTCTCTTTACACATGTGTGGTGGGATTCCTTTGGATTAGCTTGATATCTGGCACAAATCCCCACACTAAATTGAATGTCAGGTCTACTGGCAGTTAAATATAGAAGTGAACCAATAAGGCCTCTGTATGTGGACTGATTAAAATCTTTTCCCTTCACAACAGCATCCAATAATGCTGTGGAACTCATAGGAGTGTCTTCTTCTTTGGATAGATCCATCCCAAACTTCTTCAAGATCGCCTTCACATACTTGGTTTGTGAGATAAATATCCCATCTTTTCTTTGTTTAATTTGAAGACCTAGGAAGAAGTTCAACTCTCCCATCATGGACATCTCAAACACTCCCTGCATAGTCTTAGAAAATTCCTCACAAAGAGATTCATCAGTAGCACCAAAAATAATATCATCTACATAAATTTGTACAACAAGCATGTTTTTCCTTTTATGCAGAATAAATAGAGTAGTGTCTACTTTTCCTCTTGAAAACCCTTTTCTAATAGGAAGTTACTTAATCTTTCATACCAAGCCCTTGATGCCTGTTTAAGTCCATATAAGGCCTTTGAGTTTAAAAACATGATCTGGTTTAGAGGAATCTTCAAAACCAGAGGGTTGTTCAACATACACTTCTTCCATGATATATCCATTAAGAAAGGCACTCTTTATATCCATTTGATAAAGTTTAAAGTTTTTGAGAGATGCAAAAGCCAACAGAAGTCTTATTGCTTCCAGTCTTGCAACTGGGGCAAAAGTCTCCTCATAATCTATGCCTTCTTCTTGGTTATATCCTTTGGCCACAAGTCTTGCTTTGTTTCTAACCACAGATCTAGATTCATCAAGTTTGTTTTTGAAAACCCACTTGGTTCCAATAATGGGGTAATTTGAGGGTCTAAGAACCAAGTCCCAAACTTGACTTCTTTCAAATTGGTTGAGCTCTTCTTTCATAGCAACTATCCAGTCACAGTCTGTTAGTGCTTCTCAATGCAAGAAGGTTCAATTTCAGAGATAAAAGATGAGAAATTCATTTCATGTTAGATCTGATTTTTGGTTCTAACACCCCCATTAACATCACCAATGATTTGCTCAGGTGGATGATCCCTGTGATGTCTCCATGCTAAAGGTCCAGCTAATGCATCATGAGGATCATCCTCTTGGCCTTCCTCATAGGATTCATCTAGTGAGGGTAATGATTGGGCAGGATTTTTAGATCTTTTTGGAAAAACTAATTCTTCTTCTGTTACATCATTCTATACAGAGTCAGTTTCATCAAATACTACATGGACTGATTCTTCAACAGTAGAAATTGTTTTGTTGAAAACTCTATAAGCCTTGCTTCTGTTAGAATAACTAATGAAAATCCCAGAATCAGCTTTACGATCGAATTTACCTAAATTTACCTTTCCATTATTGTGGATGAAGCATTTGGAACCAAACACGTTGAGATGACTTACATTTGGCTTTCTTTCTTTGTAAAGTTCATAAGGTGTTTTATCCATTCCTTTTCGTATGTAAGCTCTGTTTGAAATGTAGCAAGCTGTGCTCATAGCATCTGCCCAGAAAACTTGAGATACTTCCTTTTCATTTAGCATTGTTCTGGCCATCTCAGCGAGTACACCATTCTTTCTTTCCACCACTCCATTTTGTTGAGGTGTTCTGGGAGCTGAAAAATTGTGATCTATGCCATTTTCTGCGCACAGCTCCAAGAAGTTTTGGTTCTCAAATTCTCCTCCATGATCTGTTCTAATTGATTTGATTTTCTTGTCTTTTTCATTCTACACTTTCTTAGCAAACAGATAAAAGGCATCAAAAGTTTCATTCTTAGAGGAAAGAAACTTAGTCCAAGTGAACCTAGAATAGTCATCCACAATCACAAGAGTGTACAGACTTCCTCCTAGACTTTTTGAAAGAGGCAATCGCACAAGAGGGTGGGGTGAATTGTGCTTTCAAACAAAAAATTAAACTGATGATAAATAAAATCAACTCTAAAACTTTATACTGGTTCGGCCAACACTGCCTACGTCCAGTTCTCCAACACCTTGTTGGGTTCCACTAACCACAGGTTTTACGAGCACAGGTTCACCTGTCAACCTTTACAGAGTTTTAGAATCTCTCTAAACACTCCCTCTTACTACCTGTAAGGCAATATCCCTGTTTTAAAGCACCAAGCTTTCAGAACAACCTCAAACAGTAGAGGATTTCAATAAATACGTTCACTTAATGAACTGATTTTGATAAACACTTAAGTACAGATAAAATCTCTAAAACAATAAATACAAGAAAACAGAGAGCAATGAATGAGTTCATGAATATTCTTGTTTTTCGTCGTCACTCAATAAATGCTCAAGTTCTGTATTTATATCTCTTCTCAGATTTTGCCCTAGCGTTCAATCTTCAAGAAGCCGTTTGAATTTAATCGTTGGGAGCTCATAGCCATTGGCATTTAATGCAGCTTCTTCATCGGGCTTAACTTTCTGCTCTAGCTTCAACTACTTCTTGCGTAGGGTGAGCTAAGAGAGAGATAGACTTAGCGTTCTGAGCATCTGTACGAACTGTACTTTTTGGCAGCTTTTTCAGTAGCGCTAGCTTGATCTGCTATCGCTAACTATATAGTGTGAGTTCTGCACTTTAAGCTGTTAGCTGATCAAATACTCATGTAATGTATAGAAGATGTTATCACAAGCTTAGTCTTGTTAGCATAATGAGATAGAGGCAATATATAAGTTAATTAAAAACATTTTCTATCGATAGACAAGAGTACCATCGCTAACATATTCTTTTCTTTCAATGCTTAGTGTTCTAGCAATATCATATCAATAAACATTTCTCTATCGATAGCTAATCCGATTATCGCTAGTTACTTGATTGCTCATTAGCTTCAAGGATACTGAGGTGATTATTCTATTGATCAGAAGTAATTCCAGGTATCCTACTATCGATAGATAAAACTGTTAGCGCTAGCAACTATGTTATCACTAGACTCATTCTTCCTCTCAGGTACTAGCTATCTGAATGTTCATTATCTAAAGCGTTTTGTTATCGATAGCTTACTCTGTTATCGCTAGCTGATTCCATTAGCTCAAGGACATGGTTCATTGTTCAGCTGGTTATACTTCCTTTTATTTTCCATGTTCTTAATGAGGTACTAGCGATAGGATCTTTCTTAGCGATAGTGCTAGACTTAGCGATAGATATTAACTTTGTTATTTCTAAGTCTTCACTTGCTATGGCTCTGTTTATTAGCTATAGAGATACACTTAGCGATAGAGATATTTATTCTTAGAGTTCCGCTAAGTTTCCATTTGCTTTGAGCCTTTCATTAGCGACACTTTCTAGCGATAGTGATTTGTTACCTAATAGATTTAACTTGATTAATTCATAGGTAACTTGCACTTATGTTTTCTATGGGTCAGTCTTCATCAAAACTTAAGATTCTAACACTTTTCACTCTTACTGGACCAACCAAATCCATATGAATTAGTTCTAGGGGTCTAGTAGTGGAAACTTCCTTCTTAGGTTTAAAGAAGGACTTTGTTTTTTTCCCTTTTTGACATGCTTCACACAGTAAATCAGATTTTACTTTTATATTAGGTATGCCAATGACAAGATCCTTTTTGATCAGTTTTTCTAGTTGAGCCATGTTTACATGTGCTAATCTTTTATGCCATAGCCAACAGTTATCAGTATTGCTTATCAAATATTTTTCAGAAATTGCTGATTCAGATCTACTGTATACAAATTTCCATTTCTGTTAGCTTTCAATCTAAATTTAAGACTTGATTTATCTATGGCCAATTCTTTCTTATCTACTATGAGATATTCATTTGAGTCAAAGATTACCCAGTTACCTCTGTCAGTGCTTTGGCTGACACTTAATAGATTGTGGCAGAGAACTTCCACAAGGTAAATGTCTTTAACTGACCCAATGTCTCCTCTTCCGGCAATTTTTCCAGATTGGTTTCCACCAAAACTGACCTTAGCTCCTTCCTTCATGATCAGGTTTTCCAATTTCTCTTTATCTCCTGTCATATGTCTTGAGCACCCACTATCTATATACCATTTGTTATTGTTGGATGCCTTAAGACAAACCTGCACAGACTAAACAAATTTAGGTACCCAAATTTTCTTAGGTCCATTAGAATTAGTTTGTTGCCTTTTATCCTGATGGACTTTAGGCTGATGTGTCCCTTTAGGAACCCATTTATATAATCCAGATAATCCATGTTTTTTAGGATAGCAGGTTGATTTAGTATGTCCCTTTTTGTTTATTCTGAAGCTTTTCTGAAAAATTTCCAGTAGGGTTTCTCTTTAGGTGTAGAACTTTTCTTTTTCAAGAGTTTAGGAGTTGGATCATAACCTATCCCAGTTTTATCCCTATAGGCCTTTTGATTCATTAGCATAATGTCAAGTGTTTCAGTTCTCTTAGTGAATTTTTTTAAAATGCTTGAGATCTTCTCATTTTCTTTCAAAAGTTGTTCACAGTTTCTGCACTCAATATTTTCTTTTTGAAAAATTTCTTCTGAAGGTTGTTTACATTTAATGCAGTCAGATTCTTCAATTTTCTTTTCAAGCTCTTTGTTTTTCTTTCTCAATATAGACACTTCTTTTGCCAATTTTACAAATTCAACATGTATATCATTATAAGCATCTTGAATTTCCTGAAAAGATGAGTCAGTTTGATATACCTCACTATCTAACGATTCTTCTTAAGCTACCATAGGCTTTCTTTTTGCCCTAGAACTTCTCCTTCTTTTTCTTTTTCTCCTTAAACCTTTGAAGACTTGGACACTCTGACTTGAAGTGTACAGGCTTCTTGCATTCATAGCATACATAAGCATTTTTCTGGAAGTCCCTTCTATTGTTGCTTGAGCTACCCCTTCGGAATCTTCCTCTATTTCTGAAGAACTTCCTGAACTTTCTGACCATAAAGGCCATTTCATCGTCATCCAGTTCTTCTTCATATTTCTCATCCTCATCATCTTTTGTTGAAGCTGACAGGGCAAGATTCTTTTTCTTTTTGTCTCCATAGAGTTCCTTTTAAACCTTGATGGTTGATTCATACTCTGCCAGGCTTCCAAATAGTGATGTGATGGAACTCATTGATTCTCCTCTCATTTCTTGGATTGCAGTAGCCTTCATCTGCCATTCAGGAGTTAGAATCTTCAACATCTTGGAGACTTGTTTTGTCTCAGAAATTCTTCTTCCAAGAGCTGTAAGATTGTTAATCAGATGGGTGAATCTGATTTCCAGTTCCCTGATTGGTTCCCCATCTTCCATTTTGAATAGATGGAAGTCAGAGACCAGTTGCTCAATTCTTCTTGTTTTAAATCCACTTGTTCCCTCATGAGCAATGGCTAGAGCATCCCACATTTCTTTGGCAGTCTCCAGATGACATACTCTAAAGTATTCTTTTTGACTTAGAGCATTCTGAAGAATCAAGACTGCCCTGCTGTTTAGTTCCAGATCTCCCTTGTCATCATTAGTGAGTTCTTGAGGAAGTTTGGCACTTGAATTCCATTCTCTGTCTTCATAGGAATGATATTCCCTTCCTCAACTATCCTCCAGAGATCATATCCAGCTGATTTGATAAAAACCTTCATTTTCATCTTCCAGATAGTGTAGTGTTCACCATTGAAACCGAGAGGTTTGTTGATTGAGCTGCCTTCTGGAAGAACGTTATCATATCCTGCCGTTATGGATCTTTACTTCTCCTGATCGTGGGATCAGTATGTTCTGAGAAGACCTTGCTCTGATACCAAATGTAACTTGGCAGAAATGCACAAGAGGGGGTGAATTGTGCTTTTTCAATTTAAAACTGAATGACTCAAGATTTATACTGGTTCAGCCCAATCTTGGCCTTTGTCCAGTTCTCCAACCTTCAGTTGGGTTCCACTAACTTTTCAAGATTAACTCAGGCTCTTGAATGCCTTTACAAGTGACAGTAAGAGAACACTCTTTTCACTGATCACCCCCCCTTACAACTTGTAAGATTACACCCTCACTCTTAAGATCCCACTATCTTAAGAGTGATCCTCACTTGGTAGTAAATACAAAAGACTTGTTCACTCTACTGAACTGATTATGTTACACACTGAAGAATATCAAAGGAATAAGCTTTTTAAAGATTGGTGAGTATTGAATGCAGTAGTTACAACAATTAATCTTTTGCAATGAATGAGTACCACCAACTTTCTTCTGAGAGGCTTTTATATTCTCTTCTGAAAATCTGACCGTTGAGAGTTTATAGTCGTTGTATAACCAGAGCTTGGTTCATCTGATATGGAGTGCTAGGATTGTGTTTTGAGAAGCATTAGCTCCATTGTACTTGTTTTGCTTTCATCTCTCTTCATTTATCGCTGGAAGTAGTTGGTGAGTCTAACGGCTCTATTGAGACAGATTGTGTGCTAACATAAACTTCCTTAAGTAGGCCTCTGCATATCTGTACTTTGAAAGCTTAAAATAGATTTAACCATTGGTTTTGAATAACAACCTATCGCCACTTCGATTATACCCTCTGATCGATCACAGGGAATGGAGTCTGATCGATTACGTATAGATTACAACCTGCATCACTGAATATTCAAGTTAGAAAGATGCACGCCTAATCGATTACAGGGAACCTGATCGATTAGGCACGTCTAATCGATTGTAGACAGATTATACTTAGATTACTATTTTCTCTGATCGATTACTCAATATGCTCTAATCGATTATTGCTCTCTAATCGATTATGCTTGGATCATGTCTTGATCGATTAATGCTCTCTAATCGATTAGGCTAATTCCTCTTAATTGATTACTACTCTATAATCGATTACACTAATTCCTCTTAATCGATTACACAGAATCCTTGATCGATTACGAGGTCCTCTAATCGATTAGGCGGCTTCAAACTTAACTTCTAATCTGAACCTGATCTCACTCTAATCGATTAGGCTTTAAGTTCTTATCTTGTAATCTATCCCTGATCGGCAACACTTAGTATTTCTTATCAGATTATCTCATGTCATTTCTGATCTTTACCCAACCAATCTTTATGCCTAAGTTATGTTTAGTTATCATCAAAACATATTATTCTAACAGTTTTAACACCCCCATTAACATCACCAATGATTTTCTCATGTGAGTGATCCCTGTGATGTCTCCAAGCTGAGGGCCCAGCTGGTGCATCATGAGGATCATCCTCTTGGCCTTCTATATGTGATTCATCTGGTGATGATATTGGTTGTGTAGGAGATTTAGCTTTATTTGAAAAATCAAATTCTTCTTCTACCTAAGATTTATGTTCAGAGTCAGTTTCATCAAATACTACATGGACTGACTCTTCAATAGTAGAAGTTCTTTTGTTGAATACTTTATAGGCCTTACTTCTGTTAGAATAACCAATGAAAATTCCAGGATAAGCTTTAGGATCAAATTTACCTAGGTTAATCTTTCCATTGTTGTGAATGAAGCATTTGGAACCAAAGACTTTGAGGTGACTCACATTTGGCTTTCTTTCTTTAGAAAGCTCATATGGAGTTTTCTCCATTCCATTTTGTATGTAAGCTCTGTTGGATATGTAGCAAGCCGTACTCATTGCATCTGCCCAGAACACTTGAGATACTTTGCTTTCATTGAGCATTGTTCTGGCCATTTCAGTGAGTACTCTGTTCTTCCTTTCAACTACTCCATTTTGTTGAGGTGTTCTAGGAACTGAGAAATTGTTATTTATTCCATTTTCCTCACACAGCTCCAGGAAGTCTTAGTTCTCAAATTCTCCTCCATGATCTGTCCTGATTGAGCTGATTTTCTGTCCTTTTTCATTCTGCACTTTCTTAACAAACAGATAAAAGGCATCAAAAGTATCATTCTTAGAGGAAAGAAACATAGTCCAAGTAAACCTAGAATATTCATCCACAATTACAAGAGTATATAGGCTTCCTCCTAGATTTTTCACTCTTGCTGGACCAAATAAATCCATATGGATCAATTCTAGGGGTCTGGTGGTGGAATCTTCCTTCTTTGGTTTAAAAGAGGACTTTGTTTGTTTCCCCTTTTGGCATGCGTCATACAACAAATCAGTTTTTACTTTCATGTTAGGTATGCCAATGACAACTAATTGAGTACAACTAATTGAGTCATGTTTACTTGTGCTAATCTTCTACGCCACAGCCAGCAGCTATTAGAGTTACTTATAAAATATTTTTCAGAAAATTGCTGATTTAGGTCAACTGTGTATAAGTTTGCAATCATATTAGCTTTCAGTCGACACTTAAGGTTAGGTTTGTCTATGGTTAAATCCTTTTTATCTACTATGAGGCATTCATTTGAGTCAAAGATTACCCAGTTACCTCTGTCAGCACTCTGACTGACACTTAGCAGATTGTGGCAAAGACCTTCCACTAGGTAGATATCTTTGACTGTCCCAATTTCTGCTAATCCAGCAATTCTTCCTGACTGGTTTCCACCAAAACTGACTTTGGCTCCTTCCTTCATGATTAGATTGTCAAATTTCTCCTTATCTCCAGTCATGTGTCTTGAGCATCCACTATCTATATACCATTTTTTGTTGTAGGATGCTTTAAGACATACCTGCACAAACTAAACAGATTTAGGTACCCAAAATTTCTTGGGTCCTTTGGGATTAGTTCGATGCCTTTGGTCTAAATAGACTTTAGGTTGATGTGTCCCTTTGGGGACCCATTTGTATAGTCCAGATACACAATATTTCTTGGGATAGCACATAGATTCAGTGTGTCCCTTTTGTTACAGAAATTGCAAAAACTGAATGGTGATGAATATGCTGAAGCTTTTTTGAACAACTTTAAGTAATGCTTTTATTCAGATACTGACTTTCTTTCTTTCACAGACTTGTGCATTGAATCATAACCTAAGCCAGTTTTATCTCTAAAAGCTCTTTGATTCATTAGCATAATATCTAGTGCTTCTGGTGAATCTTTTTAGGACATCAGAAATCTTTTCTTTTTCTTTCAATAATGTTTCACAATTTTTACATTCAGCCTTTTCAATCTCCTGAGGGGGTTCTTCAACTTTCTTTTCTAATTCTTTGCTTTTCTTTCTTAATGCACCTACTTCTTTTGAAAGTTTCACAAACTTTATATGTAATTCATTATATGCATCTTGAAGTTCATGAAAAGATGAATCAGAATGATATACCTCACTGTCAGATTCCTCTTGAGCTACTAAGCAAAGATTAGCTGCTTCCTCAGCATTACTAGCCTCCTCATCCGAGCTGTTTCCCCATATAGAGGACACATAAGCTTTCTTTTTCCCAGCATACTTTTCTTTCTTTCGTTCTTTCTTTCTTTGTCCTTTTGCCTTTGTAGGCTTGGACAATCAGATTTGAAATGTCTAGGTTTTTTGCACTCATAGCACCCGGGGTGGACTTTTCTGCTAGTCTTTCTTGGTGTAACTGGGCCCTCCCTTCTAGTATCTTCTTTTTCCTTTGAAGAACTTTTTGAATTTTCTTACCATTAGGGTCATATCTTCATCATCTAGCTCTTCTTCATCTTCCTTATCCTCACTGTCCTTTATGGGAGCTGAGAGGGTTAAGTTTCTTTTCTTCTTGTCTCCATATAGTTCCCTTTGAGCCTTGATGGTTGACTCATACTCAGCTAGACTTCCGAATAGGGAGGTGATTGGGCTCATCGATTCTCCTCTCATTTCTTGAATTGCAGTGGCCTTCATTTTCCATTCAAAAGTAAGAATCTTTAAAATTTTGGAGACTTGTTCTATCTCTGAAATTCTTCTTCCAAGAGCTGTAAGGTTCTTTATTAGATGAGTGAATCTAATCTCTAGCTCCTTGATTGGTTCTCCCTCTTCCATCTTGAATAGATGAAAATCTGATATCAGTTGCTCAGCTCTTCTTGTTTTGACTCCTGTGGTTCCCTCGTGAGCAACTGCTAGAGCATCCCATATTTCTTTGGCTGTCTCCAAATGACATACTCTAAAATATTCTTTTTGACTTAGGGCATTTTGAAGAATCAAGATTGCTCTGCTATTCAACTCCAGATTTTCTTTGTCATCTTCTGTGAGTTCGTGGGTAACTTTGGCACTTGAGCTCCATTTTCTGTCTTCATAGGGATAATATCTCCTTCTTCTACTTCTTCCAGAGGAGCTACCCAGTTTCCTTGATGAAGATTCTCATTTTCATCTTCTAGAAGGTGTAGTGTTCTCCGTTGAATCTAGGAGGTTTGGAGATTGAGCTGCCTTCAGGAAGTACATTATCATATCCAGCCATTATGGATATTCACTTCTCCTAATCGTGGGATCAGTATGCTCTGAGAAGACCAGGCTTTGATACCAAATGTAATTGGCAGGAATGCACAAGAAGAGGTGAATTGTACTAATTTAAAATTTAAAGAATTAAGACTTAAACCCTTATACTGGTTCAGCCCAAACTCTTGGCCTACTCCAGTTCTCCAACTTCCAGTTGGGTTCCACTAATCCCTCAAGATTCAATCAAGCTCTTGAGTGCCTTTACAAGTGATCACACAGCAAGAACTCTCTCTCACACTGATCACTCCCATTTACAACTTGTAAGAATACGCCCTACTCTTAAGATCCCTCTATCTTAAGAATAATCCTTACTTGGAATAAAATTACAGAAAACTTGTTCACTCACTGAACAGATTGTGATACACACTTAAGTTTAATAATCAATGAATGATCTCTCTAAGAGTTGGTGAGTAATGAATGCAGTAAGTATAACTAACAAGAACAATCAATGTGAGCAATCAATGAATCTAACTGACTTCTTCATCAAGGCTTTTATACTCGTCTATGAAATTCTGCCCGTTGCTGATGAAGTTATAGCCGTTGCTTTATTTTTAGGTGAGAGATGATTGTAGATGGAGTATAGAGAAGAGTGTTTTCTGGGTAGCATTAACTCCTTTATACTTGGTTTACTTCTGGTCCTCTCTCTTCATTAATCGTAGAGCTTAGTTGTTGAGTCAAACGGCTCTAATGGCAGATTTATGTGTCTAACGATAACTTCCCAAAATAGGCCTGAACAACTTCTGTACTTGAAAGCTTAAAATAGGATGACAATTCAGTTTGAATTAAATCATATTGCCACATCGATTATTTGTCTCTAATCAATCACCCATGAATTACACATCGATCACAGCCTGCATCACTTAAAATATAAGTTAGAAAATACCTCGCCTGATCGATCACAGGAGTCCCTAATCGATTAGGCTTATGTAATCGATCATACTCATATTATATTCAAATTACAAGTATTGTTTGATGGATTACTCACTACTCTCTGATCGATTAGCCTTAGATTAGGATTGGATTACATTTTGTGCTTTTTGATCGATCACAGGGGATGTCTGATCGATTAGAGGCTTTATTTCGATCACACTAAATTACTTCTATTTCTCTGATCGATCAACCTGAGATTAATTTGTTCAACTTAACCTCTCTGATCGATCACAGGGTGTTTGATCGATTGGGTGCCATGATTCAAACTTCTAATCTAAGTCTGATCTATCTTTGATCTATCCTTGATCGATCACATGCTTTAGTTTCTTATCTAATAATCTGTTTCTGATCGATTGAACTGTACTTAGCATTTTCCATCAGATTGTTTCTAAGTTATTCCTGAACTATATCCAACCTTTCTTTATGCCTAAGTTATGTTTAGTTATCATCAAAACTCATTATTCTAACATTCTATACATCTGCCCTTTCTCAAGCCATTTTTTTTTGACAAAAACCCTGTTTTCCCTCTTTTTGGATGGTAAATATTTCTCAGAACATGGAGTGTAAATCAAACCCATGTTTGAATTGAAATTGAGATACTGACGCAAGTTCTTCCCTTCTGAATCAGATAGATTCATATCTAAAAGAGGTTGACAATAAGTTCTTTCAAAGTACACTATTTGTCCCTCTGTTAGAGGTGTTTCAAAAATGTCTGCGATCGAGTAAATAGCACTACAAACAAATGAATTAGATTGAATTGGAAAATGGAAAGATTTGTTCAAGTTATACCTTTGTCACCACTTTGCAGAAAATCAGTAGGTATGAATATGTTAGATACCTATGAATATGTTATACCTTTGTCTCCAAAAAAGCTTGTTTTTTACCGCCACACAAAGAAAATATTTTGTTGCGAATGAACAAAATATTGAGAAATTGTCCATACATAAAATCATAATTTTGATACAAGTCTTTTCCACATAAAAAGGGAATCTTTTGTTACAATAGAAGCAGAAGCGATGTTGATTATTTAAGAATCAAAGTTGATTTGCTTTAGAAAAAGAAGATATCAATGAACTTCTATGAAATGATTTTGCAGGATTCATCCAATTGTCTTGATCGTGGGACATCATTGAGAAATAGGAAGCCGTGTTATCAAAAGATTTTTTGCGATTCTTTCTAGTATGGAATGAGTCAATGATCCACTTTGGTATCTTATTGAACAAAAATGATGATATTGTTCCTCCATTGATCAAGAATTTTGAATTTTGGGAAGTATCATGGTCGAAGGTTTCCATTTTTTCTATTGAACCATTTGAAGACCTATTAATTCTAACAACTGATTGTGGAGTTGATCATTTAGACCTTTCTATTCATAGATTTAGATCTCAGACATATGAACGGGGATACTCCCGAAACTCACAAAGAACAAAAGAAGTGAGTTAGACTAAAAGAGAAGAAACTTGTGTTAGAATAATGAATTTTGATGATAACTAAACATAACTTAGGCATAAAAAAAGTCAGGACTTAGAACTGGAATGAACCTAGCATGCACTGGTAAGAAATTCTAAGCTATTGCACAATCAATCAGGAAGAAACAATCTGTTAGAAATGTAAAGGCATGATCAATCAGAATAAGGTTAGAAAGATCATAAGTTAAGTAACTAGGTGCCTAATCGATCAGGGTAAGGTTAGATAATGTATAAGTTATAAGTTTTGGCCGCCTAATCGCTCAGGAGGCCCCTGCAATTGATCAGAGAAAATTGGAGAACAAACTTAGTAACCTTAGTGTGATTAAATGAAAAGGTATGATCAATCAGGACACCCTGTGATCGATCAGAACCCCTCAGTAATAATTCAAGACTAACCTCAGTCTATTCGATCATAGTTACTTAATCAATCAAGGAATATTGAGTGATGTCCTATGATCGATTATGAAAATAAAGAATTATTGAAATAACTCAAGTGTGATCGATTAAGGAAGCATGATCGATCATGATGCTCTGTGATCGATCAGGCGTGCTGAATTCTAATCTCACATGTTAAGTGATGTAGGTCCTGATCTAAACCTAATCTATGCGTGATCGATCAGATGATGGAAGCTATGATCGAATGAAGCTTGATAATCAATCTGGCGATGCATTTGAATGTTCAAGCCTTTTTAACACAGAGTGTGTCAGACCTATTTTAGGAAGTTATCGTTACACTCACAGACTCAAGGAATTAGCCGTTTGAAATGAATTTTGCTTTTTGCAATTAATGAAGAGAGAAGAACTAAAGCAAAGCAAGTACACTGAAGTTAATGCAACACAAGATCACCTTCAACACTCCATCAGATTAATCATCTCTCATCAAAGATCAATCAACTGCTATAAACGGTCACCAACGGGCAAAATCCAAAGACAAGTATAAAAGCCACTAGTGAAAAAGTTGGGAAGATATTGATTGCTTACATTGAATACACCCTTGAGTTATATTTACTGCATTCAATACTTACCTACTCTTAGATATAATCATTTATTATCATTGTACTTCAGTTTGTATCAAAATCAGTTCATTTGAGTGAACAAGTCTTATAATCACATTCCAAGTGAGGCCCCTGCTTAAGATAGTGGGATCTTAAGAGTAGGTTGTAATCTTACAAAGTGTAAGGGGGAGTGATCTGTAAGAAAGAGATCTTATTGAGGGATCACTTGTAAAGGAAATCAAGAGCTTGATTTAATCTTGAGATTTAGTGGAACCCAACTGAGGTTGGAAAATTAGATATAGGTCAAGTTTTGGGCTGAACCAGTATAAACCTTGTGTCTTTCTGTTTAAATTTTAATTAGCACAATTCACTCCCCTTGTGCCTTCCTGCCACTTTCAACTTGGACAAAAAGAAACAAAGTGACTTAGAGAAATGTTTTTTGTTGATAACCTTAGACCAATCAATCGAATACTGATTAATACATAATTGATCGAACACTACTTGAAAATGGCTATTTTGCTAAAAAATGAAATGTTCCAAATGTTCCCATTGGACCATTTGTATCTATATGCATTACGATCCTGATTCATGGATCTTTCAGTTTGAGAAATCAAAATAAGAGGGTCGAACCATTTCTTCTGACTATTGCGTGTGCTCGGGTTAGAAGTTTTGTATAAATGTATCGCCATGCTATTAAGTATTTTGATTTAAGTTCTTTTCTTTTTAAAAGGAGGAATTGATGGGATTTCGTATGATACTTATGAGATCGATGAGACTGAATTAGTTCTTCTTAGAACGTATTGATTTGACCCCATAAGCGGGATCACCGGTATCTATTACGAAATAAAATAAAAGAAATGAGATGTGAAATTCTTGAGTAGTCTACCTCCCTTCAAATGAGAAATCTCCTAACTCCAGGTCATGCGTTGGATTATTCTCCTCATGCGGCCTTAATTACCTTAAAGCATAAGCATTAACCTTGTCGTTCTGCATCAAAACACAGCTCAAATCCATCAACGAAGCATTAGTATACAACTCATATGGCTGGGTCAGGTCGGGTAAAGTCGACACTAGAGCGGTGTTCAATTGGGTCTTAAGCTCCTGAAACGCAGACTTGCATCGATCAGTCTAAATGAACGGCTTACCCTTCATTGTCAAATTTGTCAACCTTTTTAATATTTGTAATAACCCTGGATGAACCTCTGATAATATCTGGCCAAATTGGCAAACCTATTGACCTCGATATTGATCTTGGGGACTTCCATTGCAAAACCGCCTCAACCTTACTAGGATCAACTGCCACTCCCCTTGTAGACACAACATGCCCCCAAAAACTTCATATCTTTCAACCAAAATTCCCACTTAGAAAACTTGGCATAAAGCCAATGATCTCTTAAAACCTGCAATGCAAAATCAAGATACTCCCTATGCTTATCCTCTCTCCTAGAATAAATTAGAATATCATCAATAAATACCACAATAAACTTGTCCAAATACAGCAAAATGATTCGATTCATGTAGCCCAGTAAACACGCCCAAGGTATAGCTCAGCCTAAAAGGCATCACCAAGAACTCATAATGCCTATATCTCATCCTAAAAGTGTTCTTAGGAACATCCTCTGCTTGGACTCTCAACTTATGATAACCGGTCCTCAAGTTGATCCTAGAGAAAACTGAAGCTCTTGTTAACTTGTCCAATAGTTCATCAATCCTAGGTGATGGATACTTGTTTTTTATGGTCACTTTGTTTAGCTGCAGGTAATCAATGCACAATCTCATGCTATTGTCTTTCTTCATCACAAAAAAGACCGAGGAACCCCAAGGCAATCCATTAGGGGACATCCAATAAGGTGCCTTGAAGATTGGGGCCCGTGCCTGGCTCTAAGTCAATGTAAAGCTCTACCTCCATTTACGGAGGGAGTCCATGCATATCATCGAAAAACACCTCTTGGTATTCCCTGACTACATCAACTTGATCAATAAAGTTCTCACTCTCGGATCTAATGGAAAAGAAAACTTCAAAGGCTTCAATCCCCTTTCTTACACACTTATCTCATTGAGAAGAAGACAAAAACAAGGGACAACCAGACATTTCAACAGCCATAGCATTACAACATAACTCACAATCTTTCTCTTATAATGCAAAATAACTTTATTCACCATTAACCAATCCATACCAATTATAACATCTATTCCCTTAAGGGTAAACACACCAAATCAATCTTTGAGTCTCGATCTTCAAATAATAGATCCAAGTCTTTACAAAATGAGGCAATCTAAAAAATATCCCTAACAGGGGAAGACACATGCAAAACATGCCATCACAGTCAACTCAAAATCCAATCTCTGGGCACAATTAATGGCAATAAAAGAATGAGTAGCTCCAGAATCAAACATCACATTTGTATCACGGCCATGCAGGGATAAGATACCTCTAATCATATTAGGAGACACTCTAGCCTTCTCTCCCGTAGTAGCATACACCCTCTTGGGTACTAATGGTCTACTAGACTACGCTGCTGGATTATATTGCAGCTAAGCATTAGGACAATACTTAGCAATATGGCCAAAGCGGTGGCATTGATAGCACTTCGAACACTACTTCATGTGTGTCCTGCCGTACCTACTACAAGGGCCAGCTACACTGGAAGCTGATAAAACTAACTCCCTATCAGTCAATAAATTACCATCACAAGATTGATTACTCTACCTATGCCTTATTTGGAAGTGTCCCTGGTTGGACCCACTCCTCTTGCTTAAAGTTCGATTAAAACTTTATCTTTGACTGCTTTTATAGAGCTACTAGAACGACTACCACTATTACCAGCTCCAAATTCTTTGCATTACCTCCTGTCAACTTGATAAACAGGGAAAACGACATTGGCCTCCACTAGCCCTAATTGTCTCACTCTTCAAGCATGCCACCATCCTCAAATCATAATAGGTGTTCCCAAAACTCATGAAATCCCTACCAAAAGTTTTCTCCTTCAACTTGAGATTAGCCTACTGCATCAACTGGTCAGCCTTACACTCTGGATCATCGTAGTGTTGAAGGTAGGTCATGTATTGTGGCAACTCAATAAACATCTCAATATACTTATCTAAATGCATAGAACCCTGATGGAGGTTGTAGAATGCCATCTTCTTCTAAAGGATGAAGAGAATGATGATCAAAGAACTTCTTTTTTATGTCTTCCCAAGTCATCAAATGAATTATCCAAACCTCCAACGCTTGCCCACCATCTATTGAATTGGCGTCTACTACTAGAAGAATGTTGGCCACTTAGGCCTTCTGATAGCTGTTGCAAGTCACAGCTGAGAAAATAGTCTATAGGCAATTAATCCACACTTCTGTCTCTAGAGAGTTCCACTTACCCTCAAACTTATCAGGGTAGTGACCGTGGATACTCTGTCAAACCCGATCAATACTAAGCTCCTCTGGGCGAGGATGGTGATGGTCACCATGCCCACACTATTAAAATTGCTTCTATGCCCCTCATGTCTACCTCCAACTGTCTACTCTGGACCATTACTACTAGGCTGACCCTAAGGACCCAATTAGGCTATCCTCCTCTCCTAGTTATCCTCTAGTCTCTTGAACCTTTGTTCAACCACATCCAAAAACATATCTCTAAACTGACCCATGAATGCCTCATTTTCCTTGTTGGGAGGAGGGGGTTACCTGCTACTCCTAAAAGACGAGTATCAACCATATTCCACCCACCTAAGGATGAAACCCAATCCAAAAAACAAAACAAAGGAATAATCAATAAAAACCTAACAAGGGAAGGAAATGCAAGTAATATATATTGCAACAATTAATGTATATGCAATGCATCTACAAGGCATCTTTAGATCTCTAATTTGATACCAAATTGTCAGATTCCCTTACTATAGAAACACTAAGAATGATGGTTGGAATTCATATCTCTAGTTGTTTTAAGCAGTCCTGAGAATTGGTATTTTTCAATAAACAAATGACTATTTTTTTAGTGATTCATTTTTCCATCAAAAATTAAACATTTCAATCCTTTTAGAGAGTTCTAATGTGTGATTCTTAGAGATATGGGGAATCATTTATGAATATTAGAAATTATGTCTTTTCTTACTAATTAGTGACAATTCACTGTGAGCTCATCATGCAAACTCCACAGTTTTACAATAGAAGGTGACTTTTTTGTGTCATACCTTGTGTGTTTACCATACCGAACCCATAGGGAAAGTACTAAGTTTTATTTTATACCAGGTTTTGGATTTTCATTTATGGTTTTTGAGTTAGGTTTTGGCTTTCAAGTTGTTTAGTACACATCCTTTTGTGTTAAACAACTACTTCTTTGATTTTCTCTTGGTTGAAGGTCATATTTGCCCCTGAAGTGTGCAAGGTGTATCATATCTGTCCCTAAAGTATTTTGGGTCCATATGTGTCCTCGAAGTATGAAAATGGATTAATTTCTCCCTTTAACCATTAAGATATTAATGGTCAATGTCCACTATTTAACAGTCAACGTGAGTTTTTGTACACTTCAAGGGCAAATATGACCTTTAACACTTTTCTCTTTACTACATAAGATGCTTTCACTTTTGATTTTCTCCATTCATTCAAATATAATGCAATTTAACTTGGAAAAAATAAGGTGAGTGAAATGGACTTGTCAAATAAGCATATTTGGTCAAGTAACAATCAAATTTAACCCAAATATCAGGTAATGTGGAATTGCTATGGTTAGGAAACTTTGAAGGCAACATTGCTCTTGCATAAATTGGCTTCACATCTTTACACCATGGGTGACTTTGCGGAAGAGAGCGTTGATGACCCATGTAAGCTAACTTATTCCTTATTGAAATGCAATGTGTGTCTTTGTGGCAACATAGACATGCAAGCTTACCTTTCGTTGACTAGCCAAAAGATTCCCATATGCAGGAAAGTCATTTATTGTCCATAATATTGTAGTGTGCATGCTGAAATTTGATTGTGTATGTGCATCATATGTTTCCACCCCTTCTTCCCACGACTGTTTTAGCTCTTCAATCATTGGTTGTAAGTAAACATTTATTTCATCACCTAGACACTTTGGACTAGAATAAAAAGTATTATCATAAAATAAGGGCTCTTCATGCAAATCAATGGTGGCAAGTTATATGGCACTAAAACAACGGCCCAAATGCCATGATTAGCACTCATATCCTAAAAAGTTGAAAAACATCACTTGCCAAACCCAACAGGGCACTTCTTGGATCAATGGAAAAGCTAGGGAATTGTTGGTCAAAGTGTTTCCAAGCAAGAGAATCAGCAAGGTGCCTCATTACATCATCATCAATGCGTTTCTCCTACTATATAAAGCCTTTGAAGTCTAGGTGTTATTGGAAAATGCCTCAACACTTTATGAGGAACATTTTTTCCTTTCATCTTATTCAACTTCCATCTGGGATAGAGCTTTGCGCTTAGGGAATATTTTGCATTTGCATGCTTTCTTCAATATAATATGCAATCATCTTCACAAGCATCAATTTTCTTATAATCTAACCTAAATCACAAATTATCTTCTTAGCTTCATAAAATGATTGTGGGATTAAAGCTTGTGGGAAAGCTTCTTTCAATACCATGAACAATAAATCCATCGGTTTATCTCTCCAATGGCTAAGACACTTCACTTGAAACAACTTTACAATGAAAGACAATTTTGACTCTTTGCCACAACCCTCCCCCCCCCCCAAAGGCAAAAAAAAACAAAAAAGATCTTGAAAAGTGATCTACCAAACATATACATGTACAGTGACTAATTAAGCAAACACCATTGTAAAGGAGATAGATCTAATGTCCAAAATTACTAAAAAAACATTTGGTTGTTAAAACTTGAAATTGAAGAGAAATATATGCGCAACATGTTGAGGGGGGAAAGATAAACAAACACATCACACTATAGTAGAAACAAAGTAGATCACGCAAGATGGCAAACGATGCATATAATGAAGAGATAGAAACTAACTTACAGGGAGTGGAAAAGGAAATCAAACGTTGAAAGGCTGAAACTGAAATTGAGGAGACTGCAAGAGGATCTGAATGAAACTCACATTAGATAATCTCTCCATGCTTACGCAATAATAGCAGTTAAATCTCTCCGTGCTTTGCTTCACTTTAGGTAAGACGAAGCTTCTCACACTTTGGGTACATCAATTTTGTTCTCCACGGCAATAACGCTTGGCTAATGGCAAGGTCTAGACAGAAAGAAGAAGTAAGAATGATGCTTGGTGTGTGCTATGTTTGGTGGAGAATGATTAGGGTTTAAGAAATTTGGGGAAAGACAAGAACAAGATAGCGAGAGAAATTTGGGAAAATTTAGGATGAGTTTCGCAGGAGAATGAGGGAAAATTTGGGAATTGGAAGTCTAAATTTCATTTTGAGATGTTACATATAAAATTTCAAGTAATTAAGTTTTACACCATCATTAGCTTGCTGGTTCAGTTGACTTAAAAAGGGAGCAAAGTACGTAGAGTACCCAAGTTCAATTCCTCAAGGAGGGTTTTCTTGTTTGCAAGGACTTTTTGCGGCGACAAAGTGTTGCCACCTTTAAGATCATCAGCGGTGACTTTTAAAGTCATAGCCAAAAGTTCATCTTTCAGCGGTGACTTTTAGTTAAACTTTCGACGGCAACATTAGCTGTCGCCGCTGCAAGTGATGGCTTCAGCGGCGACTTTTAAAAGTCGTCCGCTGAAGCACCACTTTTAGCGGCAACATTATTTTTTGTCGCCGCCAAAAGTCCCATTTTTCACTACAAGAAAATGAATTTTTGGCGGCGACTTTCAGCGGCGACAAAATATGTCGCCGCCAAAAGTCTGGGTTTCAGCGGCGACAAAACATGTCGCCGCCAAAAGTCTGGGTTTCAGCGGCGACAAAACATGTCGCCGCCAAAAGTCTGGGTTTCAGCGGCGACAATTTAGAGTCGCCGCTGAAGAGTTAGCTTTTAGCGGCGACTAAAATGTCGCCGCTAAAAGTGTTTGCCGTAGGAAAAAGAAAAAGCACCCCATTTGAGGAATCGAACCTGGGTATTTTTCATTGGTGTGCTCTTTGTCAACCATTCAAGCTAGCTAACCGGTTTTACCTAAAGTTACTTGAAATTTTATATATTATATTGTAATATAAATTTTTCCCAAATTTTCCCTCTTTCTCCCGCGAAACACACAGCCTAAATTTTCCCTAAATCTCTTCTCCACTCACTTCTGCCTTTTCTCTACGCCACTGCTCCTTCCATTTGTCCAAATTTTCCCAATCGTTTCCTCCGCCGTTGATTGTATTTCGCGCCACTGCCATATCGCCGTATCTGCGGTGTCGTTGCTATTTCAGGTGCGCTTCTTTTGTTCTCTTGAAACTCGAATTTATCTTGCTTTGTTACAAATTCTGGATTCTGGGTTGTTTTGCTCTGGATTGCTTTGCCTGTCAACCGTCCTTCTTCTCTCAAGGAGCAGTACTTCTCGTAATTCATCATCAATACATTAATACATTACTTTAATACATCCTGTAGGTAGATACAATATAGTGAAATTGGCCCAACACCGAATTTTTCAAATGCATAAGATAAAAATATAGGAGAGTTCATTAATTGGAAATCTTGGAAATTATTATTCCCTCCAGTGCTATTCCTAAATATAGGAGTTTGTTAGGGAGTTTACTATAGTTCTAAACATAAGACCACAATCAACTTTGTGTCTTAAATTTATGACCTTTTTCCCAAACTTTCCTCACCAAGTGCACATAGTAAGGGTGTTCCTACTAAGGAGTGGATTTCTTTTCTTTTTTTGTTTGGTCAAAAGGTAGGATAAAAGATTCTATTTTTATCATCTAAGGTCGAATAAAGATAATGCTGCAATTAAGGCTTTTTGTTGTACATTGTTTTAAACTGACTCGTCTTTTGAATTAATGTATGTTGAACTAGAAATTATAACAAGTTCATTGTGCCTTGTTGTGAAGCCTGGGATTAAAAAAAACAACTCTTTTTGTGAAACATTGTATATAGACTTGTTCAAACAAGTAGTAAAACAGTGAAGCGCTAAAGGTAGATCCATATTATAAAAAAATGATGAATTTGACTTTAGTCTTGCTTTCTTTTGCTAAAGTTGGCCTAAATATGTTCTTACCGGCAGACTATCAAATATTTTAACAATTATGTCTGATAGTAATAATTTATTTATAAATATATGTGTGTATATATATATAGAGAGAGAGAATGTAATTGCGTTTGAGGTTCTTCACCCTCTAAGAGCCCTTGAACTTAACATTCCCTCTTGTTATTGAAATTCACATTCTCTTGTGATGTTAATCTTTGGAATGAAAAGATCTTTACCATGACAATTTTATGCCTATATCACTTATGATGATTGTGTGTGTGTGTGTGTATGTGTGAGGTTTTGGAATTTGAATGGGGGAAAATTAAAGAATAGGTTATGTAAAAATTTGAAAATGTGAGATGGTCTTTGTTGGGAAGGGCTGTTATTTAATTTTCTCTTAAGTTAAAAAATGATTGCTAACTAGTTTAAAAGATGATGTGATAATTCACGTAGGAAAACTGAGAGTAAAAGACTAATTGGGATTGAAATGACCCAACAAAGTGGCATACAATTTTTGTTGTCGGACAGCCCTACTCCTAATATTGTCGAGGTTAAGGTTACTATAAACTCTGCAGTAGAATTTCACTGATTTGTGTGCCATACTCTGCAACTGAGTCATAAAACTGGCCTTGGTATAACAAGTGGGCATAGGTATTAAGTAATCTTGTTGAAAAACACTGAGAAATCTCTGAGCTTATGGGCCCATTTTGTATTGTAGAAACCTTTAGTTGGCTGCGCCCTAGTGTTTCATCATGGCTATAAAAACTTAATCTGAAGTTCTCAATTGTGTCTCTAGAAGTGCATGAATTACTCTTGAATAAAAAGAAGCCGTGAAACACTTGAAATTCAATCGCTTCAAAAGTTTTTTAAAACAGAAATTTTCATGCTTATTCTGTAGCAAATATAGCCACAAATTCTGTTGGTAATTGAGCTTCTAGAAATTGTTGGTAACTGCTTTGCATATTCTGTCATAATTATTGCTTATTGGCTGTCAAGAATTTGAGCTTGGTTGCTGTTAGTTTTCATGTCAGTTTTCATAGGAAATGGACAAAATTTTCTGTAAAAGAAATTCATACAGAATATAAACATAAATCAAGCCATGTGGGTGCATTTTTTTTATACTCCTGAAATAAAGCAATGTGGCTGGGTTTACTAAAAAGCTTCCTCATAATACGTATAAATATCCCCTGGCCGGCCAGGGGATACTAATGTCTTTTGATTTGCCTTTTTTAGTTTTATTCTAGTTTCTATATTTTCTGTTTTTTAAAAGCTTATAGTGGATCACTTTGATGTGACGATGAGACTTTCACCCTCTTTATTAAAATCAGTTTCTTGAACTTATAAGTGGATAGGTGACTTATATGGCCGCAACTTTATGTCTGTACAAGTGTCTTTAGAGATTAAAGAGAATACTTTTTTATTAATATATCTTAACAAATCACAGATTGATGCGGGTGGGGTAAGTTTTATTTTTCCTCTTTCATTGCTATTTGTAAAACTTGGGATTTATTGAGTTACGTGAACAAAGTCAAAGTGCTTTGGCTTTATTGGTTAAATGTAAAATCAATATAGTAAGTACGAAAGATTCAACTATGAATGGCATTTTCTTCTTTATGAAAGTCAAGATATGTATGTGTGTGTATTGTTCGCTTCAATTAAGCCATTTTTCAGGAGTATGAAAAAGCTTTGAGTGTTTTTGCTATCCAGAATGTGTTTAATTGCTGTAGATTAAGTGGTTGATAGTTCATATATTTGTCAAATACGTGGACTATTATTGCTGTAGATTAATTGGTTTACTATTATTTGGCTATCCAGAATGTGTTTAATTGCTGTAGATTAAGAGTTATTGCCTGTTGCAATACGTGGACTATTACCTCCTAAAGTATGTGAACCAATTATAGAAGTGGGAAGGTTTTTTAAGAACATTTGTTCTAAGTGTTTAACATGTGAAGAACTTGACAAGCTTCAAAGCCAAATAATAGTAACCTTATGCAAGTTAGAGACTATCTTCCCGCCTGCCTTCTTCGATGTCATGGTACACTTGCCAATACATTTAGCACAAGAAGCAAAACTTGGTGGGCCTGTTCAATATCGTTGGATGTATCCCATAGAAAGGTAAGATACTTTATTAAACCATATTTCTATTACATTCACATCATTAAATACCTACCACTCAAGTTTAAGCAACTTTTTTGTTGTAGGTATTTGCGATCACTAAAATCAAATGTTCGCAATATGGCTCGACCTGAGGGATCAATTGCAGAAGGATATTTAGTAGATGAAAGTCTCACATTTTGCTCGCGGTACTTACAAGATTTTCCTACAAAATTCAATGTGCAACGTAGGAATGAGGAAAATGATGTTGACACCAATTATGAACTATCAGTATTCAAGAGAAGTGGTGAACCTAGGGGACAGTATGATACAATCTCTCTTTCCCATGAAGAGTATTGTCAAGCGAGAATGTATGTCCTCCAAAATTGTGAAGAAGTTTGGCCATTCATAGAGTAAGTTTGTCTTACTTAAAAATGGTGTATTTGTAATCTATATTTTTCTTACTTGTGTAAACCTTATAGGGAATATCAGAATATGCTTGGAACCCAACAAGAATCAATGAGTAAGCAAAGACAATATGAGGAGTTTCATGATTGGTTTCTTTCCCGAGTAAGCATTAGTATTTTGGACGTTGATGTGTGTATTAGTTTTTATTAGTATGAGATATTTAAAAAATGGTTTTTGTTTGTATAGGTGCTGACACTGTCCATTCAAGGCAACTTAGGTCCTGAACTTGACAGTTTATCCATTGGTCCTATGAAGGTAGTAAGGCGTTATTCCATGTTCATAGGCAATGGATTTCGCTTCCATACAAAAGATCGAGCTACGGGGAAACAAACTCAAAATAGTGGAGTCATGGTAAAGGTTGATATTGGTAACGTGGATAAAGAATATTATGGTGTGTTAGAGCATATTTATGAGTTGTCTTATGTAGGAAATAAGAAAATATACTTGTTTAAGTGTCATTGGTGGGACGTGGATAATTTAGATGAAGGATATAAGGTCGACAAGCATGGGTTCACGAGTATTAACACTCAATATTCATTGGAAACTGATGAACCATTCATTTTATCATCTCAAGCGGAGCAAATTTTCTATGTTGACGATATTGTTCATCCTGGTTGGCTTGTTGTGATAAGAACAAATCCACGAGACTTGTTCAATATGCTAAGTGTGAATGATGATGATGATGATGCTGGTAGAAGGGGAAATGTTACTACATTTGATGAAGACGCTTATCAACAATTGGTGGTTGACTTGAATATTAATGCTACAAATCTTGATGTTCCTGATATTTTCATTGACTTAGGCGATGATGTTGTACCACCACAAACTTCTATGGAAGCAGGAGCACCATCACATAGGCAGACTCATTTATCATCTCATGAAAATAATGATGAGGAGGATGTGCTTGATGATAATGATAGAGATAGTGAAGAAGAAAGTGACATAAATGATGAAATGGAAGAGAGTGACTCAGAAGATATCTATAGTAGTGATAACTTCTCAGAAGAATCAATTGAATGAATTTAGTGTCATTATCAATGGTATTTTAATTATAATTAATTAAATGTGATTTTATACTTCTGTTCTTTTTAGAGAATATGCTAAATTTTGTACATCCTTACAGGATATGTCTGGACTTCGAGGAAGAGGTGGGAGTTCTCGTTTACTTAGCATAAGGAGAGGACATGGCTCACTTAGTAGTGGCGGTACTTGCTCTATGCCTAGTACTGGTGGTCCTCAGCATGAGAATCAGCCTGACAACTCCGCTCCAACTGAAAATAGTAGTGCGGGTAAATTTTATTGACACTAACGTGATTTTACTGACACTTAACCTTTATTTTTGAATGCCTAACACATATTTTAACTGTTCCATTTGAATGATAGGCTCTACTAGCACAATCATTAAGAGGAGAGGTGTATATAAATCAATCAATGTGGAATCGAGAACAAGATTTTCAAAGATTAAAGTTCAATTATCAGATAAGGTGGCCAGACCAGTCGGACCGGGAGCAAGAGACTTAGCTAACTATTGTGGTTTGACAATGAGGACAACAATATCTTTTCGGCAATGTGTCAAGTGGGAGGATGCTTTTAAAAAATATGGTGAAGATATTCTATTCAAAGTGAAGGTACTATCCTTAAATTGAAATGTTGGTGTTTCTAAAAAATGATACCTGCTTTTGTGCTTATGAGCTATTTGACCCTTTATGTTAAAACAAACAATTCTCACATGGTCACACTATTATTTTTGTTATTATTTATCTGTAAATAGTTTAAAGTTCAAGAAGCTTAGTTGAATTTGACTTAAAGTTTTGGGGAGTAATAATATACATATATAAAATAAAGTTTTAAATGGGTATAATTTGGTGAGGGGTTATTTTTTATATAGATTATAAAGATTAGGAGGTTTATTATTAGTAAGTTTTAGAGGTTATGGAACCTATTTATGCATGATTCTAAGTTCAAGGAACTTTTATGTGATTTAGCTTTCTATTAAATAATAATACAGACATTGTTATGTGTATATATATATCTCCTTGTGATTAGTTAATTAATCTTTACTGTTAGTTATAGGCTGATTTTTTAAAGATACACATTAAATAGTATTTTTTTTATAAGTTTCATATTTGTTAGTATTGAAATTGTTCAGCAAAAAATGAAATGACATAGCAAATGAAAAAAAAATCTAGATATTATTTTGTTCTGTTTCACTAGGAAATATATCATGTTTAATTTTTTTCCCCAATATTAATAGTATTATTGTCTCAATTAGGGTTAATACAACTTTTGGCTGTCATTTATATTTTTCAGAACAAATTTGAACCTGCGATTGCTGGACAAGAAGAAAAGTTTGATATGTATTTAAAAATCGCTCTCCAAAAAGCATTTAACAATTGGAAGAGCAAATTGCATGAACACTACAAAAAATATGCAAGTGATGAAGATAGGTTAGCTAACCCACCTGAGCAGATAAGTCCTGAAGATTGGGAGTATTTATTGACATATTTTAAATCCCCCAAATTCCAGGTACCTTACCAATTTTTGAAATGAACTCTCATTATTTGCTCAATCAAATACTTATTAGTTAACTAACTTTATTATAGACTGTGAGTGCTAGAAACAAGGGAAACAGAGCGAAACAGGTTACAAAACATACTTGTGGTTGTTTATCATTTACTGAAGTAGATTACTCTGTTGTAAGTTCAATCTCTCTCTTTTACTTTGATTTATGTTTTACTTAATTTTCTATCTTTTAGTATACTACTTGTATTTTTTTATTTTACTTTGTAGACTGACCCTACAACTGGAGAATGTCCACCGCTGGAAGAGTTGTGGCAGATCAAACACACCAGAAAGACGGCAGATGGACTGTTAGAGTGGTCAGATCCTGCCGCCGAAGAAGCTTATGTATGTATGGTACTATTTATTCTTGTTTTGTTCATGACTATTTGTTTTATTCCATAACTTCATACTTTTAATGCAGATGCAAATGAGGGATCTAAGACAAACGCAGGAACTACAAGGTGATGTCCAGATGACCGATGATGACATATTAACCAGTGTTCTTGGGCAGAGATCTGGATATGTTAGAGGAAAGGGTTATGGAGCACAGCCTTTTAGGAAGAGAGATCGCCCTCAATCGAGTCAAACTTCAATTGATCAAGTGCGAATACAGATACAACAAGACTTTGAGAAGAAAATTCAAGAGGAGCGAGAAAAATATGAGGCAAACCTTGCTGCAGAACGTGCAAAGATGGAAGAAGAGCGTGCAACAGAGCGAGCAAAGCTAGCAAAGATGGAAGAAGAACATGCAGCAGAGCGAGCAAAGCTAGCAAAGATGGAAGAAGAACATGCAGCAGAGCGAGCAAAGCTAGCAAAGATGGAAAAAGAGCACACGCAATGGGAACAAAGAATGGAGCAAAAAATGCAAGCTCAATTCGCTGCCATGATTAAAAACATGCAAGCAAATCCCCATCCTTAGTCTTTTCATCTGACTTGGTATTTATATATGTTGAGCACTTTGAATATTATGTATAAGATTGTGTTTTGAAGTACAATATAATTGATTTTATTAGTATAATGTATTGTTGTTGCCAATATTTAATTTTTAAGTCATTTATTTATTTGTTTATGAGATATATATTTAATGGCAAATGAATATCAATCAATTTAATTTTTTTTTCTTAAAAAAAGGGTTTCAGCGGCGGCGACATTAGTCGCCGCCGAAGGCCACAGCTTCCGTGGCGACATTTATGGCCTTCAGCGGCGACAATTTGTCGCCGCGGAAACTATATTTTTAGCGGCGACCTTCCCTTGTCGCCGCCAAAGCCTTCGGCGACGGCCACATAGGTGGCGACTTGGCGGCGACTTTTTGTCGCCGCGAAAGGTTTTTGGCGGCGACATTTTAGTCTTTTGGCGGCGACTTTTGTCGCCGCCGAAAGTCGGTTTTTTTGTAGTGTTTGTAGTGTGGACCTTAACCGTTAATAAAATATGAGAAGTTTTCACACCATGGATTAGTTGGCCTTGGAGATTGGTGATTAAATAAGACATTTGGTAATATTGTTGTTTTTCTTGTTGGATATCAGCTTTTATAAATTTGGAGTCACTGTTTGTTGCTAGTTCTGGATACTTCATTTAATTTTTAAATAATAAAATTAAAATAATATTTTAAAAATAAACTTTTAACGTCAGATAGGTAAATGACATAGAAAGAACCTTTCTTAGTCATCATTAGAATTAGGTAACTGAATTAAAACATTAATTTTCCACTTTGTTTAACACATCGGTTAAAATAGGTAACCAACGTAGAAAGTTAACTTTCCACCCAGTTTTACATTGTCAAACAATGTGGAAAATTAACTTTATACATCAATAATTTCTTAGTTTAACCGACGTGGAAACTTCTACGTCTCTTTTTTACGAATGTTAATAAAAGGTTGAAAAACTCCATAACTGGATATTACATGCTGCTCTTGTAATTGACATCAAAAGCCAACATTGACCAATATTGACCGATGTTGAAAAGACCTTCAAGTAGTAGCGTAGCGTAGGTGATCTACATAATTGTTATAATTAGTTTTAATATCACAACAAATCATTAGTTGATTCACTAGAAAATTTTCGTGGTAAAAAAATAAATCCTCTGAAACATTTTAGTAAGAAAATCTCTTGGCTTCTTCTTAGTTTCAATTTCAGATTGTCCATGAAACAACAACGATCACTTCGCCTTATTAAGCATTCCTTTATAATCACTTCATTGTAGCTTTTCTTATGGAGCTATATAAACACGGGACTTGGTAATTTATGATCACGTTCGTAACTTGGTTAACGTTTGTAACTTGGTTATGTACTATTATGATACATAGGTTTGATTATTTGTTAGCGGAAATAAAATTGTTGTATCATATCATAGTTAATTTACAAAGTTTTATTATCCTAATATATTTAATTAGGAAATTAAATTAATTTTTTTACAATTCACGTTATTCCAATAATCATGATATTATTAATTGAATTGAACATACCATCTATATATTCAGTGTGTGTGTGCGTGTGTGTGTGTGTGATATATAGGAGCCATCATTATTTATATTTGGAGAATAGACCAATGAATATTAACACAAGCACTCGCCTAGGGTAAAAAGATAGAATGCCCAAGTGTATAATGTTGGGTTTAGCCCATTCATTGCCATCAAATAAAGCATTCACCATGTTTATAAGTTCTCATCACGTATCAAGACCCATAACGTTGATGATGATTTATGACAACAATACAACAGAAGATATGCAGAAAAAAAATAGAAAGTGGAGACTTTCTTTTGCTGAGTTTAAAAGTAGAAACTTATTCAAAATTTTATATATATATATATATATATATATATATAAAAACCCTCTAAGATAGATAATATGATAGTAATGTCAAATCATATCAAATATCTCAAACAAAAATCGAAAGGCCAAGTGCGATTGCGATGGATAGCTGTGGCCTGTGAACTATTTGGGATGAGTAGGATTAGCAAGGACGACTACCTCTGAGAGTGTGGACTCCACTTGCCCTTTGGCGGCTAATTTCCTTTCTGCAATTTGCCTCTTCGTTGACTTGTAATAGGTAGCGTACAGTATCAGCTGAGCCACCGATAGCAATAATCCTATCCCATTTGGTATCTGCCTCACAAGCACAACATATTTTTGTATTATTTTTAATTCATTTTAATTGATTATATCCAAGCGGGCTAAGACCAGAAATATATCGTGGTATAGAATATTGGGTTTTAAAAATAAAAGTATAAAGTTAGAGCAGCATAGATAATGATTGTTAGATGGAGTGTGGTCATACAAAGATTGATTTTAGTTAACAATACATTAAAAAGTTTGACTGTTGATATAACTCAACAATATTATGCAATCAATGTATCCTACTCCATCTAATAGAATAAAAGCTGTTCATGTTGTAATTTAATTATATCAGTTAATCTGTCATTAGTTATACATTCTCTTTGTTATAATTACGCACTCATATGTACTTACAGCAATAAAAGGGTCAAAACGGATGAGAGCATATGTAGTCCAAGCCACGCCATTGCCAAAAGTGCCTAAAGACACAAAGAAAGGCATGTACTCCACGCTTTTGGTAGTGATCACCATTTTCTGCATGTAACATATCATGTCTTAATTAAGTCCACATATAATTTAATATAATGTATGCAACATATCATATTTCTCATATTGTAACCACGTTGAATATGTATCATTCATCGATATCCTTGATATATATAGAAGTCATGATCGGGTGTGTGTGCCTCTGTGTATATACATGTACACATTGAAATTATCCCAGTTATATTATCTATTTATCTAATTTAATTAAATTAAGGATGTAAGTTAAGTTAGTTAATAACATTTTTTCTAAAATACCATAATCATCTTCTTTATGTGTTCCCTCCCTCTTTTACTTTATTATTATTAAGAGAGTATCAATATGGGTAATTAGGTAACAATTGACAAAAATTAAAAATAAATCTTATATTTAGGATTAAGATTAACTCCCCAAATATATCATATATTGAGGAACGGTGGGAGTATAATTAAAATGGAATGAAAAGACATAGGGAAGAAAGAAAAATATATCTGATCCTGGTTAGAAGAGCTAATTAATTACTCCCTCCGGTTCTAATTATGATATCACTTTCACTTTTTTGGGAGAAATTAAGGATGCAAAAATAATCATTTAAAATATCTATTATTATCTTTTTTTCCTCAAAACCAATTTACCTTAATTATAAACTATCGTATAATGCAATTACATGTAAGATATATTAAAATTAAGTGGTCTATTTGACTTCATTAATCGCCACAAAAAAAAAGTCAAAGTGATCTTATATTTAGGATTGAAGGGAGTAATTTAGATAAACTAAAACAATAAAATAAATTTGATTAGTAAAACAAACTTGAAAGAGAAAATGATAGATCTAAGAAACAAGAGAGATAAAAAATTTCGATTTTGAACCAAATCAAATACAATCATTATATTCAACTGTTTCTTAAATTAGAGATGAGAGGAGCAATAAAATAGGGTAAGTATTAATACTAACCATGACTGTCAAAGGAGAAGCATACATCATAAGGTTGAAGAGGGCACAAATGGTCCCAACAACAGCAGAACGTTTCTTGGTAGTGTGAAGGAGCGTCAAGGACAGAACGGTAAGAGAGGATATGAAAAGGATCTCCACAAGAAGCAACAAAAACACTTTGAGCCTCTTGGTGCGTTGAGAGTATATGAGAAAAATAATCACATAAATAAGCTCCACCACACAACCCGACCCGTTTATCGTCACAACCAACAGGCTATTCGGGTGCACCATCGGCAACCCGTACAACGTCCACACCAAACAGTTCACCAGCGTCGCCAAATACGGCATCGCCGAGTATTGCTCTACTGATCCTTTCCTCCATATATCCAAAAATGTTGGCCTGCAACCATTTTAGTCGTTAATGTAAGAGTTACATAACTAATTTTTAAATATACAAAACAATTAATTTAGGTATCTATTTATAAAAAAATGTATATTGGTTTTTAAAAAAAAATATTATCTTATTATAAATCTGCGTTAATACTATCCATTTGTTGATGGTACTACTTCATATTTGCAATCAATATAAATAATTTAAAAAAATCTAAGTTATGAAGACAAAGTGAGCTGAGGTCTTAGATTCCGGACCAAAGTAGACTCCTTAAGTAGCTTTGACATTTATGATGGGAATAAGTAATCGTTTCTTTACGTCATATAAGTGTCATATATTTTTAGTTCTTTAAAAAAGAAAAATAAAAACGTAAAAATACATGTATCTTCCTAATATTGTTGCAGTTGATTCGTGTGTGTAGGTGCGTGTCTACACACACAGACAAATATATATTTATACATATATATATATATATATAAAGTCAGCAATTAGTGAGCATGATTAATAGTGTATACATGTGTTTTTAATTAAGCATTCGTTCATAGTCATGATGGATATACTTACAGTGGAGCCAAAAACATGAAGCCCGAGATGATGTTTCCTGCAGGTTAAATTGAATTCAAAATACAAAAAAAAAAACAAAAAAAACAAAAAAAAAAAAAACAAAAACAAAAACAAAGATAAGCTATTAGTATATCCTCCGTATAGAGAATAACACAGAAATGAGGTGTAAAAGTCCCATTCATTCGTTTACTTTTATTTTTTCCTACAATATTATACTATCAGTAATAAATTATTTATTAAGAAGATTAAATAAAAATTAAGGAAATTAAACTCCTGCTTCGGTACTGTCAAGAAGGAAAGGAACAACTGATGATCTGTAGAGAAAATGAGAGCACCACAGAAGTGGGATTGGGTTATTTTAGGATATGCTTATACGTTGAAAATCACCGATATAAGTCTATTAAAATAGCATAGAGAAAATAAATTTGCACAATTCACAATGGTGGATGATATATATATAGAACACTATTCAATTCTCATACCTATTATAATGTAATACAAGAATTAGAAAAATATAATACACTACAGTGACCACAAATTATGATTAAAAAATGTTGATTCCTCAAATTTGAGGTAATCTATTATTATGATAAGATATGTGCTAAAAAATAATGAATTAACCACGTAATGTTTAGTAACAAAATTGTAAAACTCCGACATAAATTTTGCCATCTTTATATAATTAGAAATAGAATTCTTCTACTAAATTTATTAATTACAAAACTTTCGTCACTAATTCACTTTTTTAAAATTATGAATTTGATCAGTAGAGAAAAAAATTTCACCCACCTAGGATGCCGACAACCATTCGAGCAATATCTGCAGGATTCATGGTTAAGTAGTGGCTTGGGCAAGCTCAAATTTAACTTCAAATGAAAGGAAACTAGCTTGCCAAATGCAAGAGGTGTGGTGGATAATTGGAGTGATGATATGTGCTTATATATAGATGTTGGTATATGAATATTATATGTGAGGCTCTCTTAAAAATATAGAAGGGGAGATCCTCTCTTTGGCACCGTGTTTGAGATGCTAATAAAGGCGTTACAGAGAGATGAGGGAGAGAAAGCGACTATGCAATGTCACTCTATGCATTCTGCAATTTTGGATGGCCCTTTTTACTAAGATGCGGTCTCCATTTATGACTCAATATTTTTGACTTATCACATATGTTGTGCCAAAAACTAGCTACATATATCTATGGAGATATGGATTAGATCAGTGCATCAGTTCATCAATTAATAATTGATTATTTGTTGCTGTATTTGATTATTTAGCCTATATCGCAATGAGTCCTTTATACTACATCAATTGAGTCCTTTATTTACATATATTCTAAAAATTATTAATTATTATGTGAAAGATATGAATTTTATTTATTTTCTGAATTTTGATAAATTTAAAAATGTTGTTAAACCAATAATTTTTAAAAGTAATAAACTTAAGAAAAAAATATTAGGAATTAGGAATAAATATTATTATAATTTTGACATGAAAGTATGTAAATATATAAAACATAAAGTTTGTTATAAATTTGATAAGCCCAACCTAGTATTTATGTTAGTTAGAGTGTCATTTTTGCATGGCTCATGCTTTATGTGTTGGAGGGATTTGGAAAGCATTTACCACATTGAGCATTCAAGATGTCATTTTTTAAACAATCAATATAAAACAAGTATCTCCTAGTTCTGGTTAGATTAAATGCAAGGGTCGTAACAATATTTAAGCGAAGTCTTGAATTTTAATGGGCTAGAATTAGAAAACGAAAGTTTTGTTTTCACTAGCTTGACTTCACTCCGATAGTAAGTTGATGGATATATGTTTTGTTTAAGAGAAAGAAAAAAAGAAAAAACTGAAGTACTTAACTTTATAAATTTATGTGTTTTTTTAATTAAAATATATATCTTTCTATTCATGATTTATCCTATAGCTAACTTTTTAGATAAGAAGTCTCCGTAGAACTTTCATCATGCAATTGGGCATTTTAGAACGAAATCAGGCTGTAAGGGTCGACTTCTATGCTATATGAATTTGATATTTCAATAGACCAAAACAACAATTATAGTATTTGATGCGAATGAAATGTACAAGTCAGCCTAGTATATATAGTAGCCGGCCACATAATCACTTTGAATCTATTTGGTATAAAATAGAATAAAAATAAAGAGATAATTTCCCATCAGAAGAGTGATCGTATTCAGTGTTTTACCATGCTTTGAAACAATCACCTTAAATGTGAGAATGCCTGTTCCTATACAAAAATAAATAAAGAGAAAATAATTTTTGTTCTTTTACATATGTCTAATTTATCAATTTGGTCTCCCGAATTTCATTTTTATTAATTTGGTTGTTTTATGTCTGAAGTACTATTAATTTAGTTGATTAGGTCTCATGTAATAGATGTTCAATAGAAGGCTTACATTTCCTCTTTTATAATATATTTTTATATATATGAGAAGTGATCTTGTGCCACTCATTGCACCTTAAAAAAATGTTCACTAAAAAAATTGAATTTCACGATTTAAAATATAAAATTTTGTTTTTGAGATATAAAACAAGAAAAATATATGGATGTCGAACCTACATCAAAGGCATGCAAAGTTATTGATTATTATTTTAAAATATATACGCCTATAATGTTAATATAAATATATTGAAAGTATCAATGTTTGAATAAATTATAATAACTTGAAAATATCTTCTACATGTGAAAACGTAACGTCTGAATCCTTAAAGTACATAATTTTATTTTTGGCCCACTTTCTCGAAGGGAATGGGCGCCATTAAATGCTTGCCATTTGCCACAAAGGATGTTGAGGTCGCATATCGTGCTTCATTTCTATCAATGGAACACATTATATAATTTCTATCAGGTAAAGACCAAATAGGATAAGTTAGGTCCATTGACTAGTGAATTTACGCCTATGCTCTCCTAACACTTCCTCCGACGTAAGTATTTTGTGTGTGGGAGTGTATATTGTATTGGGATGGTCGTTGGCCCATGCCCCTTCATTTAATGATCAGAAGGAATTCCCATTTTCCAATATGGTTCAATTTGTTTAATTAATAAGAAAAAATATTTCAAGTGCATCTGCTCCAGCATACATACATGTATATGTAAGACGTTTGTTTCCGTTGCATAAAAAAAAATACTACTTTCATCTTTTTCTTAGTTTCATGGATCTTGATGATAGCGTTTGATCACTTTCAAGACTTTTGAGGATTTACAATTCAATACTACAAAAATATGGCTATTGTGGTGCCAATTAGGGGGCTTTTTTTTTAATAAATGCAGTAGGAAGTGCAAACTTTTTTTAAAAAAAAAATCTAACAGGGCAAGTGAAAATCTAATGCAGCATTTGTTTAAAAAACGCCCATTAGAGGAATTTACTTTTTTAAAAAATATATATAACCTAAAGCGGCGTTCAATAGGATAATTTGAAATTTGAGAGACCAAATTTGATAAAACTCTCTTCAATTTTTTTAGTTGCAAGGTTAATTTGTAACTGTTGGTGAAACATTTATTTGCAGGACAAGGAAGGTATTCCTCCTTATCAGCAAAGGTTTTGATTTTTTGCTGGCAAACAGCTAGAAGAAGGTCGTACACTAGCTGTTATAACATCCAAAAGGAATCAACGTTCTCTTGGCCTTGTGGCTTAGAGGAGGAACTATGATTAAAGTAAGCACTCTTAACTAATTTCATTATAGTTATTGGGCTATTCACGTATTTGTTTTAAGCACTCTTAACTAATTTCATTATTGTTATTGGGCTATTCACGTATTTGTTTTATGGGCTTTGTGGTTTATTATGATGTGCGTTTGCTTTTAGAATAGCAAAATTTTGGCTAGGATTTCACGACCTGTAACAAAAGCAACTTTTAGAAGGTATGTATGTGCTTTTAGAAGTCATTTTGAGAAATATGGTAATATAACAGATTGGGATAATGGCCTAAAATGTCCCGAAAGTTTCCACGAAGGGGTCGGGCACTGGGCGTCAGGAAGTTTTGCAGGGGGTAAAATTGCTATGGAAGTTACAAAAAGGGGGCAAAACTACCCCTCCATTAACAGACTATAACGGTCAACACCTTTGACCATTATATGCAGACGTGGCATGCATATGTAGCGTCCATGTTACTCTGTGACATGCCGACATGGCATCCATGTCATCCTCATTTTTTCCATGTCATATATTAATTAAAAAAATAAAAAAAATAGTTTTTTAAGCATATTTAAAAAAAAGAAGAAAAATTTAGTTGCCAAATATTTTTTTTGTATTTTTTATTTTTTAAAAAAAATCTAACATGAAAAAATGAGGTTGTCGTGGATGCCACGTAGGCATGCCACATTTACAACTTTCGGTCAACATCATTGACCGTTAAAAGGTGTTAACAGATGGGATAAATTGCCTCATTTTTACGACTTATGAGGTAGGTTTGGTCATAAAAATACTTCTAAACACTCAGTACCCCTTAATTAAAACTTCTGGGGCATTTTAAGCCCTTATCCCTAATAGATTTACACATTCCAAAGGTACTTCGCTCCCTATGAACAATAGACACGTATATGGTATGTATTTACGTTGATGTACAAACTTTGTTGTCTAAACATTTGTGTGTATTCAATTACCTGAAATCATTCATTACTAGTTCATCTCTACTACCTTCTTGGATTTTTCACTTCTAAATATTTTTCATAGTTGGCGAATCTCAACCTCCATTGATTGTCTGATTTTAGAAAGCATATAGATAGATTCTAAATGATATGCATATTACCTGACTTTCTGGCTTAGTTACATTAAATTGTTGTTGTTATAGTGGGAGGGGTGGCATTTGATGAATCAACACTCTTAACTGAAACTATTGATGATTTGATCCATATTGGCATTCTATTTATTATCATTAGTTTAAAAAATTCTCAAGGTAATTGTGTTGTATGAAGTTGTATTCAGGCCTAAACCTTTCTTTTTTATATTTTAATTTTTGACACTCTCAAGATAGAGAAATTTCAATATTTTATCTTCATTTCATCAATTTCAAGATTGGGATTGATATGGTGCTGATTACTTTGTTTTTGAGAGAGACTAATTAATTTCTAAAATGTTTAGTGAACTTACAGATTCTAATTTAGTTAGTTGTCTATTTTTCTTTAAGTATAGCTAATATATAACAATTATGTTGTAACTTATATGTGTTAATACGGCATGATTGCATATATAAGAATAGAGGAAACTTTTTATATCAACATATTTTGTTAATTCATTTTTTTGTAATGCAGATGCAAGGAAGATCTAGGATACACAAGGTTAGAGAAGGAAGCAGAAAAGGCGGCTAAAGAATTGAAAAAATGAGATGAATCCTACTTTGATATGAAATTGTTAGTCTTTGCTGCTTTATGTTCCTATATTAACAGTGTATATATATATGATAAATGTATATATATTATATTGTCATTGACTGAGCAAACAAGTATTTATATATTGTAGCTATTAGCTAATTTGAATACTATATATTTTAAAATACAGAAAATACAAGCAATTTCAACAAAAAAAATAGGGACAATTACACTCAGGTCCCAAGTAAGAGATTTAAATATCAGACAAGTCTATTAACAACTTTTTCACTTGTTAACCAAGGCTATTTTATTTATCAATAGCTGTCATTGACAACTCCTTGGGACATCTCTGAAACTAAATCTCTTTCTTGGGATCTAAGTGCAAAAATATACTAACACTGTGTTTTCTTGAGAAAATGCACATTAGGTGAACTTCTTGCGGCGTTTTCCTTGCATTAGGGTAGCCTATCGCAGCATTTCGCAGGAATATATAAAAAATGCTATGAAAGGCTTTTTCTGTAATACTAATTGATTATTCTAATATTGATTAAACTCATTACATTAGATTTAGAATTAAATCTAGATGTTGATTTTCCAAGATGTTTGGATAAATTAAAGTTAGGGTTTAATTGAGAAATTTATGATAATATGAGGTCCTTAGATTTGAATTTCATGATTTAGTTTAACTTCATGGAGTCCTTTTTATAATTGAATAAATGGATTTTGAAGACTAAATGAAATGTAAAAGAAATAAATAGTTTTAGCTGAAACTTTAATATTGAAATTTTGGAATTGGGTGAAAGGTCAAAAATAACCCTATACTTATGTCCAAGGTGCATCTGGCACCTTGTACTTTTTTGGCTCAAAATTGTCCATCACTTTCAAATTTTGGTTAATAATGACTCTTCTGTCAAACTGGCTCAATGGACGTTTCAAATTCGAGCCAATAATGACTCCTCCGTCAAACTGGCCTAATAGATGTTTCAAATTCGGGTCAATAATGACTCCTCCGTCAAACTAGTCCAACAAAAATTAGATTCCTGTGAAATTCCAGTGTGGGACCTACCCATAAAAAAATAACGAAAATTGGACCAATTTGAAAGAGGAGCCATTATTGGCCTGATTTGAAACGTCTGTTAGGCCAGTTTGGCGGAGGAGTCATTATTGGCCCGAATTTGAAACGTCTGTTAGGCCAGTTTGGCGGATGAGTCATTATTAGCCCGAATTTGAAACATCTGTTGGGCCAGTTTGACAAAAAAGTCATTATTGACCCAAATTTGACAGTTGATGGACAATTTTGAGCCAAAAAAAAGTACAAGGTGCCAGATGCACGTTAGACATAAGTATAGGGTCATTTTTTACCCTTTACCCTTTGGAATTTTAAAGAAATTGAGGATGTTATAATTCATTAATGATTATAATGAGTGAAATAGAGTTGATTAATTATAGAATTGTAAATAGAATGCTGATATGGGGAATTGTTTTTTTAAACCTTAAGAAACTTAATTGATGCTTGAGAGTGCATTTTAATTGTTAGTGGTTTGTTGGCAAAAAAAAATTGTTAGTAATCTGATGAATTGTGGAGTTTGTTTCCTGAGTTAATCTTGAGTGCCCCAAGGTATTCAAAATAATATTTGAAAAGAAATAGACTTATTTGGACAAGTGCCTTCACATAACTTTTGAATTGAAAGAGAAATAGAATTTTTTTTAATAAATAGAATTATGATTGAAATAAAAAAATTGAGGCTTTGTAGTGAAATTGAGATTTTCATAGGAAATAAAAATTAATAATGAATAGGGGTTTTAGTTAGTAATTACATATTGTATTAAATAGTAGAGTATTATACTTATACATAATTTTATTCACTTGGAAGATTGGCCAAATTGAGTCTGTTGGATGTCAACATTTCCAAGTTTGGTTCTTGTGTGAAGAACTTTAGATAACCACTTTCTAATTTACCTTCTAGAGGTGATTACAAGTGTATGTTAGTATTTTAATTGTTATAATTATATGTTATAATATCTTTTATATATATGTATATGAAAGAGTTTCATACAAATATGAATTTTATGTTTTCAGTAAACTTGTCAGTTAAGTGGGTTTGAATAATTTATCTTGCAATCCTCATGTTTATAATGCATTGCATTAACTACTAAATATGAGAATAATTTATTGATGTTGAAACTCACTACTACAAAAGACATATTTTAGGTCCGTTTTGAAGAATTTTTCACATCCATTTTAGAAAGGACCTCTATGTGAGAATGGATGTGGAAAGCTCACTCCATCATTTCAAAAAAAGAATGGATGTGGAAAGTAAGCCTTCCACATTTATTGTTTGAATAATAGACATGAAAATTGTTATTTTTTTAAAAAAATGTTTTCTGATGTGGTTTGTCTTTCTTCTTTATAGACCTTTAACGTGTATCTAACATCATTGATAATATGGCATACTGAACAAAAAATTTACATCTCATAATAGAAATCATAGACTATATATATGCAAGTATATCCAATAATAACTAAAAACCATAAATCCAACACAAGTAACTATATCCAGAACTATAGAACATTTTCAAGTACAAAACATGAGAATCCATTACGAATAAACTCAATTTGTTCAACTTAGTTGTAGGACTTTAATATCCGCACTCTGTACCCCCTGTTGTCAAGATTGTGAATTACCATCAAAGAAATTCAATCCAAAGTACTTATTTTGGGTAGAACCCTAGTGATTGTGCTATTTGGACTATTAGGCTTCCCACCCTGATAGTGCATGTTTTGATGGCCTAAAATTAAATGAAAATTAGAACATATCAAAATATTTATTTACGACCAAACTAACAATTTTAATAACACACTTACATGGTGAAGAATTCCTCAAATTGGGTGTGTGCATTACGATGCAAGGGACCAAACCAATAAATATGGTTTTCCGCGAGGTAGATGAAAACAATCGATTGCTAAAGTTCCCCATCAGTTGCTGCATGTCAATAGATTGCCCAACAACCCATCGATGGATTCTACCTTTCTTTAAACTCAAGTAACAATTGATTGCTCATCAATTATTGGTGATCAATCGATTGCCTTACTGTCAATCGATTGGTCTTATGCCTGTTTACTTTGAAAAATAAAGATAATCAATCAATGGATGTAGTGAGTACTCAATTGAGCCATCTGACAATCGATTGAAACATGGCAGTCGATAGGCAATCGATATGCCATCAATTACTATGACAAGAAATCAATCGATTGGTTCAAGAGGCTATTGATTGCTTCTTAGCTTTTAAAAACTTGTTTCAAAACATTTTCTAAGTTAAGATGTCCATAATTTTCATAGCCTAAGTCATGTTTGATTATCATCAAAATTCTAAGGTTCAACAGTAGATAACACATAAACTCCAATAATGTCTACAACATATAGGGACCATTTAAGAAAAGTTAAAAAGTGATAATTCCAATAAAAAGGAAAAATTCTAGTGGAATTGTGACGGAGAGAAGTATATAAGCTTATGTTTAGTGCAATCTAAGGATTGATTCATTCCATATTTAATTTCTGGTTTTTAACAATCTGTTTTCCTTTTCTCTTTATTTCTTTCCATTTTCCATCTACTTCCACCTCCATTTTTTACTTCCTTTACCTTTCATATTCACTTCCACTCATATCTCCTTCGATTTCTTCATCATTCTCCACAATTCAACATGTGCAGCCACACATTTGAGCCATCAGAGCTTCATTTCTATCCATGAGATGTTAGAAGTCGAATTTCTCCCAGAGTCAAAGCTGAATATGTGCCTCCTATGTGCAAAAAGATTGTTTCTATCATCATTCATTAGTTTATTAGCTTCTATTTGAATATCTAGTTGATGTCATGTAAAAACTATTATTAACATGAGTATGTTATGTGATTTAAATCTTGAATGATGAACTTCCAAATTGATTCATGTTGTGTTTAAGTACATCTTTGCTTGATTCCCTGTAGTCCACAATTTTATAAATCTATCTAGTTGTTAAGGTTGTTGAAATTGGATGAATTATTCATAGTGTCCTATTTGGATGCTATTTGAGTTGGTGAAATGCAATTGAATCAATTTGTGTGTTACTTTATGTTGAATGTATTTGTATTAGTTTGTTGAGCTTGTTCATTGTGAAGTGACACTGATTTTACAAATCTTGAAACTTAAAATCAATTCTTGAAACAAGGAATGTTTGGTGAATACTTGAAGGAGAAATCAATTTCATCTTAATTCTTAATCATCTTACATCATCATTTCACTCTTATCTCACATAACTCATAAAAAAATCAGAAAATACATTAAAAAAATAGTTTAGAGTTAGGCATCATTTTGAATGAATCAAATCTCTATCAAACTTAACTTGTGATAAACTCTCTCAAATTGAATTCCTTATAACCTTTAAATGAAGAGAATCGACCTTGGGTTGCTCTTACTAACTATAATAGTGATTCTAGTAATTTGATTTCCTATAGACTAAGGTAAAATCACCAAAACAAAATTGTACCATTTCAAATTTCAAATTCCTCTAATGGTCATGCATTTGTATCAATTTGTGCAGTGGTTCAAAACCATTACTAAATGTTGAACATTGGAAACTTTGAATATAACCTTACATGAACAAGACCAAAGTAAATATTCAATTTCCCACTCTTCTAATATTCTTTATTTTGTTTTAAGTTATACAAGGTATGAATTAGTCATGGATAAAGTTTCAACAAATGACTTCTGAGAGTGCTGGCTGTCACCCAAGAGGGGGGTGAATTGGGTGATAGAATAATTTCGTTTAAAAACTTCTTTTCCTAAAATATATTGAAGGCAAGCTCTTTCAAAACTATTAAATGTACAAGAGATATATATATAATGCAGATATGTTGGAAACTATGAGAGATTAGGGAAGAGATAATGCACACAGAATTTATCCTGGTTCGGTCAACCCAGACCTACATCCAGTCCTCAGGCTCCACCTGAGATTTCCTCTATCCTCTTGTTTAAACCGGGCACAAGAGAAGTCTACTACAGGTTTTACGAACACAGGTTCACCTGCCAACCTTTACAGAGTTTTAGAATTTTCTCTAAACACTCCCCCTTACTACCTGTAAGGTTACCACCCTGTTCCTAAAGCACCAAGCTTTGGAACAACCTCAAACAGTAGAGGATTTCAATAATAAGGTTCACTCAATGAACGGATTGTGATAAACACTTAAGTACAAAGTAATGTATGATGAAATACAACTAGAGCTTTAATAATCTTAACAATGTATTGTTATAGCACTTCTTATCTAATGCTCTCAATCTGAGTAATTTGCAATTCTGTATAATGCTCTGTTCATCGCTCGTTATATTCAATCGTTGATCATCATTTTCTGGAAGCAGATCTTGTTCTATTTATATCTTCAAAGATTGTCCTTTGATTCAGCTTCATATGACCGTTAGAATATAGTCGTTGGAAGTCCATAGCCGTTGGGGATAGATACTATTTATCAGCTTATTCAAACTTCTGAATTGTTCACGCGTAGAGTAGGCTAGACTGAGCGTTCTGAACACCTGTACTTTCATAGCAGCTTTTTCAGTAGCGCTAGCATGCTTTACTATCGCTAACTGCATAGTATAATTTCTGCATTTTGAGTTGTTAGCTAAACAAGTAAACATTTAATGTACAGAAGATGCTATCGCAACCTTAGACTGTTAGCTCAATGAGATAGAGACAATTAATATATGTTATATTGAAAGCATTCTCTACCGATAGACAAGAGCATTATCGCTAATACATCCCTTGTGATCAATGCTTAGAGTTCTAGCAATATCATACCAACAAATATCTTACTATCGATAGCTAATCCCATTATCGCTAGTTGCTTGATTGCCTATTAGCCTTAAGGATCCAAATACAAGTATTCAGAGGTATTTCAAGGTATCCTATTGTTGATAGCTAAACTTGTTAGCGCTACAACAATGTTAGCTCATTTGACTCTTGCTCTCAGGCACTAGATATCTAAATGATTATTATTTGAAGCACTTTTGTTATCGATAGCTTAACCTGTTATCGCTAGCTGATTTCATTAGTTCAAGGACTTGGTTTATTTTTTTGCTAGCTGAGTTATCAATGAGCTTCTAGCGATGGATTCTTTCTTTAGCGATAGTGAATGACTTAGCGATAGATATCAACTTTGTTATTTCTAAGTCTTCACTTGCTATGGCTCTTTGTCTATTAGCGATAGGCTCTAACTCTAGCGATAGTGTTCTGTTACCTATCAGATTTTACTCGTTTAAACTGGGCACAAGAGAAGCCTACCACAGGTTTTACGTACACAGGTTCACCTGTCAACCTTTTTCACTGGTTTTACGAACACGGGATTACCAGCCAACCTTTATAGAGTTTTAGAAACCTTCTAAACACTCCCCCTTACAACCTGTAAGGTTACTACCCTATTCTTAAAGCACCAAGCTTTAGAACAACCTCAAACAATAGAGGATTTTATCAAAGTAATAAGTTCACTAAATGAATAGATTGTGATAATCACTTAAGTACAAAAAATGTATGATGAAATACAAATCAGAGCTTAATAATCTAAACAATGTGTGCTCATGCTCTTCTTTTCTAATGCGCTCAAACCATCATTTCTGGGCTCACTGATATATAACTAATATTCTGTGCAGAGCCTCTGTTTTCATTGCTGTTAGCGTATATTCATCGTGTGTGCGTCTATTTTGTTTTTTGTTATTTCTCTTTGATGTCTTCAAGTCTTTATATATGTTTTGATGAATTTCTATCCGTTGGAGACTTGGAGAACTAGCCGTTTGAGTATTTCTTTCTTCTCGTGCTTTGGCTAAAAGAGATGGAGACTTTGAGTAACGGTAACCTGTTGCTACCTACTCCTGTACTTGCTGTCAGCTTTTTCACTAGCGCTAGCTCCCTTTGCTATCGCTAGCTTGACAGTGTAAAATCTGCACTTTAGAAACAATGTATTAGCTCAGCACGTATTGTGCTATCGATAGCTATAGATAGCAAATCATGCTATAGATAGCAAATCATGCTATCGCTAGCAAATCATGCTATAGATAGCAAATCATGCTATGGCTAGCAAATCATGCTATAGCTAGCTCAATTTCTTCCTATTAGTGACGATAAACATTTTAGCGATAGAACTTCTATTTAGTCATCATGATTCTTTATCTCAGTTTATTCCAGACTAAGTTACATGCTCTTATGAATGCAATCTGAGCCCAAATCATAAGAAATCATCTATGGATATGTTATGTAATCATATATGCAAATGCTTTTAATCACAGTAAACATATAGCAAACATAATCTAATAGATAGTAGGAGATAAACACTTTATCCACACTTTTTGCTTACTACATTTAACTCTATTTTTGACATCATCAAAACTAAGCATATCCAACATTCTCCCCCTTTTTGATGATGACAAATCCATGGTGAAAAATATGTAAGAGTAAGATCATGGAAGTTAATGTAGATGCAATATATTGTTCATGCCTTTCTCTCCTCCTATCAATATATTTTTCATGCTTTTTCTCTCCCCATATTTGACATCAGCAAAAAGTTTGTGAAGGGATTTTCTACCGAGATTGAAAAACAATGAAGTTCATAAATTGAAACATATGGGAAAGGTGTGACTCCATGTTTTCTGAAGTTTTGCATAGATTGTTTAAGATGTGCAAACAAGTAAGACATACAGATATACAAGCAAAGCATACGAATTTACAGATAAATTCATCAAAGAAAGATTAAAATGTAGCATTGAGAGAGAGAGTTTAGAAATGCTCATTTATATTCGGCAAGGATGATTGATTGATTCCATAAATTCCAGTGCCTTCCTCTCTTGCCCTGCTATATTGGATAGTCCATCATCAATACCACTTGTTATTTGGAAGATTTAGCCCATAAGTGATGATTCATTGTGCATCTGCAACATTCCTCAAATCTGATAAGTATGTCCTTGTTGAGTATTGAGGGACGCTCTGGCTCATACTGATTTCTCCTGTCAAAGGTGTTTATTTTTCATGCAAGGAGAGTGGTTAATACAATCAAATATCAAAATAATCCTTTCTGTAATATATTTCCATATTCAGATCAAGAAAGAGATATATAAGTGAAGCATATCATCATCAAAACTAGTCAATTATTTTACAGTGAATTCAGATAAGTATGCTAGGTAGACTTGCATTTATCAAAGGAAATGAGCTTTTAAGATATACATATGTTAATTCTTGAAGCTCCCCCTTAATTAATGCATCTACCACTAATGTATGATATCAAATGTATATGTGATAGTGATGAAGTTCCAATATTTAAATGCCATAATGATTTAGCAAAAATGAGGTTTTAATAATCAAGAGAGAACAAATCATCAAGTATTATTATGATGAATTCAATGATGACAGATTCTTGTTCAAACTCTGGGTCATGAAAGTGCAGAGGGAAGATGCATAGTGCAACATAATGTCAAAGCTATGCTAGCCGCTAAGTTTTAAGCAACTTGATATTCTTAATTCTATTAATGCATGGCTTTGATAGCTAGACATAAAAAACTTAGATTTCCCAGCAATTCATGTTAAGGAGGATTTTTGAACAAAACATGTCATTAGCAATGATTCTTCATGTGTTTAGAAATTTCAGATTTAGACAAGCCACAATTGGAAAATAATAAAGCTGCAGATTTCATTTTCAGAACATGCAATAGATGAGCAGCAATCATTGCAAATCAGATTTACAAATATATCCATAATCATCAGGATTATAGTACCAAGAAGACTTGTTTTTGAAATCATTAGTATAATTCATTTTCAATAAAAACATAGAATCTCTAAATAAAACTTGAAGCAGTTTTCTTATGCTTTGATAATCAATGCTCATGATAAGTTTGTATTTTGGTTCCTATCGCTAGGAGAAAAGATAGCGATAAGGGTTTCTGGAAGTATTGGAATATGCAAGCGGTTGCTATCGCTAGAGAATGGGTTAGCGATAGGGGTTTGGCAATGTTGAGATGGAAATCAACAATAAAGAAAATATGCCAGAATGCTCCATTTTGTTTTTAAAGATGAGATATCCAAAGTCATATGTATAACAGCATGAGAGTGAATGCTTTGTGCTTCAGATATTGACTCTACTATAGCATAGCGATTTTCTTGACTATTAGAGTTGTGTTCAAATTAATAAGAATATTCAAAATCAGAATATAAACACAAGACTCTAGTTACTCTAACATAGAATTGATAGTAACCGTTAAAGTATTTGAGTAACAGAATGAGAGCAAGAATCTTTGAATAATAAAGCTCATACTCATTAGTTCAAATTACTAGTCAAGAATGTCAGCTTGCTATCTCTAATGATCCGCTATCACTAACAGGCATGATTCCACGCTGAGTCAATTGCTTGGACTCATTACTTACTTCTTCAACTATCGATAGCGTCACTTGCTATCGATAATGCTTTAGACCAGCGATGGCAATCTTTGCTCGACTCAGCTCTGTTCAGTATCAGCTAGCGATAGTGACACTCACTATCGATTGGTCAATCCTGCATAATTTGAGATTTGGCATAGCAAAAACAGACAGAACAGATCCAATTGATTGCATAGATATGATATACTGATAAGCACAATTTGTTAAGTTCTGACATTGGATAGCTCATGCATTTTGAAAAACATCTTATGAGGATGAATTGAAACATTTTCAACTTTATCTTCCAGTTTTCAAGAACCATTTAAATGCAACTGGAGTGAACATATTTTTCAAAATATATGAATGCAAATTTATAAACATGATGAGTTGAAATCTAAACAGATTTGGATTGTGCATTTCAAAAGTTCCACAATAGATAAACTATGCACAATTCCAAGTTTTCAGTCATATAGCAATCTGACAGATATTCCAAGATAGTGAAGAATTGATTGCTAATGAGAAGGAACAATCATTCATTATCCAAACAAAAATATATTCATTCAAATACAAGATAGGATAAGAATGATATCACCATTACTGCACTTAGTCATGCAGTCACATGCTTGATTTGGTGGATTAATGCCGATTTTCTTCTTTTTGCAGATTTAGCACCAAAACTCAAGCACAACGTTCAGTTCATGAAGACTTGAGTAAATTTCCATGTAGATAAAGTCTTGGAACTTCCTATCCTTCTTTACTACAAATTGAGTAGTTCTTTTTCTTCCTTCAGTATCCAATTTCACTTGGATCTTCTCATGGTTAATGTGTAGGAATTAACAGTATAATTCACATGCTTTACAGGATATAATCAATTTAAGATAATTGAGCATAGTGAATTAAATCATGACTTCATGCATAAGGATATATATGAATATATTCTTTTTCAAATCAATATGCATGTGTATAAGTCTATCGTATGAACATTGTAAGCATTTTGTAATTGTCTTTAAAGACAGAATTCAATGTTCATTCCTAAGGTTGCAAAGTGTAAAATCTCAATAAATGTTACTGATAATAGTGTAGGAGATTTTACCCTTGAGATACCTCTACCTTAGGCATTTGGAGAAATACCCTTGCTTACCCAAGTGGTTCTGACATGCTTAGCCCTGGGTTGCAGAGATCTCTCACGAGAAATAGAATTCAAGAATCTTCTTCTTGAAGTATGGTGAACTCTATTTCTCTTGTTCTCCTCAAGATAATTGAATGGCACTTTGTGGTAGCTCACTCTTGAGGTGGAACATGCTCTTCTTGTGATTGTGCACTGCTTCTTATGATCTGAATCAGATGTTGCAATAGTGGCTTTTCCATGAGTTCTCCTTCTATATATAGATTCTGTGAATCTTTTCCTTGAAGCATGAGAAACTCTTGGATTCTTCTCTATTTTCTTTGTACCATGATATCTATTTCTTCTAGAATTAATCTGCACACATAAAGCACTAGATAGACATTTTGGTACCCATTTATATTTGGGTCCTTCATTGTTAGTCTTGGACCTTACATGTCCTTTTGGAACCCAAATAAATTTATTTCTCACATTTAAATTTCTTCTAATATTACATGTGTGAGAAATATGACCAGATTTACCACAATAATAGCAAATAATAGGATGATGTGCAACATGAGATTTTATGCAATTATTGTGATGGTCAGATTAGTGCAAATTCAAATTGTTTTCATTCAAAAGATCTTTCTTCCCAAAACATTTTCCAGCATGATTTAAAACATTTTCAGTCCTTGAAATATGATCTGTGATAGGTTGTAAATCAGTTTTATGCAAATCAAAATTGTTTTTCTCAAAAACACAGGGATTGGAACTGTATACCATAAATGCATCTTGAGCTCCGGAGGATGATTTTGCATATTCGTTCCGGTAGAGCTCTTGGGATTTATCTTCCTCTTGACCTTTTGTGTTGACTGAATCATGGAAGTGTTCTGTGATCTCTCCTTCTTCAATCTCAACTTCTAATTGCTCATCAACCATAGATATGCAACTTTGAAATTCAGATGAGCTGTCAACACTTTCAGTTTCAACAAGATGGTTAGAGGCATACATAGACTCAAGAGAATCCCAAATTTCTTTAGCATTAGAGCAAAATCTGATTTTCTGATAATCATTTTCAGTTAAGCTTTTATGCAAAATTTTCATTGCTCTAATGTTCAAGGAAAACATTTTCTTGTCTTTTTCAGTTCAATCCTTTCTTGGTTTGAAATCAAAATCATTTGTAAAAACATTCCACATATGATAATCAAATGATTTTATAAAACTTTTCATCCTAGCTTTCCAAAACGAAAAATCAATATTTTGAAGCAGAGGTGGAATGGTATGATCAAAACCTTCTGAAAAGGTATTATACCCAAAATCAGCCATGATCTTTTCACTTGAGATCGTTGGATCCTTTAAACAAGTGACCCGCTCTGATACCAAATGAAAGTGCTGGCTGTCACCCAAGAGGGGGGTGAATTGGGTGATAGGATAAAAAACTTAAAATTCTCTTTTATAAAACACTGTGAAGGTAATCTTTTAAAATCTCTTTCTGTTTATCACAGAGTATTTCAAAACTGTTAAATGCACAAGAGATATATAAAGTAGATATGCTGGAAACTAAGAGAGTTAAGGGAAGAGATAATGCACACATAATTTATCCTGGTTCGGTCAACCCTGACCTACATCCAGTCCTCAGGCTCCACCTGAGATTTTCCACCATCTTGTTTAAACCGGGCACAAGAGAAGCCTACCACAGGTTTTACGTACACAGGTTCACCTGTCAACCTTTTTCACTGGTTTTACGAACACGGGATTACCAGCCAACCTTTACAGAGTTTTAGAAACCTTCTAAACACTCCCCCTTACAACCTGTAAGGTTACTACCCTATTCTTAAAGCACCAAGCTTTAGAACAACCTCAAACAATAGAGGATTTTATCAAAGTAATAAGTTCACTAAATGAACAGATTGTGATAATCACTGAAGTACAAAAGATGTATGATGAAATACAAATCAGAGCTTAATAATCTGAACAATGTGTGCTCATGCTCTTCTTTTCTAATGCGCTCAAACCATCATTTTCTGGGCTCACTGATATATAACTAATATTCTGTGCAGAGCCTCTATTTTCATTGCTGTTAGCGTATATTCATCGTGTGTGCGTCTATTTTGTTTTTTGTTATTTCTCTTTGATGTCTTCAAGTCTTTATATATGTTTTGATGAATTTCTATCCGTTGGAGACTTGGAGAACTAGCCGTTTGAGTATTTCTTTCTTCTCGTGCTTTGGCTAAGAGAGATGGAGACTCTGAGTAACGGTAACCTGTTGCTACCTACTCCTGTACTTGCTGTCAGCTTTTTCACTAGCGCTAGCTCCCTTTGCTATCGCTAGCTTGACAGTGTAAAATCTGCACTTTAGAAACAATGTATTAGCTCAGCACGTATTGTGCTATCGATAGCTAACAAAGCTATCGCTAGCTTCATAGTGTAATTCCAGTACTTAGCTTAAACAGATAATCATATAATGCACAGCAGATGTTATCGCAAGCTTAGTCCATTAGCTCAATGATAAAGACTCTATAGATAGCAAATCATGCTATCGCTAGCAAATCATGCTATAGATAGCAAATCTTGCTATGGATAGCAAATCATGCTATGGATAGCAAAACATGTTATGGCTAGCAAATCATGCTATGGCTAGCAAATCATGCTATAGCTAGCTCAATTTCTTCCTATTAGCGATGATAAACATTTTAGCGATAGAACTTCTATTTAGTCATCATGATTCTTTATCTCAGTTTATTCCAGACTAAGTTATATGCTCTTATGAATGCAATCTGAGCCCAAATCATAAGAAATCATCTATGGATATGTTATGTAATCATATATGCAAATGCTTTCAATCACAGTAAACATATAGCAAACATAATCTAATAGATAGTAGGAGATAAACACTTTATCCATACTTTTTGCTTACTACATTTAACTCTATTTTTGACATCATCAAAACTAAGCATATCCAACAAACATAACCATGTTAAAAATGTACTGATATATCATCATTATGAAACAGAACCTACCCTTATAACAAATATAACAAAACTTTAGGCCTCAAGTATACAATTTTGGATTAGTACTAAAGCCCGCACCATGGATCTATCACACATTTTCACATCCATTCAAAACATCACTACCTAGAAATAGAGTCACATGCATGTGAACTAAGTGGTTAGCATACTAGTTAACCATAAATAGCCAGAATTTCATCGGCAACAAACCAAACAGTTGTAACATGTCAAAATACCACAAGTAAGCAGTTATTATAATACAGTCATCAAAATCATAGATGTTTCAAATATCAATAATGTGAAAGTGAAATTCAGCCTAAATTGGTTTAGCAATATATAATAAGGCGAAGGTGCAAAAATACTACTCGTAAATTGTCATATGTGCAGCTGGCACCATAATAAAATTTTGGGTGCAAAAATACCACTCGTAATTTAAAAATGGAGCAAATTTGTTTTTTCCATCAAAATGTGTTAACTGAGGTTAAGTTGAGTTGTGGGTCCCACAAATTTTTTCCACATAATAAGTTAACGGCGGTTAACCAATTTTAACGGAAAAACAAATTTGCACCATTTTTAAATTACGAGTGGTATTTTTGCACCCTATGTTTTATTATGGTGCCAGCTGCAATTTGACAATTTACAAGTGGTATTTTTGCACCTTCTCCCTATATAATATTCAGAAGAAATACTGCCGTCGACTCACGAGGTCAGTGCAGTTCACACGGCCATAAATTTAATATCCTTATAATTACAACATAGACATTCTCCCAATTTCAATATCACAATATCATTCGGCATTTCCATCCAAATTCTAACATCATAAGCACATTTCACAACACCATATTTCTTTCCTATTATATTTACCTGAGTATTCGCGATTGTAAATACGGTACCCAAGAGACACATTTTAATACAAAAATATGATTTGAAATTCATTTCATACCATAAAATATAGATATGAGGGATTTGAAAATCCCAACTAACATCATACGCATAAGCATAATGAGGGGAGTATGGTTACCTCGACCAGAGAAGACCAATTGAAATTTTAACACAAGTCGTACTCCCAATCTCATTTTGATCCATTGATGTCTTTAATCGCCATAATAAATAGTTGTACATATGATTAATAGTTAATCAGGTGCCATCAACCAGGCAACTTTGGGACTTAACCCATTTTGAAATCACAATTGTACATAGTTAATCAAATCACCTTAACTCGGTTTGATCAAGTTAAATTAACTCATCAAAGCCCAAAGGTAAAACAACCATCCTCAATATACTTAAGGAATTAAGATCCCTACCTCTCTTCCCTTACGACTTCCTAAAGTTAATCAATTTCTCCACAATTCCTTTCAACCGTAATTCTCAACTAATTCAACCTAATCATAATCCAACTATCTCATTTCAATCACCTAAATCACCATTATCTAATCATCATACCAAATTAATTATTTCTGCTTTTAACCCAAAATCACTCTTAGGCCAAAGTAATCTACCATCAAGATTCAACCAATCCTCAATCAATCCAATGCCTTAGAATTCAATTAATAACCTCAATCAACTCAACATTATCAACATATCATTCAAAAGCATCATCAAACTATATCTCGCAAGTTTATCATAAGGGTTCCTAAACTTTGAGTCACCCAAAATGCAATTCAATATATATCTCAACAATCCAATACATATGGAATCATAGATAAGCATAAATGAACCAATGGAAACCACCAGATCATCAAGAGTAATCATAAATTTCAAAATCTTCATAAGGCCTAGCTTATTCAAACTTTAGATCAAGAGAAATCTCATATATGATCAAATCCAATGGAACTAAACCATTAGAACCTTTCAGTAGGCTCAAAAGATTAAAACAATAAACTTGGAACCATTAAACGACCCATAAATTTCGAATCAACACAAACCCTAAGATTTCAAAAATCCCCAAATCGTAAAAATTATAGTTAAGAAGGAAGAAAATCTAGTCGGAAACACTCACTAGGCACTTAGGAAGCTTGAAATCACCCTAGGACCACCGAAAATTTGAACCTTAGTAGAGCCCAAAGGTCACTCTTAGAATTCCTTTTCTTCTTCCCGGCCAAATAAATCATCGCATCATTTTAATGACCAGATTTCACCCATGGCAAGCCCTAAAGCTCCACTGCGAGTCCACGACAAACACCATGTAATTCATTCACCATGGCCTCGCCAAGGCTAGTCTGTAACATCCCAAAAATTTAATTAGGGATTAGTGGTAAATTAAGAAGTGATTTTAGAATTAATTAAGGAGTTGGGAGAGTTTTAGAAATAAAATTCATGAATATGAAGTATTTTAGGGATTTTTAATGGCCTAATTTCTCCCTTAATTTGGGAAAATTAGAGTTAGAGGAATTATTTGTGGACCTCAAAAGGGATTATAGTGGAAGGAAATTCTTAGCCAGTTACAAAGAAAATTTTTAGGAATTGAAAGAATAATTTTCGGCTTAAAGAATATATCTTATCTTAATGAATTGATGACCTATTAGTATTTTATTTCCCTTATTTAATCTATCTCCTTTACATCATTTCATTTTCCTCTCTCTTTCCTTTCATTCCTCTCATCTTCCGTGCTCTCACCTCTCATACCACTCATCATCTTCTTCCTCCGTCAGCGAGCACGGCACGAGTGAGGAAAGGCACCACAGTTTGCTGCCATCAGCGACGGTCGACGGAGATCGAGGGTCTCCACCCTCCATCTTCCTTCCTTCTCCTTTCCCTGTCTTCCCTGCCATGCATGAGTGTGTGTGTGTGTGTGTGTGAGTTCCGCAAATCATCGACGACGGTGACCTCTTCTTTCTTCTCTCCTTCTTTCCTTCATCTTCCTCCCATTCCTTCTTCCTTCCTTCCCCTAAATTTGAGCGCATTGTGAGAGGAAAATAGTGTGAGAGTGTTTATGGGTAATTTCCTACGAGCAATCCGGCAATTTTGAGAGCATTGGAGAGCTCTTTGATTTTGGGTAATTTCCCCTCTTTCCCTTCCCTTTTTGCTCTTGATTTTTGAAGTGTTCTTGGCTGACAATTTAGGGCTTTTTGTGTAGACCAAATCCTATGCCTTTTGGGGCAAAATTTGTTGTTTGAAAACCATCCTAGGGTGATTTCTAGGTAGTCTATGGGTTGGGATTACTTGATTTTGAGTAAGGATGAAGATTTGTGAAATTAAAGTGTGAATAAGCTAGGGTTTGATATGGAATCCGAAAATCCTTTGAGTTTCCTGGTTTTTGGTGTTTTCATATAGTCTTTAGAGGCTAATGGATGATGCTAAATGATTTGATTGTTGGAGGAACTCTTGAAACAAAATTTTGCAACCTTAAAGTTTGTGATATTTTAAGTTTGAGTGGGTTATTGGGCATTTATGGTGATAATGAGTAAATTAATGATGTTAATGTGTTAAATGATGTTAATAGATGGTTATGGAATGAGAAAATTGGGAATGATGGGAGTAATGGAGATTTTAGTGATTTTGGGTAATATATAAACTAATTGGGTATACGATAGAACCGCTTGATGTGGTTAAGGCTTATAATGATCTAGGATGGATTTTGTTAGAATCTTAAGTTTTGATGAGGACTGGACCCATAGATAACATAAGTAAAATGAACAATTAGCATATATCTTAGTCTGGAATGAATTGAGATAAGAATCATGATAAATGACCAAGTTAAATAGTGTAGGTTACCTTAACATTGAACAAGTAAAATCTTATAGATAACAGATACACTATCCCTAAGCTAGAACCTATCGCTAACAAATGCAAAGGTTAGGATAACAATAGCTAATGAAGATTTAGCAATAATCTGAAGAAAAATCAATATCTCTATCGCTAAGACCTTCACTATCGCTAAGCTAGAACCTATCGCTAACAAATGCAAAGGTTAGGATAACAATAGCTAATGAAGACTTAGCAATAATCTGAAGAAAAGTCAATATCTCTATCGCTAAGACCTTCACTATCGCTAATATAATGAGTTGAGCTAGCCTGAGCAAGCAAAGAACAATAGATCACTATCGCTAAGTATATGACTATCGCTAAGGCCCCATAGATAACATGAATAACACAAAAAGGGAAAATGTTAGAACAACTAGCAGGAAGATAACTAGCGATAATATGTCTAGCTATCGATAACAGAATACTTGAAATAACTTAGACATTTAGATAGCTAATACAGTGTAAGCTAATAAGATAGTTACTAGTGATAACATGATGAGCTATCGATAGAAAAACACTTGTTGAAATAACTCAGATAATCAGATAGCTAATACACTGTCTTTGAACTTTGAGCTAATGAAATACACTAGCGATAACACCTACTGTGCTTCACATGAATACTTGTTTAGCTAACAGCTAAGTGCAGGACTTACACTATTAAGCTAGCAATAGCTAAGAGTGCTAGCGCTACTAAAAAAGCTGCTATGCAAGTACAATGTTGCAGGTGATCGTTACTCACAGATTCTATCTCTCTTAGCTCATCCTCTGCAATATTAATTGAAGCAAGAGAAGAAAGTTGACTAAGATGAAGAACAACATTAATTCCCAACGGCTAAGAGCTCCCAACGACTAATTTCAAATGGCCTCTTGAAGCTGAAAGAAAAGGCAAGCTGTGAAGAGTTATAAATATCAAGACTTGAGCATTTATGAAAAGCTACAGAACTGAGTGACTCACTCACACTGAGACGAACCAGCATTCAATATTCTCATCTACTCTCAGCTCACAAAAGATCAAAGTATTTATTACTCTTAGTGAGATTATTTGTACTTAAGTGTTTATCAAAATCTGTTCATTGAGTGAAATCATTAATTGAAATCCTCTACTGTTTGAGGTTGTTCTAAAGCTAGGGGCTTTAGGACAGGGTTGTGTCCTTACAAGTTATAAGGGGGAGCGTTTAGAGGGAAGTCTAAAGCTCTGTTGTAAAGGTTGGCAGGTGAACCCGTTTGTGTAAAACCTGTGGTATAGTGGAACCCAACGAGGAGTTCTAAAGCTAGGGGCTTTAGGACAGGGTTGTGTCCTTATAAGTTATAAGGGGGAGCGTTTAGAGGGAAGTCTAAAGCTCTGTTGTAAAGGTTGGCAGGTGAACCCGTTTGTGTAAAACCTGTGGTATAGTGGAACCCAACGAGGAGTTGGAGAACTGGACGTAGGCATTGTGTTGGCCGAACCAGTATAAAAGATTGTATTGTGTTTAGAAGCTTTGTTTAATTTGTAAAAGCACAATTCACCCCCTTGTGCGTTTTGCCATTCTCAGATTTTTGTATCAAGGAACATGTAGGGGATTAAGCTAAGTTTGCGGTTGAGTTTAAATTCAAGAGTTTGAATATGTATTGATGAATGTTGACCTAGGATAAATTTTGGAGATTAATTGTAGAATGATAAATTAATGGTGGCTGGAGGATTTTTAATGGGCTTAAATGTCCATGTAATAGCCTAGAATAAGTGATAATTTCCCATAATTAATGGATAAAAACATGTATTAATCAAATGCAATCAACGCAGAATATGTATTGATGAATGTTGACCTAGGATGAATTTTGGAGATTAATGTGTAGAATGATAAATTAATGATGGCTGGAGGATTTTTAATGGGCTTAAATCTCCATGTAATAGCTTAGAAGAAGTGATGATTTCCCATAATTAATGGATAAAAACATGTAATAATCAAATGCAATCAACGCATTCCCTAATGTAGATATTCCTACATTATTTTTTGAAGCAAAGAAGATTATAAACATACCAGGGTTTAAAAACAAAAAAAATTGATGCATGTCTTAATGATTGTATGTTGTATTGGGGAGATGATGTTGACAGGGAGGCTTACAAAAGAAGAAATCAACAAAGATTCTTAGATACTTTCCTTTAGAGCCTCGATTACAGATATTGTTTATGTCATCGAAGATGGTTCAACACATGGGGTGGCATAGCATTATATCTCAAGAATTTAGATGGCAAGTTAAGACACCCACATGACAAAGAATCATGAAAAGCATTCAGCTCGGGATTTTTGACATTTGTTGTTGATCCAATAAATGTTTGGCTAACTCTCACAACTTATGAGTTTAATCCTTTTTGGGAACTTAAGCACAAGTTACAGTATTTGGCTGGTTGCACTACTACAGAAATATCCTATAGCAGCGCTTTTTTTGACCCTATAGCAACGTTTTTAAGCGTTGCTATAGCCAATGCTGCAATAGGTCATATGACCTATTGCAGCACTTATTTTGTGTTATAAGCGCCGCTATAGGTAACCTATAGTGGCGCTTATAATCTCAAAAGCGCAGCTTTAGGTCATACTTAAATGAATTATTTTTTTAAAAAAATAAAAAATAATGCCTATAGCAGCGCTCATTAAGTAATAAGCGCTGCTATAGGCATTATTTTTTTAAAAAAATATTCATTTATTTTTGTTTTACACCCTCCTGCATCAGTGCAAAATTCCTAATGAAGACTTCATAAATTCAAGCCTCGGAAAACATCAACCAATGCATATTAACAATCATTATGATGGAATAAGAAGAATTAGACAATGATACCTTCAGATCAATATGATGGAATGAACATAAACTAAGAAGAGTAGCAACCAAAATATCTCTTCTAATCAAACTATCAACTTGCCATATCCAGAAACAAAAGAGCAAGTAAGGATCAGAATTGTAACCATAGCTACCAAAAATAACGAGCTTCAAATAAACTAAAAATTAACACATGAATAAGAAGTGAAGTCCAGAAGCGAAGTCAAGAGTAGTGAAGAAGAAGAAAAAACAGAGCACAAAATCTGATCCGTGACTAAAGACAAAAAAATTTGGAAGGGGAAGAAGAAAAGAGAAAAAGGTAATGATGTTGAAAACACAACGTTCAATATAAGAGAGGACCATTACCCTTAAGAAACCACCATCAGCATGTAGATCTGGACTTGATCCATACAAATCTGAGAGACCTCGATGATGATGATCGGAGAGAAGGAAGAGATGAAGAAGCAAGAAGGAGATGAAGAAGAGTGATTAATTAAATGGGTGGTGATGAAGAAGGGTGAAAGTACGGTGCTTTTTAAGTGAAATGTGGGGAAATGAGAGGGAAAAGGAAAATTTTAGATTTGTGGAGGGAAATTTCCTGCGCACCTATCCCAGCGCGCTTTTTAGGTAAAAAGCGCTGGGATAGGGTCATAAAAATTAAAAAAGAGGAGGAATTTATAAAAAATTAAATAAAAAGATAAGGTTAAATATTCAAAGAATTAATTAAATATAAAGCAAATGACCTATCCCAGCGCTTTTTACGTAAAAAGCGCTGGGATAGGCCATGAAAAATAAAAAAAATTGAAAGACATATTCTAAAATAATCTGATAAGTAAAAAGAGAACAAATAAAAATTTAAATTAAAAATTTGTTTAATGAGACCTATTCCAGCGCTTTATACGTAAAAAGTGCTGGGATAGGCCATGAAAAATAAAAAAAATAGAAAATCATATTCTAAAATAATCTGATAAGTAAAAAGAGAACAAATAAAAATTTAAATTAAAAAATTGTTTAATGAGGCCTATCCCAGCGCTTTATAAGTAAAAAGCGCTGGGATAGGCCATGAAAAATAAAAAAAATAGAAAAACATATTCTAAAATAATCTGATAAGTAAAAAGAGAACAAATAAAAATTTAAATTAAAAAATTGTTTAATGAGACCTATCCCAGTGCTTTATACGTAAAAAGCGCTAGGATAGGCCATGAAAAATAAAAAAAATTGAAAAAGATATTCTAAAAAAATCTGATAAGTAAAAAGAGAACAAATAAAAATTTAAATTAAAAAATTGTTTAATAAGGCCCATCACAGCGCTTTATCTGTGAAAAGCGCTGGGATAGGCCATGAAAATGATTTTTTTAATTTTAATTTTTAATTTTTCTTGTTTTAAAAATAAAAAAGATATCTGAATTAGTTTGAAAAATTAGAAAATTACGAGAAAAGGTTTAATAATTCAAAACGTGAAATAAAAGTTAGAAGAAAAAATAAAGTCAACATAAAATCAAGCCTTACATAAAAAAATTTAATAGATTAAATTTGAGTTTATCCCGGTGCTTTATAATATACAAGATATAAATGTTGGGATAGGGTTCACCTATACCAGCGCTTAGTTTTATAAAGAGTTGGGATAGGCTTTCAAGTATCTATAGCAGTGCTTGTAGTTATTGAGCGCTGCTATTGTTGTGCTGCAATAGGGCATTTATGTAGTAGTGTTGTCCAAGTCCTTTACAATTTGCCTCCTTGGATGTGTATGAAGAGACTTATGGAATGTTGGCATAGAAACATATGACCCGTTTGAATAATATGGAATATACAATTCTTTGCATAATATGGCATATTAGCCCAATTTTTGAAACATAATCATTTGCAAAAGCTTACCAACAGCACACACTTGCTGTTGAGTGTTATCACAAAAAGTAAGCCTTAATGCTCAATGAACCCATATTACCATCCAGTCATCCAAGGTACCGCCCATCCAATCATCCAAATATCATCCACCATCAAAATCAACTCACTACAACTATTAGACCACCCAGAATAAGATTATAATTCAAAATCCCCTTTATAAGATCAAATTTTTAAAACTTTGTAAGACCAAAATTTGAATTAAGCCACCATCCAAGAAATCAAAGCATTATAAACCAACTTCCAACATCAATAAGCATATTCAAATCATCAAAACCCTTTAACAACACATATCTTCAAAATACACCCCAAAACCCAAGGAATTCGAACTTTAGAAATCATTATTCATAGTCAATAAGCTTCTTGAAAACATAAAACACCCATTACAAATATGAATTTTTGAAATCAATTTCAAACCCTAAGATTTTCCGAACTTTGTCTCACCAAAAATTATTTTAGCTCAAAATCCAAGTACCATAAGTATTAAAACCATTCTTAGGTAGAAATAAGATCATTGAAACAAGGAAATTCAATTTCCATAAAGCAATTTTTGGATTTCACATGAACCCTAGATAACAATAAGCTTAAAGCAATTCCAACACAAGGTTTAAACATCTCTCAAACCAAATGAACCAAAACCATATCTTAAGAGGGATTAAAAAGAGCCTAGGAATCAAAGAAAACACCCAACAAACCCAGATTTTTGAAATCACAAGGAACCCCAAAAATTTATCAAGAACTGATAAGCTCCACAATTTCTCATATTCAATCATACTTTGCCTACACTTGTACAGGCTTTTGAGACTATAGCTTTGAAAAAGGATACAAAACTCATAGAAAAAGATTAATAAGAAAACATTTAAATTAATGTGAAATTTTGAGCTTAATGGTATTTTTATGAGTGAATATTTTTAGAACTCATCAACCCTCTCCTTCTTGTGCAGGAAGAGGTGGACAAGTAGCAAGAGCAAAGAGAGACTTGAAGCAACAAAAGAGGAGCAAAATGATCAGGAGACAAACAAGGAAGAATCCACACCACAGCAGCTCTCTGGTCCTCGCCGTGGCCTCCCACGACGAGAGCCACGGCGAGGCATTTTAAGGAAGGCAGCTCTCTGGTACTCGCCGTGGCATCCCACGGCGAGATCCACGGTGAGACGATGAACAAGTTAACTCTCTGGTCCTCGCTGTGGCATCCCACGGTGAGAGCCACGGCGAGGCATGACAAATTATACCTCTCTGGTCCTCGCCGTGGAGAGACACGGCGAGCCCCACGGCGAGGATCTGAAACTCTGCGTTTTGCTTAATTTTGGCAAAGTTCTGAGGGGTTTAACCTAGGTTTTCGTGCAATAACATAGACAGATCCTTTTGGAGGCAAAAACGGGGGTTTTAGAGCTAAGAGAGAGGTTACAAAGACATTTGGAGCATTGGAGCTTTGATTGGAAGCATTTTTAGAGAGTTTTGAGCTTCAATTGTCTTGGTTACACTCCTTCTTCTTTTCTCTTCTTCCTGTTTCTGCTGTAATGAACTATTTTTCTGAGTTTATTATTGCCTTTACTGCAATTATGTGTAACTAAAACCTCTATCTAGGATTGCTTTGAACCATTCTTATGGATTGAACATTGTATTTCCCTTTCTTTTCATGCAATGAATGAAATATATGTGTTGATTTTCATCTTGCTCTCTGTTTATACAAGTGCTTGATCACCACTTGACTTGTTAAATGAAATATGGCTTGAGAAAGTGTGTTTTGTTTTAGAACTTAGATGAAATCATGTTAGGCTTGAAATTTATGGTTTTAAATGGATGGTTAGTTGGTAACGTAGAAATATAGTTACTAATCTAACATTGTCTAATTGAGATTGGTTCAGAATTATAACTTGCATTGATTGTGACAAGAGATTGTATGCTAATGCTAGTACAAATTTGAATTTGTCTTGAGAAAGCTTTTTCAAATAAAGTAGAATCTTGGACATACACATACATTCATTTGTTGCTCAAGAGACTGGGAGAAAACGAGTTCATGAAGTAAGAATGGGGATAAGTGATCCTAGAATTTTATTCCATTAATTAAAAAATTTTTGCAATTATTATCTTAACCTTCTGATTCCTTTTTGCAATTTCAAGTTTATCTCAAATTTAATTTCCAACAAATTTACTTACTCTTTTCCAATTAAGTAAACAATTAGTGCTAATTAACTTACTCAAAGCATAATCCTTGCGGAACGACACTCTTTTTATTACACTACAATTTGACGACCCGTACGCTTACGGTTAAGACCGCAAATGGCCGATAAGTCAAGAACACTTGAAGAAAAGAGAGAAAATGGAAGAGGAAAGGGAGAAGAGAGGATTACCTAAGTGGTGGAAGCTTAATCTTGACCTTAGAAACCCAGAAATCCTTGCCCTAGCAGAGCTTAACCCTCTCTCCCTTGGCCCCTCTCAAAAATATAACAAATGGAACCCTAATTTTTTTTCAGTTCACACCTCTTTATAGGCGCCCAGATTTCGGGATTTCGCCGTGGCTTCGCCACGATGAATGTGCCCAGAAACGCCTCCAAATCGCGGGCTTGCCACGGAGAGACCACGACGAACACATTTGGATCCCCCAAATTATTTGCCCCCAATCTGGCCCAATCCTATCCGACACCCACCATATATGATCTACCACTTAGCCCAAATTTTATGCCCCAAATACCATTCTTAAAACCTCAATAACCACAAGATTAAATCCATTCAAAAATTTCCCAATAGCTCACTAAACCATCAATGCAAATCAATTATGATCACATAATTAGTCCCCAAAATCACCTTAAATCCTCAAAAATTTATTGAAATTAACACTAATTCATAGCCTAAAATTTGAGATATTGGGAGAACATAGGGTTAATTTGATAATTTAAAATATTTATTTTATTTTTTTCCTTCTAAATAATTATTTTTTTAAGATCCTTAGGAGTAATTAATTTTTTTTCTTAGTCCCTCTCCTTAATTTTCCCTTTAGTTTAACTAGGGACTTTTGAAAGTGTGAGTTAAATTTTGAATTGAAAAATTAAAAGGTTTTCCCAATTTTAGTTTTTTTTTTTTTTTTAATTTTCCCTAGTAAAGCCACACGGGTCCGTCCTGATTCAAGTCCCACTACCGACATCGCCCTAGTTTTATCAACAACCATTTGGAGGCATAGAGAAAACCAGTGAGGCAATGGAGGCATCTCACTAGAACACCACCTTCACTCTGTAAAGTTTCTGAGATGAGCTCTTTCAGGTCATAGCGAGAAAAACCATGGAGGCACAAACAGAGGGAAACGAAGATACCATATCCAACATTAAAAACATCCGTCAACAACTCGAATCACGCATAGAATCCCAGCACAAAACCCACCTAGAATTGCTTGCTTCTTTACAAGCCGTTATACCTAACATCGTCTCCTCTCTCGATCTTTCTCTCAAGGTCGTCTCTTCTTTTAATGACCGCCCTTTTACTCCCACACCATCTTTGCCTCTTCCACTTCCTGACCCTAAGTCCATAAAATCTCACCATGTTCATGACAAGTCACCAAATGATCGTCCCATCTCAACGGACCCCACTATTTCCGCGACCCAAAACGCCAAAACATGTACGGACTCTAACCCAGTTCGCAAATTGGAAGGTGAAAGTGGAAGCCTTTTGGGTGTGGTACGATCTATGGTTGCTATTTGCTTATTGGGGAGAGTGCCATTTTCGCCTATTGATTCTTCCACAGTGTTGAGGAAATTGGAAAATGATAAAACTGTGACCCCAGTAGAGAAGGCTGCGCTTTTAGAGCTTGGTGGGGATTCTGGGCCTACACTAGCTGTTGAGTTGGCTTTGAAATCAATGGCAGAGGATAATGGTGGGATTGAGTTGGAGGAGTTCGTGGTAAGTGGGAAGTCAAGAATTATGGTTTTGAACATAGATAGGACTCGTCTTGTGAGAGAATTGCCAGAGAGTGCACAATATCAGCAACTAGAGTCGAGTTCTGGAGATGGGAATGTGAATCAAAATCATGGACAACAAGTTGTTACCACTGGCTCTGATATGAACAATGGATTGTTTGGAATGGCAGGGCAAATTCCAAGGCCAATGTCTGATATGTGGATGCCTCCTGGGGAACCCCATATGGGGTTGCCTCCTATGTTTCCTGGTGGTGGAGGGCCTGCTTCAATGATGGGACCAAGGGGGCCACCTAGAGTGATGGGAATGATGCCTAGAGGGATGGGTATTTCTACAATGCATAGGCCTCTAATGGGACCGAATTCGCCGGCCAGTGGTCCTAATGTAATGTCACATAAGCCAAGAACTGAAGAGGATGATTTGAAGGATCTTGAGGCTTTGTTGAATAAGAAATCATTTAGAGAGATGCAGAAATCTAAAACAGGTGAGGAGCTTTTGGACCTTATTCACCGGCCTACTGCTAGGGAAACTGCTGTAGCTGCTAAGGTTGGTAAAATTACTTCCTACTTTAATAGTATGCTTTCATTGACATTTACATCCTAATAAGAGCATAAAACTACTTTAGTTAGTGTTATCTTTACCTATAACTGAGTTACATCCTTTCACCGTTCCTCAAGCCAAGTCCCCCTTAATGGCAGTGAGTTACACTTTCTTGAATTCCATGTTTAGGTGCCTTAGTCTTGATATGTATACGTAATGAAACGAGTTAAAGAAATTAAAGAGTGGGTGAACAACAGGGCTAAATAAATTTGCATATGTAGTATATTTTAAGTTGTTAGGGCTAATTTGGTACACAAGATGCCATGAAATGGAATGAAAATAACATTATGGATTTAAGATGATATTTTCATCTTTACTTCTGAAAAATGTTGAGTAATGATAATAAGAGGACATTATGGGGAGAGGATGCAAAGGAACTTTCTTTCTATCTGGGTGGGTTACTGGACTTTAGGCTAAGGTTAAATTTAATGTTTTTTTGGGGACATTTATTTTATTTATTCTTGTTGTGATTTCCTTTGAATAGACTTCTTGTAAACGAGAATAATTCCAGCTTTGGGGATTTAAGAATCAACCGAAGAAGGGGATGTAGTGTATGTTATCCAACAAGGTAAGATTAGGAAATGATGAAAATATCTTCTTGAGCCGGGGATTGAGACAGTATTACCATACCCATGATCGTTTCTATCCATAACTATTTGACCATTACTCATGAAGAGCACCCAACATAATTTAAAATTTCCCAAACCAGAGGATGTGCTTATAATCTGATTTTGATATTTTTCATATGTATCAATGACCTATAGCTATTCGTGCCTTACTTAACCTACCAAGTGATGTAGCCTGTGACTTCGTATAAAGATGTGAGGATTTATAACACTTCAATCTATGGCCATTACTTTCTCTACAACAGAATGCATATTCCATGGTCTGTCTTCCTTATGCTTGATGTGTGCGTATTCTTCACTCCACATTGTCTATAGCTAATTTGTTCTCCCCATTCTGCTTGTTGCTGATGTCTTGTTGCAGTTCAAAACAAAAGGTGGTTCTCAATTGAAGGTTTACTGTTCATCTTTGACAAAAGAGGATTGCCGGCGGCAGTCAGGATCTTTTATAGCATGTGAAAAGGTCAGTGACAATGACTGTATGTTACAATGGAAAAAAATGCCATTTTTTCAAATCTATATTTATTTCTTGAGTTCTATGTAACTTCTACATGGCATCATGTAAAAACTTTGAATGAATTGTAGTTGTTAAATGTCATCTGGGATCATGCTTGCTCTCTTAATATAATACTATTGAAAGTTGAATGGAAGATTAGAAGATAGAGTTGAAACGAGAAGGGTATCATTAGCGCTGAAGTTCATTGCTCTACATAACTTTTATTCATTGCTTAACTTTAAGGAATCTGGTGCTTATCTTACATGCCCCCTACACTTATAGACTCAATGTTATCATAAATATTCTTCTGCGGGTGATTTTAATTGTTTTTACTACACAATTCGATAAACCCTATAGGTTTTTAATTCAGCTAATCTTTGTTGCATGACCTAGACCAATATTTTGTAAAGGAATGCTCAGAGCAGTACATGGCGGACTACTTCTAATTTTTTTATCACCTAGAATTGTTTATTTATTTCATATGCTTTTGCTTTAAACCTAAAAGCATTCATTGCTTATTAAAACTATTGTTGAAGTAAAATTGTGCATAATCATCATTAGATCAAGTCTAATGGTGCTGCTCTTTTTTTTTTTTTTTTTGGAATTAATGGGCAAGAGTACATCTTAAAGGGGCTAGGTCCTGGGCATTAAGCCCGTACCTTTGTCTAAAGCTAACTGAGCTTCTAGTTTATTAGGGAGTAAATTGTGCAAATTCCTATTGGCTGTAGTGGCCAAAGTGTCTGCACATTTGAGGTCTTCATGATGTGAGTGATCTATTTCAGCATCCCAATTTTCAGTTTGAAGGTCTCTAATGATCTTAATATTACTAAAAGCCCATACAAAATCACCTAGAAAAAAAAAAGGCCATATGCAGATAAAGATTTCTTTTTCAATACACCCCTGGCTCATCCCAAGGTTGGTATTGGATATCTGATCTAAAAATTAAGGTAATGGCTCCCATTGAAATCTTAGTGGAGTTGAATCTTCTAATATTCTGGTTTGAAAGTGATTCAGAGACCTCATTTACTGGGTGCAACCTCTGATTCCATAAAACTCATGACGTGACTTGCAGTTTCTATAAACATCTTTAACACCCTTCTCTTGAAAGCTCTTTAGGCTTAAGGTGTTGTTAAGACACTGACATCAAGTGAGATCTCTCCATGATCTCATCATAGATTAAATACCAAATGCCGTGATTCCAATGCACTAGCAGTTGATAGACATTGGCAATGTATAATATGCATTGATCTCTTATCCTAAGTTTAGACTTCTAATTCCGATTTGACACCATGCCAATAAGTTCCGTCATTCCAAAAGTTGAAGAACTGTTTTATGCATTTTTCACTGTTTGCAATTCTAAAATAGCTATAACCAAATTACTTTGAGTGTAATTTCTTTACAGTGTGCAATGTTAATGTGTTTTAAGTTTCAACCAAAGAAAAAAAGATATATCCCCTCCATTCCTAAATATAGGACTTATTTAGAGAAGTGAGTTTATTCCTAAATATAAGACCCCTTTCCATTTTTTCTCAATTTTTCCCTAAATCACCGCTATTGATACTCCTCAATTATAAACAAATAAGAGAAGGAGGATGGGAATGAAGGTAGGTGGTTAGGGTGTTTTGATGATATCATGTGATTTTAACTAACTTAACTAACATTCTAAATCTACTCAAATTAGTTAAATAGGTCTTATATTTAGGAACAGTGGAAGTACTTATTTAACACTAACAATAACAACTTAATCTGTGGTTATCTTATGAAAGGAAGGACTATTTAAAAAAGTAGAACACCAGTATCTAAATCAAGACAGATTCTCATATTGCACATAGTATGATAATTATGGACACATGAAACTGTGATAATAAAATTTTTAGCGCTCTTATTTCTGTCGACTGTTTTGTCACATTTGTGCAGTCACTTTCTTCTGACAGTAGAATCCTCTTATCCTTCTGTATTTGTGTGTGTACGTAAATGGAGTAAGACAAGCATGCTTTCAAAGTTTTTGGTGACAATTGAGCCTAGAACCATCTTTTCATGATCGCTGATTCTTGCTACAGCACTTTATATCCAAGCAATCCTGAACCACAGAATTTTCTTTGGAAGCCTGAGTGGCCACTATGTTTCTACTGGTGGTTCTTTCATACATTCATGTAGATTCCATATAGGCCTAATAAACTTGGTATGGATCAACTCTTGTTTTATAAAATAGATTGCTCATATTTATAACCAAAAACAAATTTGTTGTAAACAAATGGTAATAACGCTCAGGTAGATTTTGTGGTGGGAAACTAAATTTTGCTGATAATTGGTTCTTCCAGTAAACTGAATCATAAGATATGGATTTTGTTTCTAAATTGTTGTTCTGTGCTACAAAAAGGAAATAAAAGAAATTGTGATGGCCAGTAGGACGCAATCATGTAATTTTTAAGTGGAGCTTAAATTTACTTGTTCCTGCTACTTTTGTGTGAAGCAGTTACCCTGTGTCATTGTAACATGCCAGTTGGGATATGAAGTTTAATGGTGTGCTCAAGGGGTGATTTTGGTGGCCCTAACATGTCTTTACATGCAGTGGCTGCTAGCAAGTTAATGACTTGCATGAGTTGAGCAAATGTGTGTCCATTTTATCGCTCGCTGTTATTTGTGGCTTCAGTGGTCATCTTTTTTTGCATACTGAGGAGAAAACTCCTGAACTCAGTTTTTTCCTCTTTTACTGCAATGCTTGCTCTGAAGTTGTATGCAAAGAAATGAATACAAACCATTACCCCTGGAAAATTAAAAAATATGGCCATCTATGTGAAACCTGTTTTCGTGGCCATGTAGAATCTTTTTTACTGAATGCCTTCATGAATAAGAGGAGGTTATCTTCTCAGTTTGAGTCTTTTTAATATATTTTATGTTCCTTAACAATACATTTGTTCATCATATATCAACAGGTTCATTTCAGGCGGATCATTGCTCCTCATACTGACATTAATTTAGGAGATTGTTCCTTTCTTGATACTTGCCGACACATGAAGGTATGCCTTCAATTTCTGATAAGATCATCCTTAAGTGGGCCTTCATTTAAGTTATATTTGTTATTAACTGGACTAATACTATTTATTGTTTTATCCCTCGATAGACATGCAAGTATGTTCATTATGAGTATGATCCTACGCCAGATGTGCCTCCAATGATGATGGGTGCGCCTCCTCCTCACAAACCACTGAAACCTCAGCGGGCTGAATATTGTTCTGAAGTGGAACTTGGTGAGCCACAGTGGATCAATTGTGATATACGCAACTTTAGAATGGACATATTAGGGCAATTTGGAGTAATAATGGCTGATCCTCCATGGGACATTCACATGGAACTTCCATATGGAACAATGGCTGATGATGAGATGCGCAATCTTAATGTTCCTGCTCTTCAAACTGATGGTCTGATTTTTCTATGGGTCACTGGCAGGGCAATGGAGCTTGGACGTGAATGGTAAATGCCTGCCACTGATCCCATGTATTGTTACTTTAATCACAAACTCTCACATCCTATGTTTGGTTTGGTTTGCATGTCATAATTTGCTGAAATGCCTATGCAGTTTAGATCTCTGGGGGTACAAACGTGTTGAGGAGATCATTTGGGTGAAAACAAACCAACTTCAACGAATAATCAGAACTGGGCGTACAGGCCACTGGCTTAATCACAGTAAGGAGCATTGCCTTGTTGGAATAAAGGGAAATCCAGAAGTAAACAGGAATATTGACACTGATGTTATTGTTGCTGAGGTCCGGGAAACAAGTCGCAAGCCAGATGAGGTTTGTATAACTTATTTTCTTGACTGATGTTTATCCAATCCCTTGACTGACTTTACCTGTAAGGAAGGTGGTTAAGGTTGTTCTAGGCCATTGATATATTATTGTTGCCACGTCTAGGTCAAAGAAAAAGTAATAGATATTCATAAGGTGTTGTGAACCTTTCCTTTCAATGCTCTTTAACTGAACTGAAAATCTGAAATCTCTTCAATGCAAGAAAAAGAAACCCTCTCTATCAACCCTCCCCCCCACCACCACTCTGACTCTCAACTATATGTGTAGCTATTGTATTTGAAATTTGATGCCTAGCAATTTTTAAGTTGTCAATATATTCTTACAGATGTACCCTATGCTGGAGAGGATAAGTCCGAGAACAAGAAAGCTGGAATTGTTTGCTCGCATGCACAACACTCATGCAGGGTTGGTTTTCTAGATTGGTGTTTGTTGTGCTTTTTTTTAAAAAAAAATAAATAAATAAATAACAGAATTGTTGGAATAAATGAATGATTCATTTAATATGAATTTTGTTTCTTAGACCAGACTGCCTGGTTGTATATGAAAAGGTCTCAAATGAATGAAAGATTTTCTGGATGTGCATTTTGTGGGTTTTTGGAAAGAAAGCTATAAGTGTGGAACACAGACCTTAGGCCTATTGTGGAAGTATTCATTATTGACTGCCTTCCCCATTTTTCTTCCAGATGGATGTCACTTGGAAATCAGTTAAGTGGAGTGAGGTTGGTTGATGAGGGGCTGCGGGCACGATTCAAGGCCGCTTACCCAGATGTGGAAGTGCAGCCGTCATCACCTCCGAGAGCTTCTGCTATGGAAATTGACTCTGGTGTTGCTTCTCAAATGAGAAGTCCTTTCGCAGCTTCAGAACCCAAATCCACTAATACACAGATTGGAGAGCCTGTGGCTCCAGAAACTGCTTATCCTTCTGAAGAGAAGTCAATGCCTGTGGATGTTGAAATCAGCTAACTTTTTGTTGACTCAATCATGAATGGTGAGGTTACTTGGCAAATTAAGAGGAAACAGCTTTTTTATCTTTTCTGAATTTTAAAATCAGTTTTAGAATTGAGGCTCCATCTTTTTCCTCCTTGTGGAGACTGCAAGGTTAGTTGTTTAGTAAAGTGGTTACTTGTAAAATATATGTTGATTGTGGCAGCATGTAGCTATTGATGTTTATGAAAAGTGTTAAAAGGATTTTGTGGATGTTGTAGATGAGTATATGTTAGGGTATTGGAATAAGAAAGGGAAAACGAAAAAGGGGTGAGAAACAGAAGAGATTCAAAGGAGGGGAGAGAGAGAGAGAGAGAGAGAGAGAGAGAGAGAGAGATGGGGGGAAATTCTATTCCATCACTGGTCATAATTCACAAGTCTGCTTTAAACTCACCCAAATAACTCTTATTTATAGGCCTAAGGACTTGTTAACTAATTCTAACCCTCACCTTTTTATTTTTTTCATATCAGTGTAGCATTTTAATTTTTTCTCTGCCAATTTTGGCTCTTCGCATGCGCCTCCGCTTCTGTGTCAGTATGGTACCAACTGTTGAGATGGGGATCCAGCTCCATACATCTAAACGGAGAATAGAGATTAAGGAAGTAGAAATATGATTTGATAGTCACTGTTTGCGTCTAATAGCACCTTATTTAGAGCTAGTGTGTACTACCAAACACTCTCTTCCAAGGTTCAAAAAGCCGGACCGGACATCGAACCGGACGAGGCAGTGGTTCAAGGGTCAAAGGTTCAACCGGGGGTCGGATCGGGTCAAACCGGTTATATTAAAATAATAAAATTTTATTAATATTAACATTAATAATCACTAATATCAAAATGTAAATGTAGATAGGTATGCATGATTCATCAAATATGAATATTTTAATGTTTCTATATAGGGAAAAAAGAAAATATTAGTTGATTACACGTGAAAATAAATATTATTCTACAATTCACAGATTAAAATATAAATATTAAGAGTAACAATAATTAAATATTAAGTATATGCAAGTAAAATAGCATTTAAAGTATTATATTTTCCTAATTTCTAAAATTGAGTGGAGTGAAAGTTAGTAATTAGGTGAATTATAATAAAATAAAATTATTTTTTTAAAAAAAAAAAAAAAAAAAGTTGACCGGTTCAACCCGGGTCTTGACCGGGTCGGCCGGGTTAACCGGTTTTCCCGGGTCAACCCGGGTCGTGACCGGTTCAAAGGCCCCCGCTTTTTTGTGCCAATCGGACCGGACCAATGGCCGGTTCACGGTTGAACCGGCCGGTCCGGTTTTTTGTTCCTTGCTCTCTTCTACACAATTTTTTTCAAAAAAATTACCCATGCTACTCCTAATTTTCACATATCAATATACTACCCATTAACAAAAGATCCTTGGGGATCATTACAAATGTTGAAAGTAAAATACTTTTCCAATCATAAATATAAGACATAGTTGACTTTTTTTGAGAGGTTAATTAAGTTATTTAATCATAATATATGTGATATATTTTTAGATGATATATTAGTTTTTAAGTTAAATAAACCAGTTTGGAGAAAAAATTTCACCAAATCAATCTATAAGTGACTTATTTATATTTCTTAGTATTTTCCAAAAAAATCAACCAGATCTTATATTAAGTACCGGAGGGAGTACTCTTTAAACGAAAAAAATGATTTGAAGACAAAATTAATGGTAATTAAAATCCCAAAACTGCACACTCATTTTGAGCCCAACTTCATGGAATCTTAAGATTTTTTTGATCAATATGGAATCTTATGATTCAAGGTGCTTATTTTCTGCCCTCGCCAAACATTCTTGGAAAAAGATCATCAAAAGTCTCAAATTGTGAAAATGTTAAGCATGAGGCTTAGCACAATTAGTACTTAGTTTGTTAGGTTCTTTAAGCATGAATTTGATGATGGCGGTGTGTATGAAGGAAGTCTCGTGGCCAAAACTAAGAGCATGTTTGGTACAGCTAATGAAACAATTGTTTGGAGTCTAAACCTAACTTACAAAACCTAGGTTTGGGTTCCAAACCATATTTTCATAAGCTGTACCAAACAGACTTTAAAACCTTTTCAGAAAGTCTGTAAAATATTCCATTAAAAATATGAGATTTGTGTTCACCAAAGCCTATATGCACATCATTCTCAAGTATTTCTTAGTTTTTTAATCCGACCTGAAACTACACACTCGATTTAAGGGCAATAAACTAGATATTTTCATAACTATTTACATAAAAGCATTCCTACAACTGTTTTATTCTTCATCATTGAACTTTTTCTTTAAATTTGTATATCAATTTAGGGTTATGGTTAGGAGAGATCTTATCTAAAAAATAATGACCTTATTTGTTTCTCTTTTATGTTGAATTATCATTACCATGAGTGGGATCTTCTTAAACTTTTTTTCATTTCCATCACTACGCCTTTAGCTATGGCCAAATATGGCTTTAGAAGGAAATAAACCCTCTTCCTTTACATATCTCATTTTTCCTCTACCAAACAGCTCATTCTACAACGAAGTAATGGTATAACTCTTACAAACCAAAGGTTACATCAAATGCACACAATTCATGCGTTAAAATGTAAAGACATTGACTTCCGAAGGTTATAAGCGTGATTAAACATGTAACATATCATTTATAGGAAAATTTTCATGTCACTAGACTACAAGATCATTAAAAGTTTCATCAATCAATCATCAATCAATCTTAAAGCCTTTTATATGCCATTTGGTAAAAGTTGATAACTCATTAAATCAAAAGTGCAAAGGAAAAAACAAACAAACAAACAAAATCATAATGGGTCTACTCGAGTTATAGGAAATTGAAATTGGATCCTATTATGAGTGTAGTGGCCTATTGGGTGTGCCCAAATAAAAAAGGACCGTAGAAGCAGACTGACAATTCGTAGCCCTAAGTATGCAATTTAATTTTTGGGCTCTTTATACTTTTCTTTTAATTTTTTGTTATTTTTTAAGATTTATTTTTATCTCACACATTTAATAGAGTTAAATAAGCTCGACCTGACTGTTGTTTCTTTTCTTTTTCATTTCTTTCTTTTTTTTTTTAGCCGTTGCTCAACTTGACTATTGAATCTTGAAAAGATTGAGGGCATATTTGGAATGGCCTTTTGCCATACAGAAGCCCAACCCCACAGCCAGAAGCCCATTTTCACTTTTTCTCATGTTTGTTTGAGGAACCGATGGAAAAAAAAAGGTTTTTAGCCCAAAAGAGCTTCTAAACAGCCAAAAGTCAGAAGCAAATTTTTGTGACTTTTGGCTTCTAACTTCTGATGGGCCTCACAACTTTTGTTATGTATTATTTAATAAAGTGGATAGGAAAATTAGACTATTAGACCTATAAAGTTCTCAAACAAGATATTTTCTTTTAATCTAAAATTTCCTTTTTATCTCCAAAAATTTACCATAATAATCTCTAACTATTTTATCCCACAATATCTTCTTTTGAGCTAAAAATATTATTTTTTTTAAAAAAAATTTCCTTAAAATAAGGGAGAAACTAAGCCTTTAATAAGAATACATGCATATTATATATGTGTTATTTAATAACAATAATATCCGTTTTAGTAATTTTTCATCTAAACTTACTTTTCAAAATAATTATCCAAACATGTTTCTAAAAGTCAGATTGAAAAAAATTCACTTATATCACCACAAATTCAAACATAAATCACTTAACACAATCTGACTTTTATCCAATCTTACTTCTGAAAAAGTCAGATTGAAAAAAAGTCACTTATCATAAACCAATCCAAACACACCCTAAGTTGTTATGTGGAGTTTAGTTTTTATTCCTACCAGCTATTTAACTTTTAAACATAATAAGAAAACTAAATAAACCATTCATCAAAAAAGAAAAAGAAAACTAAATAAACTACTTTTTTGTCAACAACTAAATAAACTACTTTTTTTATAAAACTAAATAAAATACATAATTTTACCTAACAATATATAACACTATGTTAGTAAAATTTAAGAAAAAAATTTAAATATAAAAGATAAAGTAGATTAAAGTCTTATATTTAAAATAAACCAAAACTAACTAAACTCTTTTTTTTTATCAAAGATCAAGGTATCCCCCACCCGACAGGTGGAAGACTAATCCTCCGCTGATTTGTAGGCACCTCAATTGTGTGACAACTGGCCCGAGAGATTTAATGATTCTCCATACCCAACGCTAAGGATCGAATCATCGACAATTGGTTAAGGGTAAATGAGTCCTTACCATGGTTATCAGACCCAGACCGGACCGGCCGGTCCAGCCCAGAACCTGCCAGATCGGCCAGAAGGCCGGTTAGGTTGGGCACTTGACTCTGGGTCAGAACAGCCCGGGGTTAATCGAAGAAACCCGTTCTGACCCAAGAGCAGCTCGGGCGACTCGCCGAGTAGCGCGAGTGGCCCAGGTTGATGAACCACAACCCCATTCTTCAGAGCAAAATCAGAAATCGGCCAAATCCTTCCTCTCCTCAGCCTACCATTTTCCTCCCGAAGAACTAACTCCGTTCATGTCTCCCTGTCGTGGTCGTCGTTTTGCTAGATCAACAAGAGAAACTCACGAAAATGGAACCTTCAGGCTTGAAGAGTGTTCATCAATGAATGAAGAATGAAGTGGAAAGAAGAAAGGAGAAGGAGGCGGCAAGAAACGAGAAGAAAATTAAGTTAACCTTCATGCTTCAAGACTTTCTTTAATTGAAGAAGCAACTCAGCCAAGTCTCGTGATTCGTGTCTCCCTTCGTGATACGTGTTTCCTTTTGAGATGTGTTGAAACTTGAGAGTGCTGTGATTGTCACGTGGGGGAGAGAGAAGAAGTGCAAAACAATGAGAGAATGGCAAAAATGAGGGGGAAAAATTCATATTAAAATTCAGGGTAAAAGTGCAAATATAACAACGATGTTTTGTCTTAGGAGCAACTGGCACCATAAAGTTTCAAAAGGTCCAAATATACCCATAAACAATCAAAAAGTGAGCAAGAGGACCACTGCCTTAACGTTCGTCAGTTAACTAAGTTGGTAGGTCCCACAAATGCGTGTGCTGGCATTTAAGTGGGTTAGGTGGCATAAAGGCTTAGAGAAGACTTTTTGACTTGAGGGTTACGTGGCATATAGTGGACCTTTTGACCTGATGTTGGAATTGTTTTTTGGTTTACATGACCGAACAGGTGCACTGAAATTAGGCAAATAGTTAAAATAAATGCTGAAACCCAGTGGTGGACTGAAAGCAAGCAAGCGAAGAGCACGATGATCAACGAGAAAGCGAGAAAGGGAACTTGAGCGATGATGAAGGAGAAAGCGAGAAAGTGCGTGATAGACGAGAGATTTGCTGGTTAGGGCGAGATCTACAAAGTAGTGATGAAGATCGAGGAAGAAAGAGATCGAGAAAGCATCGGGCACATGTGGTAAGAGAATATTCTAGGGTTTGTGGACAAGTGACGGGAGAATCTACACAGGTAAGCGAAGGGGAAAAATTTGTTCTTTTATGAGTGTGTATAGTGAAATGGCGTCTTAGCCCTTTGCTTATGTTTGTATATGGTTTCTTTGAAAGGGAATGGCGACAAAGAAAGGGAAAGAGGATAGGAATACGATGGACAATACGATGAAGAATACAGAGGGGAATACGATGAACAATACAAAGGGGTATACGATGCAGAATACGGAGGAAAAGAGCGAGGAGGATACTGAAGACATAAATGATCTCGAAAGGTATGATAAGTTCATTCAAACTATGAGTGGCATTTGTGCTGTAGCAACATCCAGCTGGGAAAATCCAATGTTAAGTGGACACAATAATTTACTTGAATTATGTGTGAAATATGGTTTAAATGTGAATGAGAGAGTTGATAATAACCCTGTTATGGCCGATAACGTGGGCTGTGGTGAAGGAGGTGAGGGGGCTGTAGAAGAAGAGGTTATTGTGGACATAGAAAGGGAGATTAATGGAATTGATGACATATTCGAAGATGGTGCCAGAGAAATTGGGAAGTTTGTAGAGAAAGGGAAAGGAGTAGTTGAACCTGCCTATGAGCCAGATTTGTATGATAGTGAGGATGGGCTGTATATGGGAGATAGTGGAAGCTCAGACACAGAAGAAAGTATTGTTGATGAATTTGAGTTGAGTGATATGTCTGATGGAGAGGATGAATTGGGCTTTTACTATGTTGATGGGCCTCCAGTGGAGAGGAATGTGCTTGTTGACAATGAAGAGCCGGTGTTCATGTTGGGCATGACTTTTGCTAACAGAGAAGAGTTGAAGAAGGCTGTTGATAAATATGCAATTACAAAGGGGGTTAACTTGAGAGTTGTTAGAAGCGAGAAGAGGTTAGTTCAAGTTGTATGTGATGTGGGCTGCCCGTGGATGTTGTATGCATCCAATGTTGGGTTAATGTTGGGTTTGAAGTGAGGACTTATAAGCATGAGCATAACTGTGCAAGGGTTTATAAGAATGTAAGGGCAATGGTGAAGTGGTTGGCCAATCAGTTTAAGGAAAAAATTCAAGAGAGGCCTAAGTTTAGTGTGAACGAAATGAAGATAGAATGTGAACGACATTTCAATATTCATGTTAGTAGTTACAAATGTAAGAGGGCGAAAAGGAGAATAATGGAGGATATGGAGGGGAGTTTCAAAGACGAGTTTGGTAGGTTAGAAGCATACTGCAATGAGCTGTGTATTTCAAATCCAGGATCAGATATTAAAGTGGAGTTAAGCAATGGAGCACTTGAGAATGGTAAAAGAGTATTCCGAAGGATGTATGTTTGTTTCAATGCTTCAAAGGTATAATTTCCATTATTACTAAGTTATATTTTTTCCCTTAAATTCTATGAGCATAGCGTGTGATTATAATATTTAATTTTATGCAGGTTGGTTGGAAACAAGGATGCAGACCATTTATTGGTGTTGACGGAACATTCCTAAAGGGGAAAGCTAAAGGTATTATGCTAACAGCTGTTGGGATAGATGCAAATGATTCATTATACCCATTAGCATTTGGTTTGACTGAAAAGGAGAATGGTTTTAGCTGGACTTGGTTCTTAGAATGGCTTCAACTTTCGTCAGACCTGAAGGATGGTGAACATGTAACTATAATGTCTAACATGCAGAAGGTATTATTGGTGTTGATTGGATTCAACTTTGCTTATTCCTCGCTTATTCATGTTTTCCCTCTGCTGCATTCGCTTATTCATGTTCTCTTTGTTGCGTTAGTTTATGATACCATTTCTACTTGCTTCTTTTGTAGGGATTAACTCAGGCTGTGCGTAATGTGCTACCACATGCTGAGCACAGGTTTTGTGCTCGGCATATTTATTCCAATTGGTCCAAAAAATGGAAGGGTGGAGAGTTGAGGGATAAGTTCTGGGCTTGTTCCAGGAGTATGTTTGAGGAAAAATTCAAAGACAACTTGAGGGCTCTTCAACGGTCCAATAGAGACGCAGCTAAGGATGCAGTGTCTTACAATCCGTCAACTTGGGTAAGAGCATATTTTTCGACACGGTGCAAGTCTAATATTGTAGACAACAATATTAGTGAGAGTCTTAATGCATGGATTGATGAGTATAGGTTCTTTCCTGTCATTAGAATGTTTGAGGGAATTAGGATAAGGATGATGGAAAAGTGGGCTCAAAGTGAAAATAAGGTCAAGAAGTGGAAGGGTCTTTATAGTCCTAAGTGTATGGAACTTTTTGAGGAGAATAGGTTATTAGCCATGCGGTGTAGTGTACGATTCAATGGAGATGATGGATTTGAAGTGAATGAGGGACAAGATAGACATACAGTTGACCTTCCTAGAAAGATGTGTACTTGCAGGGCATGGGATTTAACTGGAATCCCATGCCGACATAGTATATGTGCTATGTTCAGTGCAAAAATTGATCCCTTAACCCAAATCTCCCACTATTACCACAAGGACACCTACATTGCAAGTTATAGGACAAAGCTCCAACCTGTTAGGGGCAAACAATTCTGGGACATTGATCGATTTGAACCAATAGAGCCTCCAATAGTTTCCAAGTTACCTGGTAGACCAAAGGTAAAAAGAGTGCGCACTGAAGAGGGCAGAAGAAGGAGAAATGTACCTGCTCATAATGCACCAGAAGCTCCTCCTGCACAAAAATTAAGCAAGAAAGGTGCCATTAATAGATGCAGCATATGCAAACAAACAGGACACAACAAGAGGGCTTGCAAAGGGGTACATTTTGTCATACTTAGTATTTGTTCTTAATAATATTCACTGACTATTTCCTTAATTTCTTAATGGGTTTATTAATGTTCACTGATTGTTCAATCATGAATACTCTACACTAGGTACCTCCATCCACCAACCATGTTTCCCCACCACCATTTCCATCCCAAACACAAACACCAACACCATCAACCACTGCTCGGCCAAAAAGAAATAGGCACATTCGCAACCCCTTGACAGCTGCTCCATCCCAAACACAAACACCAACACCACCATTTCCATCCCAAACACAAACACCAACACCATCAACCACTGCTCAGCCAAAAAGAAATAGGCACATTCGCAACCCCTTGACAGCTGCTCCATCCTAAACACCACCACCACCACCACCATTTCCATCCCAAACACAAACACCACCACCACCATTTCCATCCCAAACACCAAAACTACCTTCATCTACACTTTCGCAGCCACCTAGAAGGAAATGTGTTTACAATCCCCGAGGCGTATGTGGCATGGGCATAATGATTGATGAAAACACCGGAAGAACTGTTTACAAAGTAAGTATGGAATGTTAACTTCATTTCATTTTGTGATATGTAACTAGACAAAAACTGGAGAAGAATTATTTGGTTTTATTACTTTGAAGCATGCTTTGAAATCTGAGAGTGTGCCTGCTTTTAATTCTGTATTTCTTTCCTTCCAAAGCATTATCTGTGTTTGTTTTCATTACTTCGTAGCCTAGTTTGAATTCTGAGATTGTGCTTGAGGAGGGAACTACAAATATAGTTCATGATGCTGATCCTGAAGTGAGGTACCCCATTCCAAATGAAAAAAAAATGAGAATGTCAATGGCAGTAGGGGGTTCCAGTACACCGGAAGGTTCTAGGCGGATTCAATTAACTGGAAATGGGACAAATGTTTTAGAGCCATCAAGCCTTCCAGTTCAGCCACCTGCACTTACATGGAAGGGTCGACCGTGTGTAACAAGGTCTCAACTCCAAGCACAGAGGGAAAGTATGATCAAGAAGATGAGGTCCAAATCAAACAAGACTGCATAAGGACTTAGGTTCTTAGGAGTTTATTTTGCGTTGCCTACTTCTTTTGTTTCAAGTTTGTTAGGACAGCTTTAGCCATGCTTCAACGGTCTTTTGTAAATGGGTTACTGGGTAGCCATGCTTATAGTTTAAGCAACATCTTTTTTAAATGGCATGTTGTACATGTCAATCCTTTTGTTTCAAGTCTGCTTGGACAGCTTTAGTCATTTGTAAATGGTATTTTGTAAATTGGTTACTCAATTGTCATGCTTACAGGTTAATGAAGTAACCATTTTGTAAATGGTATTTTGGTTAATGAAGTGGCGGCATGGTAATGCTTTTGGTTCCATTTCCAAGCATAGAATAAGCTATCTCTGTTTTCTGTGTTCCCTGCTCAAATTATTGCAACATGACATGCTGATTCAAATTATTTTGTAAATGGTATTTTGGTTCCATTTTGTAAATGGTATTTTGGTTAATGAAGTTGCAACATGACATGCTGATTCAAATTATTGCAACAGAATTATTGGTGCCTTATGTTAAAATTTTGTTAAGTTTCATCATTGCTAATTAGTAAAATTTTAATGGAACATAATGGCTAATTAGTAAAATTTCTAATGGAACGAAATGCTGCTGATTCCAATTATAGGCATCTACTATATTAACAATTAAAAGACTTTCTAATGGAAATTTCAATGGAACATAATGGCTAATTAGTTAAATTCATCCACATACAGCTAATACATACTAACTTTTAAAAAAAATCAAACAACAACCATAACCAAGTGATTAATAACAACATTGAGACCACTTTAAACTTCCTTCCTTTTTTTCTTGCTTCATCATGATCCCTCTCATTTCTACGTTTGAGCTTCTTCATATTAGCATTTATTTTGTGAAGCTCCTCAATGAAGTTTTGGCCATCAATTCCTCTTCAAACAAAGTTGTTCTCCTCATAAAGGGTCTCAATTTCATCAAGAAGTTCATTTATCACATGATTTGCCCTCTCACCAAGCTCACCATCATGCCAAGAGAAATACTTACACCCCCCATCCTGTCAAACATTTATCAGAGCCTTGTAAGCTTGGAGACACACAGTAATCGCACAAACAAAAATAAATACCTATACCTGATAGTAATTTGGGCTGCCATAAAACCTCCTCCCAGCATTTCCGGCAGTCCAAGCAGTCCATCGGGGAGCAAGGAGGTTGTGATGACAATACCTTGGTTCTCCTTCATAATACTCTTCTCGACCTCGTAATCTCAGGAACGGTGCCTTTCTCCTGCCTTTTGCCGTCGACGACGATGATGAAGAAGCCATTAGCGTGCTGGCGCGTGTGGGTTCAACGAGGATGATGATGCCCCTTCACCTTTCTCTTCCTTGCGTCGATCTTACCAAAACAAAGAGAGAGGGCAAAAATTATGAAAGAATGAAGGACAATGATGATGATAACCCTTCGGCCTTCTTGTTCTCGTTTTTAATGGAGGATGGTAATGCATCTTTCATTTTTAATGTAAGCACCTGCCACGTTTGCATTAAATGCCATCTCAACTACTTCACTCACGGACGTCACTAATGAAATGAAGGCAGTGGTCCTCTTGCTCACTTTTTGATTGTTTATGGGTATATTTTGACCTTTTGAAACTTTATGGTGCCAGTTGCTCCTAAGACAAAACATCATTGTTATATTTGCACTTTTACCCTAAAATTAAAAAATATGGGTATGCATCATAAAAGGATGAGAAAGCTAGGGACTCTTATTTCCAATGGACAAAAGCGTTACCTAAGGAAAGAAAAAACTTCCACCGAGCACATCACAGTTTTCACTCACTATTTAGTAGGCTCCTATTATCTACATCTAATCTAATGACTAATGTACTCATGCCTATGAAAGAAATTTGTTTAAATAATTATTCAATTCCCTTATTAATATGCATATTAAAAGGTTGAGAATATAATTCGGTCAAATTGTTTTTTTTTTAAATGAATCTGTCAAACTGAAAAAGAATAAAAAAAAAGATAGGGAAATAAAATAAAAATATGAAAGAATTTGATATGTATAAATAATTTACATGAATATGTATTCAACAATTATTTTTTAGAATTAAAATATAAATATTATGATCCTTTATAATCAAATTATGTTATTTTAATTAATTATTACCGGTCTGGTTCCCGAGTCAATTCGTGACTGACCCACTGACTTGCCCGGTCTGGACTCCGGTCCGGGTTTAATTACCTTGGTCCTTACCACTCAACCACACACCCCGAGGTTAGAACTAACTAAACTCTAATATTTAAGATAGGGTTAATATAACTTTTAGTCCTTAAACTTTCACTCAATTTGATTTTGGTCCTTGAACTTCAAAATCGGTGGTTTTAGTCCTTGAACTTTCAATCATTTTTTGTCTCGGTCCCTGAACTTTGGATTAGTAGTTTCGGTCCCTTAACTTTGTGCAATTTATAACTATTGGTCCCTGATTTTTCAAGTATTTTTTAAAGTTGAGGGTTCAAGATCAAAGTTGACTAAAAGTTCATGGACTAAGACCAAAATTAATTGAAAGTTTAAGGATCAAAACCATAGTTTATTGAGAAATTACTATTTTCATGAAATTTAGCTTTCCATTAGATGTAAAGAACTTATCTTAAATGCACTAGGTTTAGCTTTAGCTCAGTTTTTATGGCTATCTAACCAATCAAATTTAAGTAATGTTATGTCCGATTAGAATAATTCTACCAATTTTGTTTTCAAATTCATAAAGACTGATTTGAGCATGGTTAAAAAAACCGAACCTTACCGGTCGGTTTAACCGGAAACCCGGTGAACTGGCCACCAGTCCGGTTCGGAACACCCAATAGACCGGCCGCCCTTTTGGCCAGGAAGAACCGTTTGGAACCCGTGCGAACTGGCAAGAACTCAGCCAAACCGTTGGGCCCTGCGGGTTGGTCAGTTCAGTACAAGTATAAGTCCAGATGCACAAAAAATGGAGCAAGAGATGGATTCAGATCATTATCAAAGGAGAAGAATGGGGGTTAAATGAAGATGATGATGGAAGGAGATATGGAGATTGAAAGAGGGCTTGATGGTAGGTAAGGGTTACCAGATCTAGAGATGGAAACGACATCAACGAATCTGAGAAGAAAGATAATAGAGATGAGGCTGCGTCTAAACCGAAGAAGAAGATACACATGAGGTCATTCAATTAATGCAATCAGAGTCAGGACATGGCAAGAAGGCGGCGCAAACAAACCTCCCATAAAAGACATAGAAGCCAGGGGCTGTGGAATAAAAAAAAAAAGGGATCTAAAGGAGGTGGGGTGAGTGGCTAGGGTTTTGGTTGAATCTTATTATGGGCTTGGGCCCTCATTAGTTAAGAAGACCTAATAATAAAACCCATAATTAAGATTTAACTAAACTCTAACAATATTCTTAAAAAATAATATTCAGTAGCCACACATTTCAACATATAAAATGAATTTTTTTTTCATAAATATTAAGATTTAATTAATCCATTTGCATTTTGTCCAAAAAAATATTAATCCATTTGCATACAATATAAAATGACTAATAAATAAAAGGTTAAAGGTCATAATTGCCCCGGAAGTGTGCAAAGTGGATCATATTTACCCTTTACCGTTAAAATATTAACGGTCAACGCCAACTATTTAACGGTCAACGTGAGTTTTTTAATGGTAGAAGGTGAATATGATACACTTTACACACTTCCGAGGCAAAATTGGACAAAAAAAACTTTTGGGGCAGATGTGACCTACCGTGCATACTTTCTGGTATGATCTTTAACACATAAATAAAATATGAACTAATTAAATTTTACTATTTTAATATGGTCAGTCCGACCCCGAGTTAACCCCAATCAAACCATTAACCTTTGAACTGGTGTCCTATCAGGTTCAATATCCGATCCTATTTTTTGAACCTTGGATTTGAGACCTCAAAATTCAGTGTGCCAACAACTTTGCAGATTATACAATAATCAAAACGGTCATTTAAAATTTTAAATTCTTATATGTGCAAATCTTGATACAGGACAAAGCAGAAATTGAACTTTTCTTTATCAAAACGAAAATTAGTCTAAATATTCAAAAAAGGACGACGAAACTTTCGCGCAGAAGCTTTAGAAACCAAGTAACCAACCCCAACACCCAAACACAAAACCCAAATCCCCAAATCAACAGCCCTTCTAACTTGTTGTTCTAAATCCAAATCTTCATCAGAATCCTCCAAAGAAACCTCCATTTCCTCAGGAATCTTCTCTAATTGACCAAAACCAACACAATTTCTAACTCTCTCCTTTGGATTCCCAACCCTCACCCAATTTGTAACGGCTAGGTTTCCATCATCAAAAGCAAAACAAATCTGAACCTCTGAAATTGGGTGACAATAACGAGACTGAAGAAGACAAAACTTCGATTTACAGTCCAAAGTCCATCGATTTTTGTCTTGTTCTTCGATTAAACCACCATTTAACAACATGGCTTCGCCGAGAAAAAGCTGGAAGGTAAGAGGCCGCCTTCGGAGGCTGAGTTTGGCGGCGAAGATGGCATGAGGGAGAGGATTATTATGAAGGCGGTGAAGTGAGAGAGAATGATTGGGAGGGTTAAAGAGGATAGTAAGGAATTGTGGTAAGGGATCGTTGAATTTGAAATCTGACGATGACGATGTACGTACTTGGACGAAGAGAGCTTTGATGTTGACGGCGGCGCCGTCGGGTGTATACGGCGGAGGATGAAGAAGATCGGTGGATATACACATAGTGTTGTGATTGTTAAGAGGAAATATGAGAGGGGGAATGTGATATTGATAATTTGAGAGTTTTTTATTTTTATTTTTATCAAACAGAAATGAAATGGTTTCTTCTTTAAATAGTACACTACCACCAAGCAAGCCAAGCAAGCAGTCAACACTTAGTTTTCTAGTGCAGATAATGCTACATAATTAAAAAGGGGTGATACTAACGATTAGTTGATCGAGTTGGTAAGTGAGTTTGACTTCTCATAAATATGAGAATTTGAATTCGAATTTCGGGAATTACTCTTATTAGAAGAAGTGACAATCTTATCTATATGGGCAGCATCCCTCGAATTCAGATTTATAAGTTGTCAATAGGTGCTGAATTATTGAGTAGTTTTTTTTTTTTTAAAAAAAAAAGATCATTATGACAAGTGGACTACACAAAAATTTAAAAATAAATAAATAAGTAAACAAAAGGAGAGATAGTGGCGCGTCTGTGGTTTTGGTTCAATTCTGCGGATGTTTGTCTGGGAAGCACACAGATTTTAAGCCGACATTGCTACCTCCTAACCTCTTTCAATTATGAAACCTTCCAACCCTTTCTTTTACATGGATATCATTAAATGAGTATTTTTATCATAAGAAAAAAAAAAAAAAGAATATATTAAGAGAAATTCTTATCAAACTGATCTACCATGTTACTTGTTACGACGAATCACAAACAAATTCTTTAAGAACATTTAAATTTAATATGAGAAATTCTTGTATGGCAACGCTAATTACACACAAATGCCTAATCAATATTTTAATCTCAAATGGAGAATTTTAATTTGATATGACACTTGTGTCAATTGAAAAAAAATACATGCTCCACTAGTGCAAAAAAAAAAAAAAAATACATGCTCCACTCACTTTTTCTTTTCCCTGGGACATATTAAAATTCTCAAAATCAAATTAAATATTTTTGATATGTTTATTTGTGATTGGTCAAACCATGACTAATGTTATAGATAATATTCATGCTAGAATTTCTCATTTAATCTAAAGAATTTTAATTTAATATGGTAGTACTATGTAGCCTTAATTGTTTTCCCTCGCACATGCAAAATAAAAGGTACCTAAGACTCTTTTTTTCATCTCACAAAAGTGCCACTTTATATTAGAATTCTCTAAGTGAAATTAAAATGTTTTTTATACGTATATATAAGTGCGCGCATACACCCTCCCATCTTTAGTATAGAAAGAAAATTATAATCACATGTTTGATAATTTTTTTTTTGAAACATATGGTTCAACATGATAATTAATTTTAATTAAAAATAATAAATATGTAAGATATATTCTTTTCTTAACTATACCTTTATTTATAAAGAGAATTTAAGAAGGAAAATTTGTGAAAATGTAGTGTAGAGAGATAATAAATAAAATAAAGGGTTAATATAATATTGTTGCAAAGTGAAAAGAAGTTTTATATAACTCACGATTGAGAAAATATATTACTCCCTCCGGTTCTAAATATAAGACATATTTATATAGTTTGATTAGATTAAAGATATTAGCTGAGTTAGTTAAGATCACATAATATTATCAAAACACCCTAAATAGCTGCCTTTGTTCCAGCCCACGCTCTCTTACTTGTTTATTATCGAAGATCATCAATAGGGATAATTCGGATATAAATTAGAAAGATATCTTATATTTAGGGCCAAACCCACCTCCCCAAATATGTCATATATTTACGACAGGAGGAGTATTTAACAAAATGTGATTATGAGGCTGATGAGAGGAATCTTTGGACTCATCGTTGAAACATATATGTGTCAATTCATTCATTACATTATTAATTGGTTTTAATCTTTAATTGCATCAAATAACTATTAATAAATGTTTTGTGGCTGTCATTTTAATAATCATTATTTTTTTTTTGGGTCAAAATTTTAATAACCATTATGACTCCCTAATGATCACATGCTTATGACTGTAAAAGACAATGTATTGTGCAGAGGTCATAACACTGAGGTCGGTGAGAACCAATGTGTCATCAGACGACACTGATGAGCTCGATTCCTGAGCTCTTATCCTCTATCTTTTTTGAATTATACGGTTATATTTCTATTGTTATGTGACCATATTTTAAGCAAGAAGAGTTTGTTTAATCATAAGAAGTGCCGTTTTCTAATATGTTAATGGTTATGAAATATCTCCTAAAGATAGTGGTCATAAGGCTACCACTCAAATTTTATATTTTGTTATTTGCATGTGTTCCCGCTAACCTTGGTGTATGACATTTAGGCGTTGACATCAACAAATATGTGGTCCCTCAACTTTATGTTCATTTTAGCTTTAGTTCCCCAAAGTTTTAAATATGTAAAATTTAGAATAATGAAAAATCTTGGTCCTTAAATTTATCTTAATTATCAAATTTCCTACAGAATTTTAATCGTTATTGATTAAGTCTATAAAATTTCATAACCGCTACTCCGCCTTTAGAGTGTCAACTATTAATGGTTATGAAATTTTAAGGATTTAATAGATAAAATTAAAATTTTAAGAGCAAATTAATAATTAAGACAAATTTAAGAACCAAATCTTTTACTATCTTTAAATTTTATTTAAAATAAACTAACATTATTTAAAAACCTTTATTAATAATAATCACATCATCTTTGCCATTTGATCCCCATACTTTTTAATTAGAATAGTGCATCCACCAAACATGAATATCATATTCTAGTTATATGTGAAATTGGATAGTATTTTAAGCATGTGAATTAGATAAGAAATCAATTTTGAAATTGGATAGTATTTAAACATATGAATTGGATAGTATTTATTGATTCCCCAAGGAATCCTTATTCGTAGCTACCCCAATTAAAGTGGTTTCTATTACCAATACATAATTGGTGTAGTAGTGTAAAGTCCTGTTAAATCCATTGGGGTCTCAAGTTTAACTCCTAGAATAGGCACACATATTGGGAGAAGAAGTCACGGGCTTTGAAATTTGAGTAGTCAGTTGTTTGGATATTTGGTAACATAATCTAAAAAAGGCGTTGATTACCCGTTGATATCATATTTATATAATTATAAAAAGGTTTCTATCAATATTAATATCAATGCACACTTTTCACAGAAAAAAGAATAAATGCACATGAATAAGATGATATTTAAGGGAAAATAACAGAAGCTATTACAAATTTAACGATATACACGATACTTGATACTTAAACTGTTGGGGAAATTAATTTAAGGTCCTATGGAGGAGACTTAATTAAGGATAGGTCCCACAAAATACCCAAATTAAAGAAAGGTTCTCAAGGACCTAGATTATATTAAGTCTCAAAGCAAAAAGTCGAATATGCCCTTTTTCTATGTGGGCCCCACATTATTAAATTTTGAATGGTTTTCTTTCTTTTGCCAAAATCAGTCTACCTGTTTCTCCAACCTCCACATGGAACAAATCCATGGGAAAATCATGGCCGATCTAGGAGTTAAAGTTCCAGTCCAAGTATCAACCATGGCATTCCTTCCTTCCGATGATGAAGATTCTTGATCTTGAGCCAATCGAGCATGAGCGAACAAGTAGTGGAGGTCGTCGAGAGCAATGGCGTCGTGAAAGGGATGGGAGAAGATGGTGGGACCCTGGAGAGGCATTCCAAAACGATCCCGTCGGGTGAGTCGTCATGGCGAAGAGTGTTGATTTTATTTATTTTTTTTTTACCAAAAGAAGTGTGTAAAACCGGTTTATTTACGTACGTCGGATCGCAGGTTCTTCCGTTGGTCTTGTAGGAGGAGGAAATGAAGGTCACAATGGCGGGGGACTGGGATGAGGAGGAATTGGTTTGTTGGATTTTGGGAATGGTGAGGAAGCATAAGGAGAAAGACGCTTGTTTGGTTCGATGGAGGGGAGGTGAGGGGAGGTTAAATAAGGGGAGGTTGGGGGAGGTTAGGGGAGGTCATGAACCTTGTTTGGTTGGAGGGGAGGGGAGGGGAGGTAACTTTTTTTGTTTGGTTCAGGAGGGGAGGGATGCTAATTATATATTGACAAATATACCCTTAATACATTATTTAAATTTATTAATTATATATTTAAAATATTAATATAAAAATTGTTATTTGCAAATTTTAAAAATACATTAGGCATATTAAATCACATGTATCGTGTATATAAATTAAAAAAAACTACACATCATCTCAAACGACAATAATTTACTAGAAAATTAACAGTTATAAATTAAAAGATAAAAGACATATAATTAAAAACCTTGAAATTAATGTTTACAATTAAATTAAACGTTCAAAAGTTAAAATAAAATAGAGAACAATTATGATACTTAAATCAAAAGTCATCAAACGATAAATAAACTAAATGTCTCCTAGATATTCGATAATAAACCATATGAATGTTACCAACTAAATTTACTCTAAGTTGATCATAATATCCACCAGCAAATCCTTACGTGCAACAAGGGGACATTCAACAAATATCCTTAGTTGGTCAACATCTCCCATGAGATACCTATAGACCTTGGTAATATGGGTTGTAGGAAAGCCACAATCCTTAATAAAGTAGTTTTAATCCAAAAAATAATCTTTTTTCCTCAAAACTAATTTATTCTACTTATAAACTAACCTATAATCTAATTTCATATGACATATGATATAATTTAGTGGTCTAATTTGCTTCCTTAACTTTCACAAAAAAAGTCAAAGTGGTCTTATATTTAGGACCGGAGGGAGTATTCTGTTAGCAATATCCGCTGTTTAAAAATCACAAAAAAATAACCCGTCAACCAATAAATATTTTTCCGTTACTATAGGCAAGAATTTAGTATAACAAGTCATGATAAAAAATATGTTCTCTAAAAATATCCATAAAATATTTTCTGAAAGAATTTTTAGCAAGGAAGGGATACAGATTCAGCTTTTCATTATTTTATTGAAAAATAATCAAACAAGAAAATAATTACGGCAGAAAATAAATAATGATGTCCATCAATTATTTCTTGTGTGATCCGCATAGATAGGAATTTAATATAGCCTCCCATAAAAAATATGTTCTCTAAAAAACATTAAAAAAGTTGACGCAAACAAAATTGAAGTTCTCTCGAAAAAAATATATTTTTTCTCTGAAAATTAAGCGCTAAACAATTGACAATGAAAAAAATCAATGGTAAACTAGAAAAAAGAAGGGAGCGTAATAAGGGCTTTGTAAAGAAGTGTTTGAATGAAAAAATCAACACCTAAATAGGAAAAAACAAAAGTAAGGATCCCATTGAAATACTGTGAAATAAAGAAGGCTATTTTTATCCACATCTGACATAAAATTTCTCTCCCCTAAAAAAAACCCCACTTTTGGAGGAGAGGCTAAGAGGGGGAGAGGTGAGGAAAAAGACAACAAATTTTAACCTCCCCTCCCCTCCCTTTACCCAATCAAACATGTTCATCTGGCTTCAAACCCTCCCCTCCCCTCACCTTCCCCCAAAAACCTCCAACCAAACAACCCCGAAGAGATCCAAAGTATGGGGGAGAGAGGGAATATAAACAGATCTGTTAAGGAGTAACTAAGGAGGCAAGAGATTGATGTGGCAAGCTTCCACTTCCACAGAAAGGTTTGGTTGGTGTTTTTGTGTGTGTGTGTGATGAGTGAAGAGGAAGAAGAAGGAGCCACCGTGGGGGGAGTTGAGAGGAGGGTGGAGAGCATATTTTTTTTTTTTTTTTGTAAAATCCCAAATAAGGAATTTTGAGTTGTTAATTGTTGTTAATACCTATCATGAAGTTGTCATTGGGATTTTGCAAATTGGAAGGGATTTTTTTGTCTTTTTCCCTATTTTAGGGAAAAACACAAAAAAATCCCTTCCAATTTGCAAAATCCCAAATAAGGAATTTTGAGTTGTTAATGGTTGTTAATACCTATCATGAAGTTGTTATTGGGATTTTGCAAATTAGAAGGGATTTTTTTGTCTTTTTCCCTAAAAAATTCTTTTAAAATTTAATAATGTGGGGTCTCCATAGAAAAGGGTAGATTTGACTTTTTGCTTTGGGAGTTAATATAATCTAAGTCCATAAGGACCTCACTTTAATTTAGGAATTTCATCGGAGCTGTCTTCAAATAAATTTCCTTCATGGGACCTTGAATTAATTTCCCCTAAACTATTATTTTGCGTCTCTAGTTTTGGTTCAATTCCTTCCACGGATCTAAATTTGTGAAACACACCCATTTTGCGCCAATATGGTCCCCTGCAAACATTTTTAGTTTTTAATTATGAAACCTTCCAACCTTTTTATATAACAAAAATAATATATCTAAACATATATATCAAAGTGAGACACTCTGGTTCATGGCAAATTTTAACCAAATAGGCTTTTTTTTATCAATATACTATATATAATAGAAAACATTACAAATACCTAAATACTACACTGAGGGAAGTAATTACCAAAATGCTACACTGAAAAGCGTGCATTAGTTTAGATTTGTACATGAATTGTTCACCAGAAGAACGAGTTTTATTATATGATAGATGACATGTATTATACCAACACATAGTTGATCTAGCGGTGTAAGATCCTACTAGATCCTTTGAGGTCTTGAGTTCGTGTCTTATAAGAGATGTTTGTATCGGGAGGGGAAGTCGTGAACCTCAAAACTAAATAATTGGTTGCCCGGATACCTAACAATAGGATCTAAAAAAGGCATTCATTGCTAGTTGATATATTAAAAAAAAAAAAAGACATGTATTATACTAATGAAAAGCAAACTCAATCTTTGGAAGAAGGTTTTGATTTTGCCTAGAAACTGAGGTTCAGAATTCTCTGTTCCAATGACTGCTAGACAACATTTGGTTTTAGGGCCAGCTTTTTGGTAGTAGGGAACGAGCCCATAATTGAGATGTTGCCAAATAAAATCAACAAGCGGTTTAGATGAGGCAAGAAGCCCAAGTCTGTTTCTTGCTCGATTTCAAATACCCCAAGAACAAGGCCACTGAGCAAAAATAAAAAGTCGAGCAAGGAGCTTGGAAGAGTAATAAAGAGAGCACATAGCAAATCATGACGGTGGCGCAAAAGAAGAGGGGGTTGCGGGGATTAGCAGAGGTGACGAGAATAGAAAATGAAAGTAGGTGAATGTGATGAAAAGTGGTGAGACGTGTATCAAGAAAATGGAAAGTTGTGAGACATGGTGGTGGAAATAAAGAAAGGGTGAAGAGCAAAAGAGACAAGAAAAAAAAGTTTAAAAAAAGGAACAGAGTGATGACAGTGAAAATAAAACAAACTATGATAGTGGACTATTGAGCCAAGGATTATTGTTATTTTTGCTGGGCTTAGAGCATTTTTTTTTGTTTGCGCATTTAAGCCCATTTTGGGTTTCTGTTAATTAATTTAATGTTTCTGTTTGGGTTAACCTGGTCAATTTGGTAATTGCTGAAATGTTTGGGCTTTTATTTGGGACATTTATTCAATTGTCTTACTTTTGGAAATTCTATTTTCGGTTCTATTTTGGACACAATTATTTTGGCCACACTGTTGTTTATTTTACAAATTTATATGCGCTAAATAAGTGACTATTTGTGTAATGTTTTTGTTTATTTAGCTATATGTTTGTATGTTATTTGTTTTATGTATCATTTTAACTCTTTAATTAATGTTTTGGCTATTTCACTTTATGGAAATTTTTCAAAATTATTTTGGCATGTTATTTAATTGTCCAAATATTTGGATAATTAATTTTGGACTATTGTTTAAGTATTTGAATTTCCAAATTATTTATTTGAGTTGAAATATGCTGATATTAATTCTTTAAACATGTTTGGATGCACAAAATAATGGGAGAATTTAATATTTGGTTATTTAGTCACACTTGTTAATTGCTTATTCACATTTTGTTGATTAAATTCTCATTAAAGCCTATGCATATTTGGCATTTAAATTCACAAACTTGATATTTGTGATTAGCCTACCATTTTGGTGTGTGTGTGTCGTTGGTGGCAATTGACTGGAATGCCAAGCTAGTATTTTCATAAATCATTTTCAAAGTTTGAGTTGTTTTGAAGCACATTTTAAATATTCTTATTCTCTCAATTATAAGCATGTTGTGAGTTGCATTTATGCTATTCGACTTAATCTTATTGACTATGTAAATTCAACATTCCCTCTCTCGAAGTTCTCGGATCTCCCTCTCTCTCGCTGCGACCCTCTGTCGGCGGCAAGGAGAAGGAACTGGAGTGGAGTCAAGAATGGGGAGGAAGGAGATGAAGAAGAATGGTGAAGAAGATAAAGAATTGGAAGGAAGGAAACGAAGGAGATTTGGGAGAGTGAGAGAGGTTGAGAGGGTTTCAGATTTGGGAGAGTGGGGGTGGGAAAATTAGAGGTGATAGGGTTGAAAAAGAGAGAGGGAATGGGAAATTTTTTTAGAGGGAAAAATGAAGGAAAAATTGGCGCGTTCTAGGAGGCCTAACCCGGCGCTTAATAGAAATAAGCGCTGGGATAGGCAAGAAAATTATAAAAAAATTAAAGCAAAATAAACCTATCCTAGTGCTTATAACAAATAAGTGCCGGGATAAGTCAATATTTTTAAAAAAAGTTTGGAATAGAAAGCCTATCCCAGCGCTTAATAGAAATAAGCGCCGAGATAGGCAAGAAAATTATAAAAAAAAATTAAAGCAAAATAAACCTATCCCGGCGCTTACAACAAATAAGCGCCGGGATAGGTCAATATTTTTTAAAAAAATAAAAAAGTAGGGAATAGAAAGCCTATCCCGGCGCTTAAGAGAAATAAGCACCGGGATAGGCAAGAAAATTATAAAAAAAATAAAGCAAAATAAACCTATCCTGGAGCTTACAACAAATAAATGCCGGGATATGTCAATATTTTGAAAAAAAAAATAAAAAGTAAGGAAAGAAAGCCTATCCCGGCACTTAAGAGAAATAAGTGCCGGGATAGGTTTGTACCTATATCGGCTCTTAGGTTTGTAAGCACCGGAATAGGTCAACAACGTACCAGTGGCAGCACTTACACTTAAAGCGCCGCTATTGTTGCGTCGCAATAGGGCATTTCTGTAGTAGTGTAAGTTGCATGATTCAATGATATAATCTTGATGGACATTAGATAATGGAATGAATGACTTCTTTTGAAGAGATTAATGATACAAAATATATCACTTTAAAGTATTTATATTTATATTTTTTAGACTAATTTACCATATAAACTAATGTGTAATTTAATTAAATGTAACATATATTAAAATTAAGTTGTCTATGAAGTTTACTTAATCTCCATAAAAAGTCAACTTGATCTTTATTTAGAATATGTGGAGTATAACATTACCATTTCCATTGCATGGTAGAAAAACTTTATGACATGTAGTGTGAACCTAAATTGATTTGAGTGATTTGGATGAGGAAGAGTAGATGTATAAATGTAAATAGGGTAAATGATTTTCAAGTTATTTGAGTTTTCAAGTTTTGGTATTGAATCATCCAAAATATTAAATGCAGCCAAATAAATATCTATATAAGTATATAAATGTAATATTACTTATGGAGATTATATTATTTTAAATCCGCGTAACTTGAGTATGGCTCGGGGTTTTAAGTCTTGTTTTGTGAAAATTTCTTTGAAACTTAAAGAAAATTATAGTGAAAGAAAATCCCAGTTGATGTAAGGATTTATTTATAGTGATTATTCTTAGCCAAGGAGAATTGAAAATAAATAATAGACTTGTTTTAAAGAATTGATATTTAAAAAGCATAAATTTTTAGTTTAAAAGACCTCTTTGCCCTTGAATGAAAAATATCCTCAGTTATAAGAGAAAGGGTAAAGGAGGAGGGTTGTGTTAGGCCCCGATAGCCAGCGTAAAAACCCTGTCGAATTTGCCGATGATATAGTTCTTCTAGCCAAATCAAGAGAGGAGATTAATGATAAATTAGAGATATGGAGAACCACACTGGAGTCGAAGGGTTTCCTTTTAAGTAGGAGTAAGACAGAATATATGCATTGCAATTTTGCAAATAGACAACTTAGAGGTGATTTGGAGGTTAAACTGGGAGAGCAAACAATCCCTCAAGTGACAAAGTTTAAGTATTTGGGATCAATTATAAGACAAGATGGTGAGATTGATGAAGATGTCAATCATAGAATTCAAGCTGGGTGGTATAAGTGGAGGAAAGCTACTGGAGTTCTCTGCGACAGAATAGTACCCCATAAGGTAAAAGGGAAGTTTTATCGCACTGCTATAAGACCAGCAATATTATATGGTAGTGAATGTTGGGTTTTGAAGGGTCAACATGAACATAAAATGGGGGTAGCTGAAATGAGGATGTTGAGATGGATGTGTGGTCACACAAGAAAGGATAAGATTCGGAATGATCATATACGCGAATGAGTTGGAGTGGCACCTATCAGTGAGAAAATGGTAGAAAATCGTTTAAGGTGGTTTGGACATGTACAAAGAAGGCCATTAGATGCGCCAATGAGGAAGGTAGATCAAACAGTCTGGAACCCGATTAAGAGAGGAAGAGGGAGACCGAGGCATACACTCAGTGAAATTGTAGAGCAAGATCTTTTAGTAAATAATATATCTAAAGATTTGGTTACTGATAGAGCACAATGGCGTCGTGCGATCCATCTAGCTGACCCCATTTAGTGGGATAAGGCTTGGTTGTTGTTGTTGTATAAGAGAAAGGGCAAAATTGTCTTTCCACATCTAAACCATAATTTCCCTCCTTTTCTTTTCCGTTTCTATTCCTCCTCTTTTCTCAAAACCTGATACCCCCTCTGATTCCGTCGTCATCTCTGCCTCTCACATTCATCACCCTCAATCTTCTTCACCTCCGTTGGTGTGAGCGAGAGAGAGATAAGAGGGAGCAAGGGAGAACGACATAGGCTGAGTGCTCCGCCGGCGCTGGGGAAACCCCTATTAAACCATCCCTATCGCGATTTCTTCTTCTTCCCCAAACCAGACCCACCATCACATCTTTTCCTTTAATGTCGATCAGTGAGAAGCCGAAGAGAGAGTGGCCAGCAAAATAGGAAGCTAGGGTGTGAGAGTTTTGCGAATCATCCACCCTCACCTTTCCTCTTCACTCTTCTTTCTCTATTTGTTTTGGCTGAGAAAATGGGAGATAGTCACCGGAAATTTGAAGCTTCCTTACCGGCGATGGCAATGGCATAGGGAGAGCTCTCTTCCAACTTCAATTTCAAACGTTGAGTAAGCAAGTTGTTCCCCCTTGTTTTGATTTCAGTGTTATGGTGTTAGGAATAGAAGTAGTCTATGATCTTGCATATGAATTTCCTTTAAGGCATAGAAATATGAAATTTTGTGTTGTTGATTCTATTTCTCGGTGATGTGCAATATCTTGTAAAACCTTAATGGGCGGTTTCAAATTTCATCTAGAAGGAGTTGGATGGATTTAGAGGCTGAAAGTATCCTTTGTTTTGGTTATGGCTTGGAATGAGATTTGGAATGTGGATGTTTGTAATTCAAGTTATTTGTATGAATGGGTATTGTTTCTTATTGCTGGATGTATTGGAGGTTCTGTCATAATTAATTAAACCTGGGATTTTCCTATGCAAAATAAATCAAGAGATGAGAAATAGTTGTTTGAGGATAAGAAAGAGTGGTTGTCTTGTTATGTAGTGTTGGAGTTTAATGCTTGCTATCAAAATTGAAGATATCAATCTTTTTGTTTAATTAGGTAAAAACAAATGTTTAATTAGGTGTGTTTCAGAAATCTTAAATAGGTAATAAGTATATGAGTTGTGGGATGTAATTCAATCGGAATTTTTGATGGGGTTAGTTAAAGGTTAAAGTTATACTCGGAGGGTGGGCTTTGAATAGATACTAAAGGTCAATTAAAAAGGTCATTTTAAGATCTAGAATTTTGACAAGAACAATTGTTCTGGGTTGCAGTCTCGAAGGTTTAAAACTTTTTATAAATTGTGCCTTGGATTTTAAAGCTGTTAATGCTGGGAAATCTAATTGTAAAATCTGTCTTAAGGATCGTAAGTGTTAAAGAGTAATTCCAAATGATTCAAGTACACTTTAGGAGGTTTAAAATGCGCTTTGACGTATAGAAATTTATCTAGGCGCATTGTCATGAGGTTTAATGACAATCATTGTTGAGAGGTATGTGTTTAGATTTCTGGTTGTAGTTGTTTTCAAATATATACCCTCCCTTTATCTCTTCTCCCTCCTTTTGACTAGTTTCCTCCTCTTTATTGTTATCCTTCCTGAAACATTCCAAGTTTTAGGTGATTAATTAATTGTTAATTAAATGAGTTTTAAGGATTTTAGATTATTTTAGTGGCTCAATTGTTGGGTTTTAATTGATTTTATTGTTGGTTTGGGAATTCTTAGGAATTCTTGAGTGAAATTGATCTTATGATTTTGAGGTTATTAGTTGGGAAATTAACTAGAAATTGGCCTAAGATATGGACTAATCTAAGCATTGGGTATATGGTAGGACTAGGCCCAAATGCATTTGTCATCAGGTTTTGGCCTTTTCGACGTGGCTTCGCCACAGTGAACATACTTTGAAATCCTGAAAATGGTAGTTTGCCATGGGCTCGTCACGGCGAACCCATGGCAAAGACGTGGTATCAGCGTTTTTGAAAGGTCCAAATCAAATGTTTCAATTAGGGGTTCTCATTTGTGATTCGATGAAAGGTCGAGAGAAAGTGTCTTTTCTCTGTTAGAACAAGATTTTTGAGGATCCTAGGCTTGACTTCAAGCTTCCCACTCTCAAGTAATCTCTTCTACTCCCTTTCCTCCTCATTGTCTTGCATTTTTCTCTTTAGTTCATGGTGGATTTTGGGGGTTCTCTTTTGGTCCAAAAAATTTGGTTTATGGGTGGTGAATTTGTTGACGCTTAAGCTTCATTTGAACCTTCCTAATCTATATCTATAATTTTTTATGGTTAAGAAACTTCTAAACCTTGATTTGAGGCTATTTTGGTTAGGAAACGTCTAAACCTTGATTTAAGGTTGTTTCAAGCTTGTTTTGCTTAGGGTCTGTACAGAACCAAAAAAATCGCTTGTGCTACCCGAATTTCTTTGTTTCAGTGAGCTTATTTCTACCTAAAGATGGTCTTGAATCTTGTGGGTACTTTAATTTTATCTTGAACAAATTCTAGTTCAACCAAGTTTAGGAAATCATAGGTTTTGATTTTGATTTTGAAAATTAGTGTTGCAAAAAGTTGTTTAATTTTTTTAGGAGGCTTGTTAATGATGTTTGAAGAATTCTAAACTTTGAAATCCTTTGGGCTTAATTAAATTGAATTTTGGCCTATCAAAATTTTAAAAACCTTGAGATTTTGTGATGTATTTTGAGTATAAGTATTGTGAAATAGTTTTGATGATTTAAATGAGTTTATTGGAGTTAGATAAATGTTTCTAATGTCTTGAATTCTTGATTTATCACTTGATCCAGATTTTGGTTTTGTAAAGTTTTGGGAATTTGATCTTACAAAGGGGATTTTGAATGATGTTTTTGTGTTGGGTATTTCAATGATTGTGGTAAGTTGATTTGGGTTGGTTAATGGTATTTTGATGAGTAGATGTTGGTGATTTTTGCTTAAAATACAATTGGTACAAGTGGCCTAAAGGTAGATTATGGATTAATGAATGTTTGAGGGTTATATTAGAGGGATAATGTCTATTGTGAATTATATTGATTATGATTGGGGGTTTAATAGTCCAATTAGAGTAAAGGTGTGAATATGGAATATTGGGATCAATTGTGGCTATTGGATTTTGTAGTTGCCTTTTGGCTTAGATAGCTTGGGATGTGAGTCTTGGGCTTGTGTTTTTTTGAATAACCTTGTTGTGTATACTCAATTTATTGATTTGGTATGCTTGCATTTGTTGATAGTTGTAGAATTTCAAGCTTTGGATAGTGGATCATCAGGATAATACTTTATTGTTAACACTAAATTGCCTCAAAAGGTAACCACTTCTTTGTCGTATGGGTGTGTGTGTGGTTGGTAATATTTTAAATGGTAGTATTTTGAAAATTGGAACGTATGCCTTGGTTCTGGCAAAATATTTGCATGATCATTATCGGTACATTGGTTATGTGGGGATTATATGTTAAATTTGATTGTTGTGGGAAAAGAACATGCATTGGAAGCTTTTGCAATTGTTATTGCAATTGAACCAGTTTTATGGCATGCTTTTGATAAAGTGATTGTAATTTAAATTGCCAACCTTTTGAGAAGCATGTATATGTTCATATTGTGGCCTTTGACTGGTTGGTTGATTCTGGCGCCCTTGAGTTGTGGCCCAGCGCTTTCATGTGATGTGGTTCCCTGATAGCCATTGGGTGAACCATTTTGGTTTGTACCGACGTTCAATTCTTGGTAGTTCTGTCGGGTCGTGGAGTAGGAAATTGGTGACTCATGGTGAGATGTGTGATAGCAGTAGCAAGCCGTTTCTCGGGGCTTCTACTGAGTACTTGGTGTGGTTTGCCTCATTGGAGGTCCTTGATCATGTTTTTGAAAAGTATTGGTTTTCAAATTCATAATGCTCTGGCATCACTCATGTTATATATTTTACCACAATTATATTGTATGATTTGACTGTTATACTGATTACATGATTGTTGTTGTGGGTCCCACATAACTGTACACTTGCACACACACATGTAGGGTAGAATGGGAAGAATAAGTGCTATTGAGTCCCTGTCTCACCTCGCTATTCATTTTTAAGGTCCTGATACAGGTGCTAGAAGGGATGGCAAGGAGCAGGAGGACACTCATGGACAATGAGGTCTCGTGGGTTATTTCTTTATGACATGTATATTGCCAAACATTATAGACTAGGCATGCATATTTCATTTCTCGTGTATTTTCATGTTTTGTTACGGATTACTTTATGGTAATATTTGCTGAGACTGGTCCTTTCCGCAAACTATAACCGAAGACATGGTGGTTAATTTTATATTTGGAACTATGTTATGTGTCATACTGTTGATCCTTGGATATTGTGGGATCATGGTCAGTGTGATAGGCTTTGGCTATTAGTTGATTAAGATGATGGCTCTTTTGTTGATAATTACCTGTTTTGGGTCTAGTCCTTTTATGGCATTTGATTAGTTGTGGATATGGTTGTGATTAGTTGCAAAGTGGGTGATAGGAAATCGTTTTGCTATTAACGTGGCTAGTTTGTGATTCATGGAATTCGCAAGAAGGGCATAACTTGTTTTGAGACTTGTTTTTAAATTACCATGTTGGACACGCCCATTTCTAACATGGTAGACTTGTATCTTTAAGGTTATTCCTTTCTAACTATGTTAGACTCCTTTGTAAAATAGTTAGGCTAAACGATGTCATACAGCAAGTTTTTAATAACCATGTTAGCGGTTGTTTCTTTCTCACATGGTTAACCTCTCCAAATTATTGTAGTCTTTTATTATCTATAATAGGTATTTTTAAGTGATTTAGAAATGTCCTTTTCTATCATGGATAAGATGATTCTAATTATCAGCTAAATTTCCAATAATCCTAATTGATCATTTTCTTTTGGTAAAAAAAAAATAATAGATCATTTTCTATTATAGTTAAGCTTTCAAATGATTATATATTTCTTCAACTATGATAAAGTCTCATGATTTAGTACTTTCCTTTGTATCGTAGTTAAGGCTCAATTATTCAGTTAAAGTTTGTTAAAAAACTATGATAGTTCTTTTTTATCATAGTTAGATTTCTAATTGTAGTTGAACTCTTTTTTTTTTACTATGATAGACTTATTGTTTTGAACGACTTTCTTTTCTATCTTAGTTAACATCTTAATTGGTTCCCAATGAATTGAATCAGAATTTTACTTGGTTTAAAAGTTATTAATAAGAAGTATTTTACAACTTGCTAGCAGTTTTTGGGTGTTAAGACTTGGAAGATGCATCTGTGCATGTTTGGTACATGTCATTGCATAACATGTGCATAATCATAGTATTTGCAATATACATTGTTCTATGCTCCTTCCCTTTCTAGGTTATTGATTGTTGTGTTTTATGTTATTATATAGATATCATCATTCTTTACGTAGGTGGGGGTAATGGTAGGTACCAGAAGATCAGGTGTAGCAGGCAATCTGCCTCCTCCTGGCTCAAAGAATGAGGTATTTATTGCCAAGATTATAGCAGCAATGACGGGAGTCATGGATTAGAGGGTTTAGGAGAACCAAGAGTAGAATATGAGGTTGATGATACACATTTTAGAGCAATTGAGAGCTTAGATGTTGGGCCCTACCTGTGTAGGAGGCGGTGGTGGTGTTGGAGGCGGTGGAGACCTAATGGTGGTGGGCCAGTATTGCTAGAGGGAAAGGGCTAAGAAAGCCCTTCCGCATGAGGCTAGAAGATTTGTCTATCTTGAGGGTGTGGATGGACATATATCGCCATAATCCTCTAGAGTTCAATGGTGTGGATTAGAAGCCACATGAGGCAGAGTCATATATTCAATGTCTTCAAAACATTTTTCTGTTGTAGAATGTACTACTTATCAGAAGGCGAGGCCATCCTTCAATTGATTGAGTCAGCTAAGAGGTGGTAGGAGAGTTTAGTTGGTTTGGACGACCCTCTTACCACTTCACTTGGGAGGAGTTTAAAGAAAAGTTTTTCAATTATTATTTCCTGATGTCTGTCAGAAAAGAGAAAGCGATGATGTTCTTTCACCTCCATCAAGGAGGAATGTCTTGTTAGAATAATGAGTTTTGATGATAACTAAACATAACTTAGGTATAAAGAAAGGTTGAACATAGTTTAGGAATAACTTAGAAACAATTTGATAGAAAATGCTAAGTATAGTCTAATCGATTAGGATCATATTATCAGTTAAGAAATTAAAGCATTGATCGATCAGGGATAGATCAGAGATAGATCAGACTTAGGTTAGAAGTTTGAATCATATGCGCCCAATCGATCAGACACCCCTGTGATTGATCAGAGATGTTAAATTGATTTAAGTAATCTCAGGTTGATCGATCAGAGAAATAGAAGTAATTGAAATAAAGCCTCCAATCGATCAGGGATCCCCTGTGACCAATCAGAAAGCTCAAAGTGTAATCCAATCCTAATCTAAGCCTAATCGATCAAAGAAGCATAATCAATCAGAGAGTAGTAAGTAATCAATCAGACAATACTTGTAATCTGAACATAATCTGAGTATGATCGATTAAATAGGCCTAATCGATCAGGAACTCCTGTGATTGATCAGGCGTGGTATTTTCTAACTTATATTTTAAGTGATGCAGGCTGTGATCGATATGTGATTCATGGGTTATCGATCAGAGACCAATAATCGATGTGGCAATAGGATTTAATTCAAACTGAATTGACAAGCCTATTTTAAGCTTTCAAGTACAGAAGTTGTTCAGGCCTATTTTGGGAAGTTATCGTTAGACACATAAATATGCCATTAGAGCCGTTTGACTCAACAACTAAGTTCTGTGATTAATGAAGAGAGAGGATTTGAAGCAAATCAAGTACAAAGAAATTAATACTATCTAGAGCACACTCTTCTCCATACTTCATCTCAATCATCTCTCACCAAAAGTCAAGCAACGACTATAACTTCATCAGCAATGGGCAGAATTTCATAGACGAGTATAAAAGCCTTAATGAAGAAGTTGGTTATTTGAATTGATTCTCACATTGATTATTCTTGTTAGTTATGCTTACTACATTCAATACTCACTAACTTTTAGAGAGATCATTCATTGATTATTGTACTTCAGTGTGTATCACAATCTGTTCAGTGAGTGAACAAGTTTTCTGTAATCTTATTCCAACTAAGGATTACTCTTAAGATATAGGGATCTTAAGAGTAGGGTGTATTCTTACAAGTTGTAAGGGGGAGTGATCAGTAAGAGAGAGTTCTTGTTGTGTGATCACTTGTAAAGGCATTCAAGAACCTGATTGAATCTTAGGGGATTAGTGGAACCCAATTGGAAGTTGGAGAACTGGACGTAGGCCAAGAGTTTGGGCTGAACCAGTATAAGGGTTTGTGTCTTAATTCATTAAATTTTAAATTTGCACAATTCACCCCCTCTTGTGCATTCCTGCCAATTACATGTCTGATTATGCTTATATTGCACAGTTTATTGAGTTGTCATGGTATGTGACTTATTTGCAATTGATTTGAGCCTTTCCTAATTCGCCGTAGGGTTCAAATGCAAAATATTATTTAACCAAGGATTGCACTATAGTGGGTATTTTTGGTATTTCTCATAAAATAAACATAAAGACTTGTTTTTAGTATTTTTACAATAAAAATGGATAGGTAATGGAATGCAAATGATGGGATGCTCTCTTGACTAAGGATGACACATAACAAACTATTGATTCACACTTTTAGGAAATTAGGGATTTGATTAGGCTAAGTTCACACAAATGGACATAATTAACCTTAGTTTAAAGAATAGGTCAATTAAGACATCACTCAACCTCAAAAGACCAATTAGGTTAATTATAATCTAATATTAACTAGGAATTAGTTCCAATAGATAAAATAACTTTGGTCTCATCCAAATCACTCAATATCCTTCAGATCCAATAACTAATTCACGTTAGACTATAATGAAACCATCAAACTTATGAAACTTAACCTAATTATACTCATGCACATAGATTAGATTAATGATCTAGTTCCTTTAGGCAAGTTTGATTAATGGAATTATCTAGCACTATGGAAACCCAACATCAACAAACACAAACTCAAATTAGTCCTAAATAACACAATTATATGAAGCATAATGGATTAAATCACCCAACAAACATGCTAGACAATGAAATCAACAAAGACTAAGCATAACATGGTAACTTGTGAATAAATGGAACTAGAACAAAAATTAAGTCAATACATGCAAATAGAACTCAACACTACATGATATAGAATCTTAAACACAAATGAAATCTGAACACAAGATAAACGAGTATCCAATGTACATATGGAAATTCAAAAATACATAATTGGAAATAAAAAATCCCCTAAAGTATATTCAATGCTTGCTTCAAGTCATCCCATGATCGAGCACCGAGCATATTTAGTTCGTCAAAGAGGAGAAGTCTCCCAAAAGCAGCTGCAACTCGAGCTCCATGAAGAACCGATGAAGAATTATGGAATAGAAGAGAGAATGGATGGAACAAATGTGGAAATTTGACCTCCCCTCCTATGGCACAAGAAACCACTTATAAACTATCAAAATTGGCCTAAGGTGTCATATTCTGACTAGGATTAACAAATAGGAAATATTTAGGGAAGATCTAATCACTAAATCTCAAGAAATCTAGCCAAAATAGGAAGTAGTGATTAGAATAATCAATTACGAAACTTCTTAGCCTCAATTAGGCCTAGGGTTGCCTATTCTAATCGAAGATACAAAGAGGAAATATTTTAGGTAGACACAATCAATCCCAATCAACTAATCTGATTGAAATAGGGAGTTTCCTATTCTTTTTTATTTTACCAATTAGGAAAGTTTAGAGGCCAATCCATTAGGCTCAATCAGTCAATTCATTTTTCTAATCAGTAATTTTCTATTGTGCAGAAGTTTCCTATTTTGTAGAAGTTTTTTTTTGCAGAAATTTCCTATTTTGCAGAAGTTCCATATTTTTACTTTGTTCTTGCTTTGATCCTATTTCTTTGCACTTACAATGGAAAATTTAAGCACATATGTAGTATTTCAAGTCCATAAACATCAAATGCACGAGTTAATACCTTATAATGCTCAAATTATGATGAAAATGCAATTAACTCTCTAAACTAGGACCCTAAATACAGTGTCCAATTCCTAATATATTTACCTAGAACAAATTTTAATTTCCCATAATGAGTGGATAAAAGCTTATAATAATAAAGTGTAATCAGCAGCATTGTCATGATGATAAGTGGAAGATTGATCAGCTCATTTAGAGGTCTAGAGCAGAAATTAAAGAATTGAGGTATGATCGTAAGTATAGGAGCTTTGAGCATGCTTGTGCTTCCTTGAGAAATATGGCACGTCTAAAGTGCAATTCGGCTATAGCTGGAGTGGCTAGGGCTACTGGAAGTGGTCTAAGCCATCTTGCTCCAATTTTTGGTCCGTTAGTGGTGTGGCAAAGAAATCTAGTCATAGTGGCAGCAAAGGATCTAGTAGTTCCGGGAGGCCTGATCAGAGGTGTGGTTCTAGTTCTAAATCTGGGTATGGTCAGGGTAAGAAAGGCGGATCTAGTCAGAGCGTCTCTTAGAAGAAGCGGGGTTTAAGAGCTCAGTCGGGTGGTGGTAGTCAACTCACCCATAGAGGATTCGTTGGTTCGGCCCCTAGTGTTGTGAGGCATTATACTACTTGTGGTTGAGCACCCCTTGATAAGTACTGGGTGTGTTCTTATTGTGGTCGTTTGGGGCATACCATTGGCTATTATCCTGATCACCCGAGGTAGCAGCAGCAGCCGGTGGCCCAAGCTAGCTATTCATCTGTTTCAGGGAGGGTGTACGCTACCATATTTGAGGAGGCAGGAGCGTCTATGAGCATAATCTGAGGTATGATATCCCTTCTTGGTCATGATATTAAGACTATATTTGATTATATTTCATCCCATTCATTTATTACTCTTGATTGTGCCTGGATATTAGGATTTTCTTTATCTGTGTTACCTTATGATATGCATGTATCAACTCCTACTAGTTCTGTTTTCGAGATTCTTTGGCATGTTTGGGTTTAGATCTATGTTTTGAAAATAGGATTTCAAAAATTAATTTGGTTTTTTTCCCCTTTGTGGGATTGATGTGATAATTGGTATGGATTGGCTTATGCAAATGATGTGGTTTTGAATAATAAAGAGAAAATGGTATCGTATGCTTTTAATGCCTTGTTTGCTGAGTATTATGGGTTGCCTATGTTATTGTCTTATGCCTATATGGGTAGATGTGAAAGGAAAGGATGTGAAGCCTTTACAGATTTCTTTTTTATTATGGTGAGAGAGAGATCCTTATTGATGAAATTGAGGTAGTTAGGGAATTTCAGAAGGTTTTCTCCAATGATGTTTGTGGACTCCCTTTAGAAAGGAAGGTTGAGTTTACTATTAACTTGGAGCCAGGCATAGGGTCGATCTCCAAGGCTTTGTACTGGATGGTCGCAGCTGAGTTGGTTAAGCCAAAGAAGCGGCTCAAGGAGTTGTCAAAGAAGGGATTCGTTAGAACCAACAGCCCTTGCACTTGAAAGGGACATTCCTCTCCAAGGCCATATGATCGATCAAATTGTTGACAAAGTGACCACCAAGGTCATGGAAGAACTATCTCTGGAACATCAAGCTATGGAAGACAGACTTATGCAGCGATTGATTGCTGCCCTCAATGACACTGTGGTTAAATGAGTCAAGGAAAGTGCAGTGACAATCTCAAAAGGCTATGATGCAGTGGTAGGCATGCACAAGTTCTTCCACAATCGATTGGCTGGCCTTGAAGACATTTTCAGGCAAAAGTTTCAAGTGGGTCTCCTTGGTTCACCATTGGAACCATTTTCTGGGCATAAGGCTCACCAGGTATCCCCTATTCACTACTCCCCTCATAACTCTCCCTCACAATCTCATCCTACTTCTCCTTCCCCCAAACCACAAACCTCCCCTAAACAACCATCTCCTAAACACACTCCTCCTTCTTCCAAACCCTCTCCCTCCAAACACACTTCCTCAGACAACCAAGACCCTCCTCCCTCTCTTATGAACATCTCCACAACTCCGCTTGCTCACCCTCAATCATCCCAAACACATGCCCCTTCTCCACCATCCCACATCACTCCACCACCATCTCAACCTTCTCAAATCCACCCCTCAGCCCTTCATTATACCCCACATCCAGATCCTTCCCTCACCTATGCCAGAAAAGGAAAAGTTGTTTTCATTGACCCTACTCCTGCCCCTCCATTTGATGATGCCAAAAAGGGGGAGAAGAGATTCAGTGTTTGTTCGTCACCGGCCGCAAGTACACGGGTCACGCCAAGTAATAAAGTGATAAGTAAAGTATCGTTCCCACGAGGATTTGGTCCAAAACCCGGTCAAACAATGATTGTTACACTCTCGCCCAATTTGAGTGACACAAATGTTGAGATTGGATATTAACAATGAAAATAAACCTATGCTAAATGAAAATAAAACTATAAACAAGTGATTCTCCAACTTTAAGGATAAAATGGGTCCTAAGATTATCTATCCCCCTTGTACTTCTTAAAACTCAATTAACCTCCCCTGAAAGAAGCTCTCAACGAAACCACGTGCTAATCTAGGGTTCATAGAGTACTTGTAAACGCTCTCTCAAGTCAAGAACAAGTGTTTAGTCTTATTAATTGCACAATCTCTTGCTACACTTTAATAAAACCCAATTATCAAGCTCCAACCCTAATGTGACTATGCAAGGTTAGCAAGTATATCTCTATCTTACCAACAAAACCATCCATCATTTCATGCAAACTTTAGGTTCTTGCACTATTTTACCCAAGTTCTACACTCAATCTAGCCCTCTCAAGCATCAATCAAGTGAACCCAACATCTAAATGGTGATCAAGCACTTAGAAGCATTAGGAACAGAGTAAAATAAGCACATAGATATCATTAATCACAACATAAGAGGAGGAATCAAGAATCAATCCATTCAAGGGTTCAAAATAATCCTAGAATACAAGTATTTTAGCTACTCATGTTCTACAACTCCATGGGAGCATATATATACAACATTACAAAACAGAACAAGAGAAGAGAATGAAGATGGAAGAGATAAACCAAGAGAGGAAGCCCAAATCTCTTCGAAGCTCTAAGCCCAAGCTAAATCTCCACCAAGCTCCAAGCCCTAGTAGAGCAAAACACCCCCAAGAATGCCCAGAAGTCGAAGAATGTCGAGTGAGATCGAAACCCTAGCTTTTATTTCATTTCAGTCCGCCTTTTCTGTCAAAACGCGCAGCAGAATACGCAGTTCGCCGTGGGTTTCGCCGCGGCGAAATCACAGCGAACTAGCAAAAATAGGGGTAGAGACAAATGGAGTTCACCGAGGGTTCGCCGCAGGTGAGGGTTACTCTTAAGTTAGTGGGATCTTAAGAGTAGGGTGTAATCTTACAAGTTGTAAGGGGGAGTGATCAGAGAGAGAGAGAGAGAGAGAGAGAAAGCTCCAGCTGTATGATCACTTGTAAAGGCATTCAAGAGCCTATTTGAATCTTGAAAGATTAGTGGAACCCAACTAAAAGTTGGAGAACTGGACGTAGGCAAAGAGTTGGGCCGAACCAGTATAAGTTCTGTGAATTAAGTATATAAAATTAGAAAGCACAATTCACCCCCTCTTGTACTTTCCTGCCATCTTTAATTTGAATTCTGCTCCAGTGTTAACCTTAGCCGATTCGTGTCAGCTGTATGAGCTATATACAGATGCATCTTTGATGGTTTGGGTTGTGTTCTGATGCCAAATGGTAAGGTAATCGATATGCTTTGAGGCAGTTGAGCCCTAATGAGGAGAATTACCTGACTCATGATCTGAAGTTGGGGCTGTTATCTTTGCTTTGAATATTTAGTGGCATTATCTTATGGGTGTGTAGCTTGAGGTCTTCAGTGATCATAAGAGTTTGAAATATCTGATGGATCAGAAGGAAATGAATAATATATAGCACCGTTGAATGAAATTGATTAAAGGTTATAAGTTTGAAATTTGGTATCATCTGGGTAAGGCAAATGTGGTTGCCAATGCCCTTAGTTAGAAATTAGTGCTTGTTTTGGCTGTAAGTGGCAATGAACAGTCTCAATTGGATGATTGCAAAGTTGTTTATGTGGCGTTCGAGAGGCGAGTAACTCTTCTGGGTACAATTTTGGGAGAGTTTGATATGTTCAAGGACCTGAGAACAGCTCAGGATAGAGATGTGCAGCTTAAAAAGATTCATGATGAGTTTGATTCTATTAACCATTCGGAGTATGATTTAGGTATTTTGAGATTTAAGAAGAGGATTTGTGTTCCTACTGATGAGGAGATCTAGAGGGTCTTCTTAAGGAGGCTCATGGGAGCAAGTATTCATTGCACCCCAAAATCACCAAGATGTATACGATTTGAAGAGGCAGTATTGGTGGCCTAAGATGAAGTCTGATGTGACTTAGTTGTTGTTGAAGTGTTTAACTTGTTAGAAAGTCAAGATTAAGCATCAGAGGCCATGTGGTCTTTTACAGAGTATTGAGGTTCCCTAGTGGCAGAATTTCTATGGACTTCATTGTGGGTTTTCCCATGACTCAGTCCTGTCACGATTTGATCTGGGTGTTTGTGGACTAGTTGACTAAGTCAGCCCACTTCTTGACAATTCAGTTTTATTATCCGCTTTCTAGAATGGCTCAGTTGTACGTTAAGTAGATTGTTTGGCTTTATGGTATTCCAAAGAGTATCGTTTCAGATCGGGATCCTTGGTTTACTTCAGAATTTTGGAGGTCCTTGCAAACAACTTTGGGTACTAAACACAAGTTTAGTACCGCTTATCTTCCTCATACAGATGGTCAAATTGAGGAGATGTTTCAACCTTTGGAGGATATGCTCCAAGCTTATACTATCGAGTTGCCAGGTAGTTGGGATAGGCATCTTTCATTTGTCGAACTTTCCTATAACAACAGTCATCATGCCAGCATTCAGATGGCTCCATATAAGGTGTTATATGGTCGGAAGTACCGAGCTCAGTAAGAGAACCACCATTAGGCTGGATATTGTGGATCAGAAAATTGAGATGATCAGGCAAAAATTGTTGATTGCTTATGCCGGTAGAAGAGTTATGTAGATAAGCAGTGCATGCCGCTAAATTCAGTGTAGTGATAATGTATTCTTTCACGTTTCTCTGACAATTGGTATTGGTCAGTCAATTCGAGCTAAGAAGCTCACCCCACGGTTTATGGGTCCTTTCAATGTTATTAAAAAGCTTGGTTCGGTTGCTTATCAGGTTGTGTTGCCTCGCAGTTGTCTAATCTTCATGATATGTTCCATGTGTCCTAATTGAAGAAATATCATCTAGACCCTTCGCACGTGATTGAACCTAAGGAGGTTGAGTTGAGTGAGAACTTGACCTATCGGGCAAAGCTTGAGTGGATTTTGGATGTGAAAGATAAGTAATTGAGTAGTAAAACCATTCAATTGGTTAAGGTTTTCTGGAGGGGTATGACCTAGGGAGAAGCGACATGGGAGACGGAGGAGCCCATGAGGCACGATTTCCCCTATCTTTTCCCTTGGTGAGTTGTCTCATGTATATTTTTGGTTGTGTTTTTTTGAATTTCCTTGTGTTGATTTTGGGGTATACCAAGATCTTGTTGATATTTGTAAGTATTGGCTGTCACCCAAGAGGGGGCTGAATTGGGTGATAGAATAAAAACTTACAATCTCTTTTTAAAACCACAGTGAAAACAATAATCAATGTTTAAAAATCCTTTCCAGTTTTCACTAAGAGTAGTTTGAACTATGAAATGCACTATGAGATATGCAAGTTAGATATGCTGGAAAATATGAGAGCTAAGGGAAGAAGAAATATGCAATCATAGATTTATCCTGGTTCGGTCTATTCCTTTGACCTACATCCAGTCCCCAGGCTCTACCTGAGATTTTCAATCCATTACCTTCTTGTTTAAATCAGGCACTAAAGAAGCCTTTACAATCCCACAAGTTTAGCCGGGCACTTGTGAAGCCTTTTCTCCCTCAAGTTTAATCTGAGCACTTGAGAACCTCTCCCCCTTACAATATGTAAGAATACAATTTATTTCCTACTCAAGATCACCCAATCTTGAGTATCACTCACTAAGATAGAATGACTATAATGGAAGCTTACTTCTCTCTAAGAAGTGGATTTTGTTAATCACTGAAGTACATGAAGATGTATGATGAAATAACAATTTCTAAAGTTTCATAATTTAAAGCAATGTGTGCTCTAGCTCTTCTTTTCTAATTTGCTTGTCTCATCATCATCATCATCTCTTCATTTCTGGGCTCACATATGTTTTTCTCTCAATCTATTTGATCTGTGTTGTGCCTTGTTTCCAGCCTCTCCTTTGTTTATGTTGTCTTTAGATCTTTATATAGGGTCTGATAGACTTAAGGAACTAGCCGTTGTGAGAGAAAGATGAACTAGAGTGTTAGGTGTTTTAGCCGTTGTGATAATGGCTCTAGAGATGTTTATCCGTTGTGTTTAGCTTTTCTCTCGTTGGTTTTAGTCGTTGTCTAGAGTGTCTCAGTAGTAACGGCACTCTATTCTCTCTGCATTCTGAGTTCTACTTGGCTTCTGTGTCCAACGGTATTGTCCTGAAATAGGCCAATCAAATACTCCAAAAATGTAAAGTTAGCTAAGAATAGGAAGAGTAATTAAATTTGAACGTTCAGTTTATCAATCGATGGCTTGACCAGCAATCTATTTCTCTCTATGCTTGGCAATCGATGGCACTCGGAGTGTTCCGATTTTCTTTCAATTATCACATGCAACACTCAATTGAAACATCAGCTATTGATTGGACATCTAAACAAATAATTGATGGCCATATTGTCCATCGATTGAACTTCATTAATAGATGGTGGATTTAGCAATCGATAGTCTTTCACACTTTTGAGAACTTTTAACCTATCATGACAATCGATGGCCAGGCTAATCATTGATAGAAAAATCAACAATCTGTATGCACTATGAGCCAAATCGATTGTTGCAACATCAATTCTATTGATGGTTGATTCATCCATCGATGATTCTTTGCTTTCTTTCACTTCAAAAATCTGTTTCAGTACGATGGGATAAACTTTGAAAAATCATAACTTTTCCATTTCAATTCCAAATTTAGCTTATAATATATCACTAGAAATCTCTTTGAATCTACTTTTAAATGAAGAAAGAATCATTTCCAAACTCAATGTGGTTCGAAAGTTCTGCTCAGAATTGTGACTGTCAGTCTCATACACCACGTGAATTCCCTGGGAAAACTTTAGAAATTCATATCTCTTCCGGTTTAAAAGCTTTGAGAGTGAAACTTTTGTTCATAAAACGGTTTTGAAGTCTAGTTTCATATAAAACATGTTTTATCCAAATCAGATTTGTATTCTAAGAGATATGCTCAAAAAGATGATTGCATGTCTGCTGTGCGACGTGAAAATTCTGGGCAGACTTTAAAAATTCATAGCTCCTTGAGTGTGAAATTTGGTTCATGAATTAGGTTGGAAGTCTAGTTTCATACAAATCAAGTTTCACCTCAATCCGATTTATATTCTATGAGATATGGCCAAAACACTGAACCAGGGTCAGACTGGACGTTCCAATCAATCGATTGTTGAACACCCAAATCACAAAAACCACCTGTGAACATGCTATGGATCATATATGCATGGAATTTCATGGTTTGATCATGCGGACTTCATTTGAGCTTTTTTTAACTTCCAATTGAGCATAGAAACTTCTAAGATCAAGTCTAATAACATGATTCTTGATTTTCTCATTCAATCTCTCTTATTATTTGATCATATCATGCTCCGTGAACAAGCATAATAACTCCATTCTTTCTTTGACTAATCTTTACAAGATATTCACATGAAATAATGGTTAGTCAAAGTTGGAGATAAATATTTCATGCAAACTTTTTTCCCATTAGATTGAAATCTATATTTGACATCATAAAAACTAATCATATCTAATAGTATTGTCCCTGCTGGATAAGTATTTGGACATGTTGAGTTTGGTTTTAGGGGCAAAATTCCTAAAAGTTCACTACTACAGAATGGTTCTATTGCGGTGCAGCAATAGCGGTGCTTATACATATAAGCGCCACTATAGGGAAGTTAGATAAGCGCCGCTATAGGTATGAACTATCTTGGCGCTTATAAAACTAAGCGCCGCTATAGAGTTTACGTTTTGATATTTTTAATTTTTTTGACGTCTAAAACCTATCCTGATGCTTTTTTTTCGGAAGTGCCGGTATAGCCAAAAAAGAAGGGAAATTTCCCTCCATTTTTTCCTGAACAAGCCTATACCGGCGCTTTTTGTAAAAAGCGCCAGTATAAGCGTTTGAAAAAATGGAGGGAAATTTCCCTCCATTTTTTTCCTGAACAAGCCTATACCGGCGCTTTTTGTAAAATCCGCCGGTATAGGCGTTTGAAAAAATGGAGGGAAAACTTCAAAAAGCGCTCGTATAGGTGTTTGAAAAAATGGAGGGAAAACTTGCCTCCATTTTTTTTAAGGAACACGTCTATCCTGGCACTTTTTATCTTTTTGTAAAAAGCGCGGATATAGGCAGAAAAATTGGAGGGAACTCTCCCTCCATTTTTCTGCATGTAACTCTTTTCTCTCTCTTTTCTAAGAGACCTATCCCAGAGCTTTTTTCTGTAAGCGCCGATATAGACCAAAAAAATGGAGGGAAACTTTCCTCTATTTTTTCAAACACCTATCCCAGCGCTTTTAAAAGCACCGGTATAAGCAAAAAAATTTCTGCACATGACCCTCCTCTCTCTTCTTCCCCTTTATTTCTCTCTTCTCTCTTTACTCATTAGATATCTCCTCAATCGCAACATTCACTCTCCTTTCTCTCTTCTCTCTTCTGTCTTTACTTGTCAAATTCCTCCTTCCCCTTGTTTGTAGTCCAGAATCAGAGGCAAGGGAGGAAGTGAATAAAGTCCGGTGAGCATTTTCTTTCCATTCCCTATACTCTTCTTTTCTGACCTGCGACATTTTCAGATCGGGTTTGGGATTTTTTTTTTACTTAATCGAATTTGAGTTTCATTTAGCTTTTGGCCATATTCTAAATTTGTTAATGAATGCTGCTGCTCTCTCTTACGGTTTTCTTTGAGCATTGACATAAAACAATTCTCAAAACGCTAAGGACTTGCCGATTGAGGTAAACTTGTGAATTTGCATTTTTTGTGGTTGTCTTTTAAAATACCTTCACAATTTCAGTTTTGCCCTCTTTTCTCCCAAATTTGATAGTCGAGTAGTATGCTTTTATATCTTAATTAGAATTGTCGGTTTAATTGTACATTATTAATTAGACGATTCACTGGTGTATATGGATTGCTTGAAATTGTATGGAATTGCTGGAATTTTTGCACTGATGGAGTTTGGTGTAAAAAAATATAGATTTATTTTTTTAAAAAATAAAACCTATAGCGGCTCGTTTTTTAAAACGCGTCGCTATAAGCCTGTAAATTAAAAAAAAAAGATTAAATTGAAGGCCTAAAGCGGCGCTTTTTAATAAATAAACGCCGCTATAGGTAGCCTATTGCGGCACTTATTCATAAAAAAGCACCGCTATAAAGCATCGGGATATGCCATTTAATTCCTCAAAGTCATTAGTGGGTCTGTCCCTTCTCATGGGAGCTAGTACTTGGGAGAACTCCCCTTGGAATTGCCTTGGGGGATTGCCATCTTGGCGCCAACGAAACTTGGGGTTATGTCTCCACCCCTCATTGTATGTATTGGAATAAGGATCCCATCTTGGATTGTTTCCTTGCCTTGGTTGGAACATTGCATTACATTCTTCCGGCTTAGAAGGGAAATCACTTGAGAGGTGCATAGGAGATGCACAATAATCACAAGATGGACCCTCCAACTCATTACCAATTGGACCTTGTAGGGAAGATGGACCGGAGATCTTGTCCAATCTAGAGTGGATTGCTTTGAATTCGGTCTCAAACCTATCCAATTGAGGGATGTGAAGAGAAGTAGAATAAACCCTTTGAAGACTGCAGGTTGATCTTCTTGAACCATGTTTTTCTTTGGCCAAAGCAAGCTTACGAACTAAAGGCCATGCCTCTTCAGGTGTGTAGTCAATGAATGAGCCTCCGGCGGCTACATCCAACTCATCTTAGTCTCTTTCCCTCAACCCATCATAGAAGGTATGGGCTAATTGTTCATTGGGAATTTGGTGATGAGGGCATTTCTTCAAAAGGTCTTGGAATCTCGACCAATAATCAAAAAGAGATTCATTGGGCTCTTGAGTGATGGAATTGATCTCTTTCCTTCTTGAAGATGTTCTAGTGGCTGGGTAGAACTTTTCTAGAAAGGCTTACTTCAAGTTGCCCCAAGAGGCGAGGGCATCCGGATTGAAAGTAGGCAAACTCATATACCATTGCTTAGCCTTGCCTTCTAGAGTAAGGTGGAACACTCTCCACATGACATCCTCCACTTGTGCTCTCACTGGTTTCATGGTGTTGCAATATATGAAGATCTCATCCAAGTGATCATGTGGCTCATCTTCCTGCAAACCATAAAACTTAGGTAAGGATTGTATCAATAAGCCTTTAATTTCATAATCAGTATTCATAGTGGGGAATGCATTCATGAATGGGTTGTGGTGGCTTCCCTAATGGTTCTTCTTCTAGGTTGCTTACCATCATTAAACACTTGTCCTCCCCCATTACCACCTAGATTTGGCTCTACTTGGACTTCAACAATATGGTGATCCCCCTCCACGTCTCTACAAGGATGTAACTGAGGATTACTCTCTTTGTGTCTTTCTCAACCTAGTAAGGTGTCTCTCAATTTTTGGGGTATTTAGGGTAAAGCTCTTGGTCTCTAGAGTTCCCTCGAGTCATACACAAGGCGTAGACAACAAGTGTAGACTAAGGCTCAACAAAGATGCACTTGCACAAATTCAAGGAAAAATGGATGAATGAGGATGCAAGTGAGTATGGTGTGAAAGTATGATGTAAAGTAGGTGTGGTGTAATATATGTGTGAAGTGTGTATGGAAAAGTATGGTATGTAATGTGTATGCTATGTATATCAGTGTGGAAGTATGGCAAGTCAAGTATTCACAAGTAGGTGCAAGAAAGACCAGCAATACACCTAAGCAAGTATTTCAACTCAAGCAAGAACAAAGGGCAAGCAATATTTTTGGTATTTTCTTGTCAAACTTGATGCAATTCAAAACAAGTAATTGTAAACTAACTTAAGAATGCAAATGACCTAAATCTAATCCTAACGACTCCTACCCCTAGTCAATAGTTTTAATTGACACTTAGCTAACCTAAGGAGTAAAAAATGACTCCCTGGCAATGGCGCCATTGATTTAACCTTTTGCCTAATGCGCCTTGGGGGTTAAAATCAAGATTTAATCTAAGGATTGTAATATAGGTTGCAACCCTGGGTCGTTTCACTTGAGGAGTCTTTTAACCTACCTAAATTAGCTAAATGCAATTAAAACAATAAAAAGTATGGGGGGTTTTGGTTTGAAAATTCATTTACTAAAACTATTGACAAATGCAGCTACTTGTTTTTGGTATTTTAGATTAATGAGTGAAAAGAATTTGGATTAAGGGTGATTTTATAAAATGGGCTTTGGTAGTTTTTCGGTGGCTCTCACGCTTCATTAAAATTGATATTGGGAGTTAAAAGATGCACCAAGTATAATTGAAAAATCACCAAGCAACCACTAGGGGTCTATTAGCCCTAATTAATGACTAATCAAGCAACCACTTTCTTAGCCATTACTTAGGGTTAGTGTTAAGCTCCACTTGGTGTATGTTGAAACTTGAGTTTTGAAAACCTATTCCTCTCAAGAATGTGCAACCACAACATTCAATTGAATAAATTAAGCTACACAATCTAGCAACTACTAAAAATCATATAGCATCACAAATCCAATAGGAAATTTGAACATTCATATCATTCAATTAACATAACTCAATGTCCAACACAAATATTCCAAATCATAGACAATGAAGAAGAAAAATCATGCATCCAATCCAAATATACAAGAGAAATGCAACCACAATAATCAATACATAAGGAAAAGAGCATGAGAAAACAAACAACTCCCCTATTTCGCTCATTGAAGCTTAAGCCACTTCCACACCACCAAAGCACCAAGATTCTAGCCTCTCATGTCTTTAAATTCATGCCCAAGAGGACCCATGATGATAGCCTCCATGGATGAAGAAGATAGAAGGAAAAGTGGAGTGGAAATGGAAGATGAAAAGGGTTTGTGAGCTCACCATGAGCAAACATTGATTCTGCCCTCTTTTCAGCTCCTTCTTGTGTTCAGTTTCCGTCCAGCATTCTTCTCTACAACTTGGCCCTTTCATTGGGTGTGTTCCTTCCATGATCTACACATAAAATGGACCTAAGGTAACATCAAAATGATCTTGAAAATGGGTTAAACAATAAATCATGCTAATTATGCCCAAATTACCCTTGACTAGAACAAATTCCAACAAAGTGTGCAAAAATCAGAAATTAATCCTAATTAGGTGCCATTATCCCAAGAACATGCAATAATCCAATGACTTTATCAATGAAAAGTGTATATTTGAGTCAGAATTTTTCTTTTTTTAAATTGATTAATAAGAAGGATTTTACACTCCCTCTTTTAGTCTCTCTCTTCCTCTCCTATATTAGTTCTCTTTTCCTATTTCCCTTCCTAATCCTTTATCAATTGGTATGAGAGCTAGGTTTTCCTACTTGCCTTTTGCTTGCATAAGCCTTCAAAATCCTAAAAGCTTTCTAAAACATCAAGATTTATTTACCAAAATCAGATGTATGTAAATGAATTTAAAGAATATTTATAAAAACATTGATATATAGGTCGCTTATCAATAAGGTAAGGGCAAAAAAAGACTTTTAACCTACAACTTTTTATATTATATGGACAAAATCTTTTCCAATGAAATTGAAATCTTCATCGGTATGAGAAAGCTATTTTGGCCATTGAAGAGGAAACTTTTTTTTTATTTCTTTTTACCTTATGAATTTTTTCAAAATGTAACTTTTTGTGTAGCCCAAAAGTCCATTTGAGAACCATTCACTGAGTGATTATATAAAATATTTCCTTCAGTTTTAAATATTAAGGTTTGTTCATATAAGACATTATTTATTTTATCACTTATATTTATCAATTTTGTTTAAACTAATTTGTAGGACTTATAAGGTAGTATATAATATAATAATGCATATAAGTATTTCGGATAAATCATGTGACATATATTATAATTAAGTAATTTATTTATCTTTCTTAATCTCATTAAATGAAACAATTAACTCATATTAGGGATTAAATTATACTAAGGATTAGAAACATTAACACATGGCATCCTCAATGAAATGAACTACATGGATATGCAATATTCTGTTTATTGTTGTTGTTGTTGTTGTTGTTGTTATTTAAACTACAATTTTATTAAAATAATAAAAGGACTTGTATAAAATGCTTAGATCTACCGGAACTTCAGAGGACTAACATAGGAATTGTCTGATAGATCACAAGCTAAGTTGATCTATATGCAACATTCAATTAGAAGACTTAGGGTCCATTTGGTTTTTGGAGAATGCGTCAACGGAAATGGAAAATGACGAATTTCCATCGTCTTCAAGTGTTTGGTAGCTGATTGTCCTTGTTTTCTATTTACGTCAGTGACTGATTGTCCTTTAAAGAGGGGAAAATGGGTTCCCACAAAAAATGGTGGGAAACCACTTTTTGGCGTTCAAAGGAACCTACATTTCACCAAAATGCCCTCAACTATTGGGACCCATCTTCTTCGATTGTCTGGAGGTGTTGCAACAGTGATGAAGCTGAGTTGGGAAGGTGAAGGCGAATGAACATATCTGTGGGGACGATTTAAGAGGATCTCTAGTTGTGATAGAGGAAAAGTTGAAGGTCAACAATGGTAGAGAAGAATGGAGAAGGCTATTATTGTGACGGGAGTTTTTGAAGTTTCATAGTGGCATCTTTTGAAGTCTCATCTCTATTCCTATTTACCATTGAACTTTATTTCATACCTTCAAGATGCTTAACTTAAAGCTTGGAACTTTGTTGGGTTTTATGAAATCATTGAGATAAATAGTGGTTTTGCTTTCGTCTTCCTTTCTGATGGAGATTCAGGAACTGGGTGTAAGGTAACTTGTGTATAAAATATGGGTATGGATTATTTTTGGAATATCCCAAAATTTTGACGTAGTCAAATTCGAATTTGGACACTCAAATTCAAATTTCGACGCAATTAAATTTGAATTCGGCACTCAAATTCAAATTCGAATTTCGACGGAGTTAAATTTATATTTGGGCAAATATAAATTTAAATATATTTTATTATATTTTTAAACCATTATTTTGTATTATTTATTGACTTTTGAAATTTAAATATGAATTTTATTAATAAATAATCATCAAGGGTAATATAGTCATTCTTACATATTTTTAGTTTCCTTACAACCTTTTTCAATCAATCAAATATAAAATTTTTCATTCCATTCATTTCCATACGTATATACCAAACACGTCAATGTTCTTTCCATTCCTTTCTCTTCCGTTCCTTTTTTTCACAATATTTTCTGTAAACCAAATCAGCCCTTAGACGAAGTTGGGCTTACAAGGGAATGGAAAATATCTTTTGTCAAGTCAGATGGGAGAAGGGTAGGTCCATAAGATGCATTTATAGTCAATCATCGCTGTCGTAGCATATTTCCATGCTCTTGATGTAATGCTTAATGCTTATCTTCTATTTTTGACGGTCCAAATCGGTGATTCAGATTTATTTTTATTTTATTCCTCTTATTTTTACAATTTTATTATAAGAAGTACATAATCTAACATAAAAAATGACTTTACCTGCTACTTTTTACGAAAATGAAAATTTCACTTACAAATTGTTAAAATTGAATTTGTATTGTTTTGTTTTCAAAGTCAACACACTCTTTAACCCGTGTTATATTTTTAATTTTGTTCATGTTTTGATTACTTTGTATATGAAAATAGAAAATTCTATGTTTTGTATGATAAATTATGAAGGTTGATGGATTTAATTTTAATTATCTGAATTTGAAATGCGTTCCAATCAAATTATTGTGATTGTTTATATTTATTATTTAATCCTACACTTTTATTATTTATATATTGATAAAAGTAAATTTTTATAAGTTACAATTTGAATTTACGTTCCAAATTTATATCACTATCAAACCAATTCACTTAAAATTTGTAAGTTTTACAAACTTGAATAGGACACATAATGTATGCCTTATCTAAGAAGATATATATACTTGATTGCCTAGTGATGGAAAATAAGGCATTGATTTGAAACTCGCATCATTTGCCTTTGGAAGATACACTTTAGTGCGCCATTATTAATTTTATCATGTGTAAGAGAAGAGGGCACAGTAATAAATCTAATCCCAAAAGAAGATATGTTAAAAAAACAACGACATGAACGCCATAATCACAAGTTGTGAAAAGCCCACACAACCACTACGTTTGGGATTCTCACTTTGAAAGATCCTCTTTCTCTGTTTTTGAAGTGTTCACATTCATTAAATTTAGAGATTCAAATTCAATCCTCCATTATCCCTTCCAAAATTATTGTTGTTTAAGGTTAGATAGATTATGTAGTACTCCCTCCGTCCCTTATTATAAGAGCCAAAGGGGTGAAATTACACTTATTAAGGAAGTGGTTGAGAGAGATAAATGTGTCTAAAATAATTTTGATTTCTCAAGTTTGCCCTTATTTATGATTGCGTATATAAGAGAGAGAAATGTGATAACAGTGTAATAAATGAGTATATAAAAGAGAATATAAATAGAGAGAATAATGATGGGTAAAATGGGAAAAAACTCATTAAATGCTTTGACAAATTTGGACAGGCTCTTATAAAAAGGGATAAAGCTATTTAAATTTTTGGCTTTTATATATAGGAACGGAGGGAGTAATATTTAATTAATATGAGCTAGGTATCATATAATATGTGTGTGTATATATATATATCCTTAAAACCCTCGTTTAATATTCTCATGCATTAAAGAAAGAGAGACAGAAAAATAAAAGGAAAAAAATATTCTTAGTTCATGTTATTTATATCAATTTCTCAAATTCTCTAATCACATGTGGTTATGTGATTTATTTATATTTAACTATAAATCCATATAAGATAAATACGAGACATGTGTCATTATTTGATTATAGAATTTAATTTAATGGATATAAGAAAATTGATTTGAATATGGTCCAAAATAAAAAAAATAAAATTAGAATGATGATAGATGTAAAGTGGAGGTAATAGATTTATATAAATATAATATATATATATATCTATAATTTTTAAATTGATCAGAATTTAGATTTGAGAATTTAAAGCAACGATAATTTTCAAATACAAAGGTCAGAATATTTTATATAAATATCATTAAAATACGAATATCAATATATAAGTAAATCTTAATGGTAAAAATGTGATTTATTCGATATGCTGGATGAAAAGAAAAGAAAAATTATTTTTTGGTGATAAAAGAGGGGAAAAAAGAACTAGTAATAAAATTAAAAACCAAATTGGCATCTCCGATCAGCAACTAGCATACGTCAAAATCACTAGTTGCAAAACGTCTAACGCAAAGTTGAATCAGATCAATCCACCCGCCTCTTGACGACCCTCTCCACAGAACCAGTTTTAGAGCTGTTAAATGATCAGCCTCTTCATATTTGAGCTATTTAGATCTGATTTGAATTGGCAAAAATTAATTTTTTTGTCTCCATCTTTTTCAAAATTATCTTAACCGATATAGGACGTCAAATAAAGATATTACGTTAGCTATAATCTTTTTTTCTTTTTTCTTTTAACTGAAGCTATAATCTTTTCAAAAAATTTATTTTTAAATAACGAGTTTAAAGTTATTAAATTAGGACCATACATTCAGATCAAATCAGAAAGCTATTTGAAGAGATCATGGAGTACTCCATGTTTTGAAGAGGGCATGGTGCTTATCATTGACGGAAATCAGATAATAAAAACTTTTTGTTTTGTTTTGCTGAATAGATAAATCATTCATGGACATGATTGTATTTTGGCATATCCCCAATAAAAGGCAAAGAGAAGACAAACTGATTGTATTTTGGCTAACGTTAGGCAACTCAATCAATAAGTAGTTGAAGAATTAGGGTTTTGAATAGTGAATCGGTGTGACCGATTATGATTAAAATAATATATTTAATTAAAAATATATCAAATATTCATATATAACAATGAAAAGAGAAATATTTAAAGGGTAACTCTTTAAAATATTTTTCTAAGCATCACTTAATATCATAGAGTAATTTTTAATACACTCATCAATGATAGAATGTCACTGAAAAAAAATACTTGAAGGTGTTAGATACACAGAAAGTTAAATTATGCACAAAGTTTGATATCTTAGTATGCTTATGTGTTTATATTGGTCTTAAATTATCCGTTTGTACTTCTAGAAAAATACTTTAGGATGCTTAATATAACTTAACCCAATATTTAAATATGGAATACATTAATCCACAATTAAATAAAATAAAATACCCCCTTAAAGTAAAATATATTTAGTTATACACAAATATAATGGACTACTATACTTTTTGATAAATAGATATGAACTACAATTAAAACAACACGAAAATAAAACACCTAAACTTGACGTTAATTATGTGCGATTTCCTCGCTATCTTAAAGGAATAATGACATTTTCGTTTAATTAGCAACATGTACGGCATCCTAATCGATCCACTCTACCCCTTGTCACAATCACTTTCCACCTTAATACAGACGAACCCATAATCTCAAGCTAGTTTCAATCCCCACACAATAGCTCAAAGCTCCTTATACAACATCCTTATTATGCTCACCCCATATCGACCTTAAATCCTCTCAACAACATCCTGATGGTCACGTTGTTTTTTAACTCAAGATGATATCGTTTTTTTACCCAAAAAAATGGTATGATTTCTTTTTGTAAGGAAAAAATATATCTTTTCAGATCAACTATTGTCCAAACCTCTCAATTAGACCGGCAATGAAATTGCTCATTTAGTGGTCTAACGTCCTATACCGCGTTTAATTTTCATGTTACGTGCAGCGAGCTTGGGTCTGTTATTGAGCCACTCAAACCAAAAAATTAAAAAATGACAATCTTCGGCACTTGTTACTTTTTCAGGAATATACGCAGCCACAAATTGGTGCATTGATGCAAAGACAAATTCATTCACGGTGCACAATTGAGGGCAGGTGATGCTGTCTGGTGGAGACAATGTTTTTGGTCCGAATGAAAGCGAAACGCACGAATTGGTATTAGGGTTGTGACAAGGCTATGCTTTTACCATAGAAAGTTAGAAACTGGTGCTTTTACCCTCCAGACAAAGAACAAAGTAAGAGTGGTCATTAATGATTGGTATGTACCAAGTCAGTGACTTTTGGAATCTGGGAAAAAATGCTATTAAAAAGTAATTTTCCTTTCAAATAATTAAGAAAACAACTTTTTTCTTCATTTTTCATTGAATTATTAGGTCCAATTGAAAAAAATCAGGTTATATTTAACTAAACTCTTGACAAGTTTTGGTTCTGTTTTCTCTACACAAGCTACACCAACGCTAGTTCACGGTTCATGTCATCATCTAATTAATGATAATGACGTTAGGACCGTTAATTTCATATCCTAGTCCTTATGAATTATATGGATCAATATTTTTACAAGGCATAAACTACATGGACAAAATAATGAAAAAATATAGAGATCAAAACCAAACTCAATAAAAATATAAGCACCTATAGTAGAAGCAAAAGAAATTTTATCAAATCTAATTGATGATAAATCTTCGCAAGTCATTTTTCAAAATTAATAACAATTGAATCATTTATTTTATTTTACTTACAAATGGAATTAAGTTCTTTCCCATTGGCTTAGCTTAATATAGCTGGTGAAGAATGTACAACTCTTTCCGGATATGAAATCAATAAAGCCAAAAGGTATCAAAGCTCATTTTCTTTTGCCATCCTTTCCTAATTCCTAGCTCGATGCAAAGATGGACCCAGACAGCTGTAATGTGTAGCCGAATACTTTTGTCATTTCTATAGGAAAGGTACCAAAGCCAAACTCATTAAAATAGAGGGAAGTAGGTAATTCTGAAGCTTGTTCTGGAACATGTATGAATGACTTTCTCAATTACTTTTCATGAAAGAAACAAATAAAAAAAAATAGAAGCAGTAGCAATCATTTTCTTAAGAAAGAAATTAAACAATGATATATTAAGTAACATCATGGGAAAATTAATTACAGGTCCAATGGAAATAATTTAATTAAGATGAGGTCCCACCATATCAAGTAATTAAACTGAAATCTATGCCAGAAAATTGTAAACTTCAAGGCAAAAGTTGTTGGGACGGGTTTCTTTCATCATCTTTTTTTCCTCATCCCTCGTCATCTTATCACCACCGTTTGATTGACATAATTAACGGTTTATATTTAATAATGAATAAAATTAGGATAAATAGTATATAAAAATAAATAAATAAATTTAAACTACTACGATTTAATTTAGAAATTTTTACTACATAATGATATGAAAAAATAAAAAAAATGATAGTATTCAAAATTATTCAATCTTAAACATTCATTAATCAATCTAGCGGTGGTGATGAGATGATGAAGGGTGAGGAGAAAAAAAAATGGGGAGAGAATATTCTCCCAAAGTTGTTACCGTGAGGTTCAAACGTTGTTATCGTCTAGTCAAAAGTTATTAGTTAGTGTCCAAAAATTTAAATTCTTGGTTACTAACATCTTTTGATTAGACGATGACAACTTTTTATTTTTGGCTTAATGATAACAACTTTGGCTTGACATTCCCAACTTTTAAACTCTTGGTCAAGAACAAATTTTAGCTTGATGTTAAGAACTTTTGATCAGGCCATGATAACTTCGTGAGAGCTCAGATTAATTAGGGGATTTCATTCTTAATTAAGTTCCTTCCATAGGATCTGTAATTAATTTTCCCTAACATCTATCACTTCAATCTTAAATAACTTATTTATGGTGTATCATGACGAGCATGACGTTATTTTTCTAGTGTTTTCAACTCCCTAATTTTTTTTAGAGTATTTCAACATCCTAATTTTATTTTTATTTATAGTGCATCTAACATTTTAAACCATAAATAAGATTAGAGTTATGACAGGAGTAATTGAAAAACAACATCAAGGAGTATTGTTGTATGTAATTATTCTTATCAGATCGTTGTAATGATGAATTATTACAAATAAACTGATAATTAGTTGGAAAAATCACAATCAAATTTAGTGTAAATATCAAATTCCAAATTAAAACTTAAACTCTTAAAAAATTTCTAATCATTAAAAGAGCCTTACTGGAGGATTTCTAAATGCTGTGAAAAGACTAAAATATCCCTTTTAGTTTAAAAGGAAAATTAAACAGCGTCCATCACGCTGGCAGTCAGTTATCTATTATTTTCTTCTTCTCTGTGTTTTTCTCTACTTAGCATCCACAATTAACGAAAACATGGAAGGAGGTTTAACTCGCCTTTTCACGGCCACTTCACCCGGGGGACCTCTTATCTGATCCCCTCTGCACTAGACTCTTATAAGCTGTTTAGTATGAGGATTTTGGAGGGGATGAATAATTTTTATAAGTTGAATTTCAAAAAAACTGGAGAAGTAGGCTTTTGAAAGTTTAGTAAAGAGATGTATCTGGCAAATAATAATAATAATAATAATAATAATAATAATAATAATAATAATAATAATAATAATGAAGAGAGAGAGAGAGAGAGAAGATGTTACATAAATGAGTAAGAAAAATTAACTAACTACTTTTAATCTCTCTACTCTAATTTTTTCAAAATCCAACTCAAAATAATTATTCCTTCCCTTCATCTAGGGGTGGAAATAGGCCTGGCCTGACCATAAATAGGCCTGACCTGTTGTGTAGATGGTTGGCCTGAGCCTGGCCTGTGGCCTGTAATAGACCGTTTTTTCATGTCTGAGCCTGGCCTGGAGCCTGTTAAAATGCCTGTTATCAACATGCGCCTAACAAACCTATGACTCAAAAAGTCTAAAAGTACATTTTTTTACTTAGCAATAGTATGATACATACTCAGCAACATAAGAACACAAATCTGATACAAAACAACAAGAGTCTAAAAGACAAAGCAAGTAAACATCAACAGAACTAATAGTTTGATATAATCAACAAAAATAAAGTGAAAAGTGATGGTAGAGACGGAAAAGGAAGAGGAGAAGATGGATCTATTGGGTTCCAAGGTGATGGATTTGAGTCCTTAGTAGGAAGGAGAAAAGGGAAACAGTGAGATAGGGTGAAAAGTGAGGCTGAGTGAAAAAAAAACCTTAGATACATATATGTGTAATTTTATTTCAAATTAAGGGTACAAATGTAATGCTACTAATTTTTTTAAAAAAAAATAAATAACAAGCCTAGGCCGGCCTGTTAGTCCTAATAGTCTTTTGTAAGAGGCCTGGGCCTGACCTGTTTATGAAAATAGGCTTTATAAAAAGCCTAAGCCTGGGCTTGTGACTTGTTAAGCCTGGGCCTGGATAGGCCTAGAATAGGCCAAGCCTAAGGCCCCTGTTAAGGGCCTGACCTGTTTCCACCCCTACCTCCATCCCCTCATACCAAAGAACCCCTTAGTATTGACTAATGCTTTTCAGAAACCAAAAAAATGTAGACACCTGATTTACTTCTTTGTCCTACTAACTACAGTTCTTTACCCCATTCTATGTGTGTGAAATCTTTGATCTTAACAAGTGTACTTCACGGATGGAGAACTGAAATCTTGAGCCACATAGATGGAAGCTGATCCGACCATATGTGTAGCCGGGTTATCAATTTTGGATTATCAGTGATATGATACATATGCTTAGCCAGAAAAAAAAAAACACAACTTTAGGTCTAATATATTTTTTTCTTATTCATGATTCATATGCTCTAGACAATTATACTCTAATCATAAAGATTTTACAATTTATGAATATAGCTTGTTGTACTATGTGTACGGGGTCCGCTCTTGGTGAGCCGAATTATTTGAATGAGATCCATAGCAACAAATTGTCCAGAGAAATCAATCAGCATTAAGCATTAAATGATGAGAGTTGACTCTACAAGTATTGATTGCTTATTAAAGTCAAATACTTTCTTTTGTGTAAAGGAAAATAATACTTGCCATAATTTCTGATTAGCATAATTAATTGAGGGACGTTTATGAGGGTGACATCTTCCTTTGTAATGTCAACCCTGGGCACTATAAACAAGAGGTGTCCCCTCCTATTGTTCCTCACCCCAACCAAACATTCTTTGGCTTTCTCTCCCTCTTCCTTTGTGCTCTGATGATCTATTGTGGAGTCACAGCTAGATTCTAGTAGTCTAGATCTTGTGTGAGTTAGGAAGACAAGCAAACAATTATCATAAGTTGGTGAATTCTTGCATAAAACTCGACCCAATTAATCTGGTAACTGATTTGCACAAGGTTATATCACACTAACGGGTGCACTAGTTTTCTGTCAAGTCTATAGCCGGGCATGAAATTCTTCTTAACAAAGAGAGCATGAGAAGTTTTAATGCATTCAGGGACTAATTCCTGTATAGTGATATAACTAATGAGGAATCAACATATGACCATTGGTTGATCATTGTAGCATGTAATTCATATTCCATGTGCTTAAGAAAATTATATAACTGCAACTAGGGACATAGATGGAAATCCCTACGGTGTGAGTTTTAAGAAGGGAAAAATCCTTTTTTATGATACACTTATGACTTAGACAACATTAGAAGAGTTTGTATTTGGTGAAAGCTACTCTAACCCAAACTCCATGATCATGAGTGATCCATTTAAACGAATGATAGCTGGGAAAGCAATCAAGTTAAGTAGGACTGATTTACAGTAAGAAAGGATTGGGTTTAACTTGAAAACACTTTGTAACCCTAGGCATCCATGACATTTCCCTTACTGGTTATAGGAAAATCTGGTAAATGTGCATACCATGTGTATGTACATGTAGGCAATCTAAGTTAGCAGCAGTATTAACTCATGAGGGATTAGATATGTCGTAAGTGTGTAAGTTGGCCTAGGGAATATGAGGCATTGATTGAGGAACCTATGGGTACAAGTTGTCCTTGTGTGCTGGTCTGATACAAGTAATTTCTAGTATACAAGCACTAAGATTAAAAATGTTGTGCTCACAAGGTCGCAGCAGACACCAAATATGAAACACAAAGGAAAAATGAGTGTACAATGGGATGCCCATCAAGTATGTGTGGGAGATGTTAGACTATGTGTCTGAGTTTGCCCACAATGGGGCACATTATTCAAATGAGATCTAGAGCAACAAATTATCTAGATCAATCAATCAGCATTGAATGCTAAGAGTTGACTTAATTAACATTTATTACTGATTAAAGCCAAATATTTCTTGTTGTGTGACAAACAGTTCAAAGTTGACAAAGAACAAATTTGTCACAGTTTTTTTTTTTTGTAAAAAGTGTGATTATATTTTGTAGTTCGGTCTGGATTTTGAACCAGATTATGTAACAGTTTGTTACTAATAACCATTACAAAACCATCGCTCACTTGTTATGGTTTTTGTATACGTTTGTAACGGTTTGTCTAAACCGTTACAAATCGGCTTGCTATGGACGGTTTTGTCACCGTTTGACAAACCATAACAAATGTGTTTGTAATGGTTTAAAACTGTGACAAATATACAATTTTAACCATTATAAACCGGCATTTTTTTTGTAGTGCATCTTTCGTTCTAATGTCCACCCTATGCACTATAAATAGGAGGTGTCCCCTCTCTTGTTCCTCAACCAAGCCAAACATTCTATGACTTTCTCTCCCCCCTTCCTTTGTGTTCTAGTGAACTAATGTGGAGTCACCGCTATGCTCTAATAGTCTATCTAGTTCTTGCGTGAGTTCAGAACACTTTTATCGGCTTCGTTCAGGTAAGTCTTCTACTTTGATGAATTTTTGTTCTCGTTATCTTACATGGCTAATGTCTCGTTACTAAATGAAGTAGTCAGTTAACCGGTGACATCAATGGCACTGGCACATCAACTTTTTTGAAACAAAAAAGTTAAAAAAAAATAAAATATAGGAAATGAGTCTTCAGAAAAAAAAAATGATGCACACTGGTGGCCCATAGGGGCATATAATATTAAAAAAGTGAGTAGTAATATTACGAACTACTTAAATAAATATGAA